>CM055896.1:71274575-71779575 GCA_029582155.1 Panopea generosa
TAACTTTACCTTTCGAAAAAGCTAGAAAATTAAATTAAAAATTAAACTTAAAAATAAAAACAAATTAGCGGTGTATTTTCAAAAGGTACCATTCGCCCTGTAGTGTGGTATAACATGATCGTATATGACTTGACTAGATTAACATTCATATTAAAATAAATACTTCAATGTCAAATCAAAAGTATGGAACATACAATAATATGTTAATATATACTTTTTATTTACAAATAAACATTCATATATGTTTGATAGTAATTTTTTTTCTTTAAAAAGTGATTTTAAAATCAAGTTACAAGTTACACATACACATACACAATAATGCGTTCAATTATATTTTTTACATACATAAATACGTTCATTCATTAATATATATTTCTTTCTTTGAATCGTGACTTTAAAATTAAATTACAAGTAACCCATACACATACACGAAAATGAGTTCATATATACGTTTTACATACATAAATACGTTCAATCATTAATATATCAGATAAAATCACCAGCATATACAATAATAAGCATTACTACATTTTCACCGTATGTGTATAGTTCTCATCACTATGGTAATATTGTCCAGCGGAAGAAATTTATTTTTCAGAGTGAGCTAGATCAGTCAATAGAAAAACAACGTATGAATTTATTGAATAAAATAATGAAGTTATATTACATTACCTCTTGTATACCGGGTACGGCTTGAGTGACCAGAATGTTTCTGTATTCGCCTAATAGCTTTCGTCCCGCCATGGTGAACTTTTGTGTATCAGCCCCTACCAAAGCAGAAGCTTTGTATTTCTAGATATAAAATAATTAAAATAATTAAAATAATTCTTTTGTATATACAGTAATGTTGGTTTCTGCAGGTTTCTTAACAAATATATTTGACAAATATAAACTACATTGGGCATATATATCTCACTACATAGTTCATTTCCTCTATGTTTTATATAAAATCAGTTCTAGGATTTCCATGATAAAAGAGCTATATAGAGAAAAGTTTCTTTCTATTTTACCCAAAGAAGCAATGTGTCTGCTCGTAAAAGTGCAAAATATAACAAAAAATAACTAATATAAGGCCAATAAAGCTCACTGTTTTAACACCATACTCATTTGAAGCAAAAAAAATCACAGTACCTCAACCATTTTGAAAATATTTCGAACCAAGTTTCATAGGACTGTTTTAGCACAAGAATCCTGACACCATCGCTAAAATGTGTAATAAGGCCTTAAAACATTGCATAATAAATGCAGGTTGTTGTATTATACTTACTCGTTTTTGGATTGGATGGTTAAAGACAGGATGTAGCATAGCGTCTTGTAACTGCTCGCTATAATCCTCCACCGCATTTCTTTGCGTTTCAGAAATGTCGTAACAGAAGACATATGCATGCTGAAATTAAATTCGATTATGTCGATAAATTGAATGCGGAGACGGAATGAATATACAATAAATACGGAGTATGTTAATATTAAATAAGAAGATAGTAAAGATGCAAACTGCTCACTCTCGTATTGCTGCATGCACGTATTGTAATGTTTGTGTAATTAACGATGAACTGTATATGTTCAAGTTATACTGAATAGAATTTTATTATTTTCTGTAATCTACTAATGTATGATAAAGTTGTAAGCATGTTATTAATTTCCTTCTTATTTAAATAGTGAATAAAATATTTTCATAGAATTGTCATTCAAAGAAAGTCCAAAATCAAAAACGGGTCACTAACATTTTATTGTTTGTTAAAATCTGAAGTACCAAAATATCATTCTAAAAAAGTGGCCATATTTTCAAAGATACTTGTATCAAAGAGAAAAAGAAATAATGTACCCATACCCCCCACCCCCAATTTCCAAACCTCATATTTCTGTTTTAAATTCACCATTCAAACATGATTATGCTTTCAAAATGTTCCTAGCACACCAAGAATACCATTAAAAATTACAAAAATGAGCATTAAACTGATTGTTTTAATAAAAAGAAACACGGATTATTTATCACCGCCATTATGCGACCCCACGGAAGCACTTCCTTTATCCAATCGGTGCGTCATGACAAAAAAGGGTCGTTTGGAAGTACAGAACGCGAACAAAAGGAAACAATAGCACACTCTCTTTTAATGAGTCTGTTCATGAGAGGTAATGATATATGTAACGTCCCTTCCGTCCCCTGGCATCGAATAAGCGGTATTCTCTTCTCGAGCAACACTACATGAGCTCCATGATTGCAAGGAAGCACATATAATAACAACACTGAGCTAAAGGATTGGACGTCTTTTTAACGGGGTTTGATCACCACTTAATAAGCAGGGATATGCCTTTTGCATAAAACCCTGCTAAACTACATACTCGGTTTATTTATTTTGTTCGTGTTACTGCTCTAATGAAACCGAAGTCATTCACAGTGGTTGGGTTGCTTCAAAACAGCTAAGTTAGTATAATACCAGAAACATTTGAGACATTAACCTACCCTTACAATCCTGAACAGTGTGTAAATGGCTCTTTCTTCATTTTTCCAGGATGCCTTAAGCGTTTCAAAGGCATGCGACCATTCTTTCTCGTATAGGTCACAGAATTCATCTACAATTTTGTTGGGTGGAGCAATGTCTGCCACGGCGACGCTGACTTTGGATTTACTCGTGGATGCGTGAGACACGTTCTTTAATCTGGATAAGTTACAAATAGTTTCAAATTATCGCCTTTGGGGTACATAATACAATAATTCATCTATATTGAAATACGTGTTTTATTATATTATAATCAGTAACGTATTACTTATCAGATAATCCAACCAAGCAAATGCTATTCTATAAAATTCCCACGTGACCAAGTGGTCTAAGGCGCTGCCTCAAGATCGCTTACCTCTCAACGCTAAGGTCGTAGTTTTTCGTCTCGCTCGCTTCAAATATTTCATTGAGAAAGAAATTTTGCCAGTTACTCGCGAAAGGACGCTGGCTCTTCTCAGATTCATTCTGAGGTCTTCTACCACCAATATAACTGTATATGTAACATATAACCTGGGTTGAAAATGGCGTTAAATCCCATTCAGATTATTATTACCTCCTCGCTATTTAGTTAACTTTATTCAACGTCAATTTCTTCAATTAAATACACAGTTTTGCTTCCTTCCATGTAACATTCAGCGTCACCAACCACTCACTACTTCAAAAAACATTCAGTTGAGTTGAGCATGTTTTATATTACAAGCGGTTTTTCCATGCTACGTTTATATTCCATGAAGATTGAACGTCACTCATAAATCATATAGATAAATAAAATATGTTTAATTCACCTTTTCTGTAAATCTGCAATTAACTTATCCTTCCGTTCCAGCTGTTCCTGTAGTCTATTCTTCTTATCTTTTGTTATAACAACTATGTCCGGATCTTCTAGATTCGGTGGTTTCCTCAGCACTACATCTTCTGGCGCTGCTTGTAACTGAGGGAGAGGAAATTGAACTGAATTTATTCTTCCATTATTTAACCGTAGTGGTGAAATAGTTGTAGAGCGTTCGCCTCGCATGCGGAAGGTCGTGGGTTCGGTTCCCTGTCGGTCCATACCAAACCCTTGAAAAATAGTACTTAAAGCTTTCTCGCTTGGCGATCAGCATATAGTGAGTAGTTGCAGGTCTTGTCGGCCTGTTGTCAGTATAATGTAACTGGATGGGGTGTTTTACCATTCGTGTGAGGCATTATACTTCAGTGCGGCAGCACTTAAAATACTGTCTCAACAAGTAGTCACCTTCTCGATTTGATGGAAACATTGTTGAAAGCGAGGCTAAACACTTTGATGTGAAGTGTTCATGAAAATACAGTGATACCCCGCCCCCACCCCCATCCTTACAGGCACACACATACACACCAATCCCCAATCCCTCTTGTCATGCTTCATGTATTTATAGATTGTATTATAATATTTCTACGAATTGTTTATGTTTATACTGATTCTGCTTTTAATGGGTCGTTTGAATGCTGTTTCTTGTTGGATATACATATTTTCTTATTTTTAGTTTTAATGTATAACGGTGCAATCGGTTAAAGAATAGTGAAGACGGACATGTTTAAGTAATTCGTCATTCATTTCCATAATTATTTTATCTGTTAAGGTTTTCTTTCATTTCGAAAATAAGAACATATAAGTCCAATTGACAATACAACATTGACACTACATCGCCACCATAAAACATATAATATCTCTATACAACAATAATATTAATTACAATACATGTATTACACAAAAGACGTAATGACAGGAGTCGCAAATCCACCGCTGGGGGACCCTAAACCATGTAAACGGGTGCACCCAAACTCGCTGGGGGACCCTAAACCTGGTTAACGGGTGCATCTAACCTCTCTCTTCCCTGTTGTCACATCATCAAACGCGACAACAGAATGGAAATAGCTCCGTAAAAGTATTCTCATATTGCAAATAAAGCTGTGTGTTTCTTGTTAATTATTTTTCTAGCAGATGTCGCCGTTAAGAGTTGTAATATATGTTTGATTCTGCCGATCGTCCACTGGCATTTTTAATGAATTAATAGCCATCAATGGTCAACTTTTACTTTAGACAACTTCTTTCCAAACGGTGTTTTGTTAATTTTACCCATACCAATACATAAGAAGTACTTTGGTATGCATAGTATATTTTATACAGACGTGTACAAACACTTTCCACATATACATTCTTCAGATAAGACATATATGCCTGTTAAAATAACATTTAGCGGGGCGGCAATATAATGAATGCTGGCCGACCACGTCAAAGGGGTTGCGAGTTCGATCCCCAGGTCGATCCGATGTCTCTCCTAAAACAACACTCAGTTCTGGTTCTTCCCAGAAAGCGGACTTGAGAGCGGTTCATATCAGCTCTGAGATTCCATCGCAGTAGAACTTAAAACTATTTTATGACAAATGTTTTATAAAGCAATCTAGGCCTCCGGCCCATAGTACATTTATATCATATATAGTGAAAAGTGACAACAGTGTTTCATATATAAAACGTATATTAATAGATAAATGACAATTGATTTGTATTTGTTTACATGTTAAGTGAAAAATAAATTTCTTTTTAAAATTCTTCAAAAACAATTTGACCTAATGTTTTTAATTTTTGTTGCTTTCTTATACTCATAAATCTGTAAAATGAATTTAAATTTATGTTAGTAAATTAGTATAAACTAAAGTTATATTAACATTTTGTATTCTTATTTCTATTGATTCATTGATATCTTTAGTACATGTATGGTTGAATGCATTTATAATTTTAAAACGAACCTTCATATGTTTTGTCCGCCTTTCTAAATCAGCCATGTTGACCTGCATCTGGTTGTAATCTCTCAGAGCAGACGACACTTCGTGTTGGGAAAGCACCTCACCTCTGTGCATTTTCTCTAGAACTGTGCCCAGCTTACCTTGCGATCCACTTGGAATTAGCGCGTTTCTAGAACAAAAATAAGCAACGCGTTAACTATTTAGACATTTACATATATTTTTTTTGTACATTGAAATGATAATGTTTGCATCACATACGTTTATACATGTTTGAGTATTCTTATTCCACCGAACTCTAAACGATACATTCATCTTACTGTAATATGTCGAAACATTTTAACGGATTAGTTCCCTTGTAATTGATATACGATAGTTGTTGTTTTGTTGTTGTTGTTGTGGTGGTGGAGGTTTTAAATTCCTTGACATCGGCCTCTGTCGTTCTAAATGCGACGCATTAAAAGAGTCCGCTAACGGTTTGATTTTTTAGGAGTGTGTGGTTGATTGGGCGGTTTGTGGCTGGGAGTTTTTTAAAAGCAAAAGTTCTCAGTTTTATGGCAAAAAGACATTCTTCGTAGTTCAAAATAGTTTTCATAATTACTGGAATGCACTTTTATGGGTTATTAAAAAAGTTTTGTTTTCAATTTCAACTTCGATTAATATCTCTAAAATAATGAACAGGTGTGGAAATAGATTTAATGCGCGGACATGAGTAAAATCAAATCAATCTTTGCCGTGTGTTCCTCCAGATAAAAAATATCATATTCATTTGAGAAATTGCATTTATAGTAACCAACGGATGAATCAAAACAATACAATTGTTAAACAGGCAAGCTGATCTGATATGAACTCACCTGAACACCGGTGTCTGTGCCTTGTTATACCCGGCCCCATCGCTGACGTCTATTTCTGTGTTTACCCACCGTGTTGTTTCCGCCATCTAATAAGTATACAGTTGATTTAACAACAGAAATATATGTTGTTGCTACACTAAGTGTGTTGTCAAAATAAGAAATGTTTTATTTTGTCCAACAGAGGACGTAGTATTTTAAGAACGCATTCACCACAGCGAAAACGATTAATAAATTGAACAATCATTATAAGTAGTTACACATACGTACGCACGGACTTACATACGCACGGGCAGACAGACAACGTGAGAATTGGGGTTTCACCGCCTTGAAATTACCAGTAGCAAAAAATGACACTGAGAAGTTTAAGCTAGTTTACAAGTGCGCCCAGCCTCGTTCTACCTCCGTCGTCACAGCATAAAACGAGGCAGTGTAGTTAAAATAACCTCGCTATACTGACCTCTTCGTATAATTTAGACAGCATACGTATTTATACGTCTTCTTTTTATGAAAATACGGTGGTAAACTAGTTGATTTATAAAGATATATGAATTACTGCACTGTCGCGTTAAAACTTCAGTGAAAGGAACCGCTGATTTGTTCCTACAGTGATACTCATGTGACGTATTACACGGTGTATTTATCTAAAGTCAAAGATAGTATATCATCAAACGCATCTAGTTTTTTTAGCGGTGTTCCAAAAGTATTAAATATTTAGTATCAAAAATAATAATTTTAGTTACACATTTTTTACGACAGTAGTTATACTATTTCATTATATTTCATTGATAAATAAGTGTTCATTATATTGTCTTTGTTAATTAAATTGACACCTCATTAAACGGTTGAGACTTTTCACTTTTAAGAAACGCCTAATCGGTCCAAGGATTTCAAGATATAGATATTCTCTGTTTATCCGTCCCGTGTGGTAATCCTATCTGTATATTCGGTTACCGTATTACGTTTAGGGGGACATTCTTCAAGATCAAAGCGGATACCTGTCCTATGATCTGGATTTTTCATATATGAATTATTAATTCGTGTATTAATTTTAAGTTCAGATTTCCTGTATACTTTTTTTTCAACTTCAGTCCATGCCTTCAGAATTAAAAACCTTTATTTGATTGATTGATTGATTGATTGATTGATTGATTGATTGATTGATTGATTGATTGATTGATTGATTAAATATTTAGCATCATTTTATGCCATCGAGGGCTATCAGACGATCAGTTAACCTAACCACTGTTTCCTGATATCCTGAAAGGTTAACCAGTACTCGAGCACACCCCATCTCCGCAAGTAACTGATAACTTCCCCACTTGAATCAGCGGTGAGAGACGAATAATAGTGAAACACAATGTCGTATATGTCAGTGGTCGAGTGATCTTAGGCGCCGTCTCACGTACCTCTCACCACTGAGGTCGTAGGTTCGAGTCCGGCTCGCTCCAAAAGCTTTATGTGAGAAAGTTTGCTAGTAACTTGCGGAAGACTGACTCAGTCTGAGGTCTTCCTCCACAAATAAAACTGAATATGCAATATATAACCTGAAATGTGTTTAAAATTGCGTTAACCCCATTAAAAACGTTTGTAAAGTTTGTATCTGAAATGGTTTAAAACGCTGATGGCAATATCCACAAATACAAAAACAGCTCTGGGCAATTGCACAAATTGAGATACTATAAGAAAGCGTTTTAAACCAAGTGAAATTTCGAGCTGACCAGTATAAAAAAGCGAACTTTCAGACTGAGTCGTCGACTAAACGATCCGATTAAAAAACCTGACCAGTACATGATACCATGATACGAGTATATGTTTAAAATATTGAAATGTGATTAACATGTGAAATATATATTAACATCAGTTAATTGTACAGCATTACAAGTAAGTATTTACCTTTGAGCCCGAATTGTCAGATCTGTTAGACCCCTTAGACGATGCAGACGCCGCCCAGACTCTAGACACAGTCGAAAGCGTTGGTTTCCAAGCTGATATCCGGTCACTAATCGACGCCCTTTCGCTGACCGACATTTCCCTTACCACTTTTCAATAACTTTCAATCAGGTGTACCAGTACCCAAAACTCTGGTTTCGCCGTTCATAATAAATGAATTATTCAGGATCAGGAATGGCATGCATACTTATAACAGCATATATAAGAAAGTAAAATGAGAGTTTCAATTTAATGGAAACTACACCACTTGGAGGAGTTTCGGTGTTATGAGATATGTAAGGATTTGTTTTATTTGGTCACACGCGTCAGAAAGCAGGAACAATGAAAGGTTATCAGACATGTTGAGTTGACGACATATATAAATATAGCACAGACAATGTGCCAACTGTTTTAGATTTTCAATGTCGATTGACTAATTAATACTGATTAGGAAAAGGTTTTTGATTTATTGATTGGTAACTGCAATGTAGAATAACAATTGTGCATGTTTTGAAGGTATAATAAACGAATTGAAAATAGAAATGTTAAGTAAAAGATAAAATGTTAAATGAACAAAACGGAAACCATGAAAACAGGGAAAAAAAGTAAGACAAAAACAAATCTTAGTGGAAGAGGAAAGACAACAACACGTAGTGGAAGGCAACAAGTCGTAGTGGCAGACAACAAGTGTAGTGGAAGACAATACGTCGTAGTGGAAGTAGAATTACAATAAGTCGTAGTGGAAGACAACAAGTCGTAGTGGAAGATAACACGTCGTAGTGGAAGAAGAATAACAACAAGTCGTAGTGGAAGAAGAACGGCAACCAGTCGTAGTGGAAGAAAAACGACAACAACCAAGTCGTAGTGGAAGAAGAACGACAACCAGTCGTAGTGGAAGAAGAACGACAACAACCAAGTCGTAATGGAAGACGAACGACAACAACAAATCGTTGCGGAAGAAAAAGAACAACAACTACAAGTAGTAGCAGAAGAAGAAGAACGACCGCAACAAGTAGTAGTTGAAAAATAACGACAACAACAAAAAGTAGCCGTAGAATAACGGAAGAACGGGTATGATTACAACAACAAGTAGCGGAAGAATAAAAGAAGAACGAATTCATTAACTAATAAGTATTAATGGAATGAAAATTGAATGAGACGTAGACCGACTTGTCGTAATGGAAGAAGAAGAACAACAACAACAAAAAGCAGAAGAGGCGGAAGATGAAGATGAACGACAACAACAAGTATTAGCTGGAGACAAAAACAACTAGTAATGGAAGAAGAGGAAGAGAAAGAAGAAGAAGAGCGGCAATAACAGGTTTAAGTAGAAGAAGAAAGAGCAGAAGATCGACAACAACTGGTTGTAGTGGGAAAAGAACGACGACAATTAGTGATGGAAGAAGAGGAAAACGAACGATAACCACATGTAGAAGCGGAAGAAGAAGAAAAAAGAAGGGGACGAAGAAGAAGAAGAACGACAACCAAAAATTAGTGTCAAAGAAGTTGTAAAAAGATAACAACGCGAAACAAAACTGGCAACAAGAAGAGGTGGAAGAAGAACGACAACATGTAGTGGTAAAAGAACGACAACACGTCGTAGTGAAAAAAGAACAACAACAAATTCGTAGTGGAAAATATGAAGAAGTATTATATAACGAAAAAAGCAACAACAGAAGGAAATGGTGGTAATGCTGTGGATAAGTGAATGGAGCATTCGCCAGGATCCTCGGGTTCGATCCCTGCTTTAACCCGATGGACCCTTAAACACAACATTTACAATTGATTCTACACTGGAATCGGACTCGACAGCAATTCGTGTAAGTTCTCAACTTACTTCACAGTCGAGTTAAAATAGAAATAAATATATAACAGATAGAAAAGGAAAAACAACAAGAAATTTGCTATGTTTCGATTAATAAACACGATGGAGTCTCAAAAAGAAGTTGAAAGTTATTTTACCAAGCATTTATACATAAAATGTTCGTTAGCTCCGACACAAGATAACCTCTAATGACATCTTCTTCATTTTTTTTTCTGAATTGAGTTAAATTTTATATCCGAAAATTCTGTTTTGATTACTCACTACTATGTTATCATTCTTATGTCGATTTGTAATTCGGATATTGCTTTTATATATAATGTTTTTCAATCATTTTAGATTTTGATTACATATGTTATCTCCCTTGCACTAGATCGTCATATAATATTTCCTACCAGGTGGTCTCTCCTGTATTTGATTTTGATTCTACCCTCATTTTGGTTCTATTCTGATTCATATACATATTCGTAGGAGGTATAACTAAATCGTGTAGAATGAATCGCCGATTCGTATAGAATGAATAGCCAATTCGTGTAGAATTAATCACCGATTCGTGTAGGATGCAATACCGATTCGTATAGAATTAATCACCGATTCGTGTAGGATGAAACACCGATTCGTATAGAATGAATCGCCGATTTATGTAGAATGAATCGCTGATTCGTGTAGAATGAATAGCCAGTTCGTGTAGAATTAATCCCCGATTCATCACTGATTCATGTAGAATGAATCATTAATTCGTTTCGAATGAATCACTAAAACGTGTAGAATGAATCGTATAAAAGAGTCATTGATTCGTGAAGAATTAAACACTGATTCGTACATAATGAATCAGTGATTCGTGAAGAATGAATGACTAATTCGTGTAAAATGAATCACTTATTTGTGTAGAATTAATGAAATCGCTAACACGTGTAGAATGAATCACTTATTCGAGTAGAATGAATGGCTTATTCGTGTAGAATGAATCGCTTATTCGTGTAGAATAAGCGACTGATTCGTGTAGAGTGAATCACTTATTCATGTAGAATGAATAACTAACTCGTTTAAAAACTGCCGATTCGTATAGAATGAATGACCTATCCGAGTACAATGACTGAACTGATTTGTAAAGAATGAGCTACCATTTCGTGTAGAATGAATCACCGATCCGTGTAGAATGAATTACCGATCCGTGTCGAATGAATTACCGATCCGTGTCGGATCACCGACTCGTGTAGAATTAATCACCGATTCGTGCAGAATTAATCACCGATCCGTGTAGAATGAATCACCGATCCGTGTCGAATGAATTACCGATCCGTGTCGGATCACCGACTCGTGTAGAATGAATCACCGATTCGTGTATAATTAATCACCGATCTGTGTCGAATGAATCACCGTTCCATGTAGAATGAATCACAGATTCATGTCGAATGAATCACCGATCCGTGCCGAATGAATCACCGACTCGTGTTGAATGAATCACCGACTCGTGTAGAATGATTCACCGATCCGTGTAGAATGAATCACCGATCTGTGTAGAATGAATCACCGGTCCGTGTAGAATGTGTCACCATTTCGTATAGAATGAATAACCAATTCATGCAGAATGATCACTAGTTTGTGTAGAATGAATCACTGATTAATGTAGAATGGATCACTGATTCGTGTAGAATTAATCATTGATTCGTGTAGAATGAATTACAGATTAGTGTAGAATGAGTTAGTGATTAGTGTAGAAAGAATAATCACTTCGTGTAGAAAGTATCACTATTTCGAGTAAAATAAATTGCAGAATCGTGTCTGTTATTCGGGTAAATCGCTGGTTCATTAACATTTCATTAGTATTATTCCTATTGTCCCTATTTAAAGGTTTATTGTATTTAGTTTTAGGTTTCATTGTTCCTATCTTAGAGTTTATTGTAACTTGTTTAAGGTTTCATTGTTCCTATTTAAAGGTTTATTGTAGTTAGTTTTAGGTTTATTGTTCCTATCTTAGGGTTTATTGTAGCTTGTTTTATGTTTATTGTTCCTATTTAAAGGTTTATTGTAGCTTGTGTTCCTATTTAAAGGTTTATTGTAGCTAGTTTTAGGTTTCACTGTTACTATTTAAAGGTTTATTGTAGCTAGTTTTAGGTTTCACTGTTACTATTTAAAGGTTTATTGTAGCTAATTTTAGGTTTCATTGTTCCTATTTAAAGGTTTATAGGTTTCATTGTTCCTATTTAAAGGTTTATTGTAGCTTGTGTTCCTATATAAAGGTTTACTGTTTCTAGCTTTAGATTTCATTGTTCCTATTTAAAGGTTTAGTGTAGCTAGTTTTAGGTTTCATTGTTCCTATTTAAAGGTTTATTGTAGCTAGTTTTAGGTTTTATTGTTCCTATTTAAAGGTTTATTGTAGCTAGTTTTAGGTTTCACTGTTACTATTTAAAGGTTTATTGTAGCTAATTTTAGGTTTCATTGTTCCTATTTAAAGGTTTATAGGTTTCATTGTTCCTATTTAAAGGTTTATTGTAGCTTGTGTTCCTATATAAAGGTTTACTGTTTCTAGCTTTAGATTTCATTGTTCCTATTTAAAGGTTTAGTGTAGCTAGTTTTAGGTTTCATTGTTCCTATTTAAAGGTTTATTGTAGCTAGTTTTAGGTTTTATTGTTCCTATTTAAAGGTTTATTGTAGCTTGTATTCCTATGTAAAGGTTTATTGTAGCTAGTTTTAGGTTTCATTGTTCCTATTTGAAGGTTTAGTGTAGCTTGTTTCAGATTTCATTGTTTCTAAGGTTTATTGTAGTTAGTTTAAGGTTACATTGTTCCTATTTAAAGGTTTATTGTTGCTAGTTTTAGGTTTCATTGTTCCTATTTAAAGGTTTATTGTAGCTAGTTTTAGGTTTCATTGTTCCTATTTAAAGGTTTATTGTAGCTTGTGTCCCTATTTAAAGGTTTATTGTAGCTAGTTTTAGATTTCATTGTTCCTATTTGAAGGTTTAGTGTAGCTAGTTTTAGGTTTCACTGTTCCTATTTAAAGGTTTATTGTAGCTTGTTTTAGGTTTCGTTGTTCCTATTTAAAGGTTTATTGTAGCTAGTTTTAGGTTTCATTGATCTTATTTAAAGGTTTATTGTAGCTTGTGTCCCTATTTAAAGGTTTATTGTAGCTTGTGTCCCTATTTAAAGGTTTATTGTAGCTAGTTTTTTATTTCATTGTTCCTATTTGAAGGTTTAGTGTAGCTAGTTTTAGGTTTCACTGTTCCTATTTAAAGGTTTATTGTAGCTTGTTTTAGGTTTCATTGTTCCTATTTAAAGGTTTATTGTAGCTAGTTTTAGGTTTCATTGTTCCTATTTGAAGGTTTAGTGTAGCTAGTTTTAGATTTAATTGTTTCTAAGGTTTATTGTAGTTAGTTTTAGGTTACATTGTTCCTATTTAAAGGTTTACTGTAGCTAGTTTTAGGTTTCATTGTTCTTATTTAAAGGTTTATTGTTTCTAGCTTTAGGTTTCATTGTTCCTATTTAAAGGTTTATTGTAGCTAGCTTTAGGTTTCATTGTTCCTATTTTAAAGTTGATTGTAGCTAGCTTTAGGTTTCATTGTTCCTATTTTAAAGTTTCTTGTAGCTAGCTTTAGGTTTCATTGCTGCTATTTTAAAGTTGATTGTAGCTAGCTTTAGGTTTCATTGTTCCTATTTTAAAGTTGATTGTAGCTAGCTTTAGGTTTCATTGTTCCTATTTTAAAGTTTATTGTAGCTAGCTTTAGGTTTCATTGTTCCTATTTTAAAGTTTATTGTAGCTAGCTTTAGGTTTCATTGCTGCTATTTTAAAGTTGATTGTAGCTAGCTTTAGGTTTCATTGTTCCTATTTTAAAGTTTATTGTAGCTAGCTTTAGGTTTCATTGTTCCTATTTTAAAGTTGATTGTAGCTAGCTTTAGGTTTCATTGTTCCTATTTTAAAGTTGATTGTAGCTAGCTTTAGTATTCTTCCTATTATAAGGTTTCATTTTTCCTACTTTTAGGATGGTTACTTATGTATATGTTACATGGTTCAAAACAAAGTTATGTACGAGTCTATACAGTTGTGTCTTTTTTAAGAATGACTCATCATTTAAATAATTCATAACACGCAGTAGTTAGTATAATCTAAATTAACGTTTAAACCCATTATCTTATCATGATATTTAAACAAATCACTCACTTAATACACGATTATTTTATAACAATTCATGTGTTATACAATCATGCTCTCTGTTTCTACTAACTAACTGAAAAGTCCTTTGCCTACCTAACCATGTGTATGGGTTGTTTTTTTTTCAGGTATATATTATTTGCCTATTGAATAATTAATATGTACTGAACGGAGCAGCTAATCGCCACTTTTGACTATCGTGTGAAGACCGATTTGACCACCCATTTCAAAAATTATGAAATGATTTCAGTTCCTGTCAAATTTAATAAATTTAATATAACAAACTTTGCTATTTTTATCGCTAATATTCTTTCTTATTCAAGTCTAACTTTCACGAATAAAGCTTTGGTGCTTTTGAGAAAATCCTAAAAATGTCAGGCAAAAATAAAACCCAAAATGTCAGGTGGCAGATTAGCTGTTCCGTTCAGTATATGTATCGCCTTCCGATTAATATATATAATCCATGCACATTTATTTATTTCTGAAAGGTATGTGTATATGTTGCTAACTAAATAATATATGTACTCATTCTCTACCCAAATGTGTTTTTTTTATTGTGTTGATATTTGCGGATATAGTTGATTTATTAATCAATAATTAGGAGAAAAAGGATAAATGATAATTTTAATATAAGTATGCCAGGATAATTCCAGCATTCAAAGCATATATATCTCTATGTTCCATATGGTACACAACACACGTACGCGCAGCACACATACGACATCATATTTAATAACATCTAAATAATTATAAAAATGTGAAGCGCATAGAAATCTTGTCGGAAAAGTGTTTTTTCTTCGGAAACAGCTTATCACGCAAACAAAGTTTCACCTTTGACAATTTGGTTGCCTAGCAACGAAGATATTATATGAAACATTAAATGTATGTTTTTGTACTTAAAAATACGCAGTTTTAAGTATCTAAATAGTCACTGTCACTGTCAGTTTTATGACACTCAGTAGCGAGGTCACTGGGATCACTATCACTTGCCACACTGTATGTGTCCGTTCGTTAAACTGTACTCAGGAAGAGTCTTTCTTCATGTCAGTTTTGTCTGTTTTTACATCTGTCTTTTCTTTCTTGGTATCAGATGGTTCGTCAAACAATCCTTTCTTCACACGAAGTTTGAACATCACACCTTCCCTGTTAAAAGAATAGTTCGTCACTTTCTTTCTCTCCACGATCTCTAACTTTCCCTCTTGTTCAAGCTTTGTCATTAATGGTTCCAATTTATCCGTGTATTCTGGCACATATTTCAGGTACTCTCGTCGCATAATAATGACGATGTAGCCCCCTGAAACAGTTTGAAATATGTATTACTACAATGACATGTGTTTCCATTTGGTCGCTTTGATTGGGGATTCGTATTCACCGCAGCGGTGATCTGGGGTAGAACGTGCGCCTCGCATGAATAAGGTCGTGGGTTCGATCCCCGGCAGGATCATACGAAAGACTTGAAAATGGTACTAGAAGCTTCGTCGCTTGGCGCTCATCATTTAGAGGATAGTTCTGAACTGGTCGTGTGAGTATAATCTGACTGGGTGGTTTATCATACCATGTGTCTCCGGAGTTCTAGGACTGGTCGTGTCAGTATAACTCTACTGGGTGGTTTATCATACCATGTGTATGCGGAGTTCTAGGACTGATCGTGTCAGTATAATGTGACTGGGTGGTTTATCATACCACGTGTCTGCGGAGTTCTAGGACTGATCGTGTCAGTATAATGTGACTGGGTGGTTTATCATACCATGTGTCTGCGGAGTTCTAGGACTGATCGTGTCAGTATAATGTGACTGGGTGGTTTATCGTACCATGTGTCTGCGGAGTTCTAGGACTGGTCGTGTCAGTATAACTCTACTGGGTGGTTTATCATACCACGTGTCTGTGGAGTTCTAGGACTGATCGTGTCAGTATAATGTGACTGGGTGGTTTATCATACCACTTGTCTGCAGAGTTCTAGGACTGGTCGTGTCAGTATAACTCTACTGGGTGGTTTATCATACCACGTGTCTGCGGAGTTCTAGGACTGATCGTGTCAGTATAATGTGACTGGGTGGTTTATCATACCATGTGTCTGTGGAGTTCTAAGACTGGTCGTGTCAGTATAATGTGACTGGGTGGTTTATCATACCATGTGTCTGCGGAGTTCTAGAACTGATCGTGTCAGTATAATGTGACTGGGTGGTTTATCATACCATGTGTCTGCGGAGTTCTAGGACTGATCGTGTCAGTATAATGTGACTGAGTGGTTTATCATACCATGTGTCTGCGGAGTTCTAGGACTGATCGTGTCAGTATAATGTGACTGGGTGGTTTATTATACCATGTGTCTGCGGAGTTCCAGGACTAGTCGTGTCAGTATAATGTGAGTGGGTGATCTATCGTACCATGTGTCTGCGGATATCTAGGACTGGTCGTGTCGGTATAATGTGACTGGGTGGTTTATCATACCATGTGTCTGCGGATTTCTAGGACTGATCGTGTCAGTATAATGTGACTGGGTGGTTTATCATACTATGTGTCTCCGGAGTACTAGGACTGATCGTGTCAGTATAATGTGACTGGGTGGTTTATCATACCACGTGTCTGCGGAGTTCTAGGACTAATCGTGTCAGTATAATGTGACTGGGTGGTTTATCATACCACGTGTCTGCAGAGTTCTAGGACTGATCGTGTCAGTATAATGTGACTGGGTGGTTTATCATACCACGTGTCTGCGGAGTTCTAGGACTGATCGTGTCAGTACATGTATAATGTGACTGGGTGGTTTATCATACCATGTGTCTGCGGAGTTCTAGGACTGATCGTATCAGTATAATGTGACTTGGTGGTTTATCATACCATGTGTCTGCGGTGTTCTAGGACTGGTCGTGTCAGTATAATCTGACTGGGTGGTTTATCGCAACATGTGTCTCCGGAGTTCCAGGACTGGTCGTGTCAGTATAATGTGACTGGGTGGTTTATCGTACCATGTGTCTGCGGAGTACTAGGACTGGTCGTGTCAGTATAATGTGACTGGGTGGTTTATCGTACCATGTGTCTGCGGAGTACTAGGACTGGTCGTGTCAGTATAATGTGACTGGATGGTTTATCGTACCATGTGTCTGCGGAGTTCTAGGACTGGTCGTGTCAGTATAATGTGACTGGGTGGTTTATCGTACCATGTGTCTGCGGAGTACTAGGACTGGTCGTGTCAGTATAATGTGACTGGGTTGTTTATCGTACCATGTGTCTGCGTAGTACTAGGACTGGTCGTGTCAGTATAATGTGACTGGGTGGTTTATCGTACCATGTCTCTGCGGAGTTGTAGGACTGGTCGTGTCAGTTTCATGTGACTTGGTGGTTTATCATACCATGTGTCTGCAGAGTTGTAGGACTGGTCGTGTCAGTATAATGTGACTGGGTGGTTTATCGTACCATGTGTCTGCGGACTTCTAGGACTGGTCGTGTCAGTATAATGTGACTGGGTGGTTTATCGTACCATGTGTCTGCGGAGTTGTAGGACTGGTCGTGTGAGTATAATGTGACTGGGTGGTTCATCGTACTATGTATCTGCGGAGTTCCAGGACTGGTCGTGTCAGTATAATGTGACTGGGTGGTTTATCGTATCATGTGTCTGCAGTGTTCCAGGACTGGTCGTGTCATTATAATGTGACTGGGTGGTTTATCATACCATGAGTCTGCGGAGTTCTAGGTCTGGTCGTGTCAGTATAATGTGACTGTTAGTTTATCACACCATGTGTCTGCGGAGTTCTAGGACTGGTCGTGTCAGTATAATATGACTGGGTGGTTTATCATACCATGTGTTTGCAGTGTTCTATGACTGTCCGTTTCAGTATAATGTGACTGTGTGGTTTATCATACCATGTGTCTCCGGAGTTCTAGGACTGGTCGTGTCAGTATAATGTGACTGGGTGGTTTATCGTACCATGTGTCTGCGGAGTTCTAGGATAGGTCGTGTCAGTATAATGTGACTGGGTGGTTTATCGTACCATGTGTCTGCGAAGTACTAGGACTGGTCGTGTCAGTATAATGTGACTGGGTGGTTTATCATACCATGTGCCTGCGGAGTTCTAGGACTGATCGTGTCAGTATAATGTGACTTGGTGGTTTATCATACCATGTCTCTTCGGAGTTCTAGGACTGGTCGTGTCAGTATAATGTGACTGGGTGGTTTATCGTACCATGTGTCTGCGGAGTTCTAGGACTGGTCGTGTCAGTATAATGTGACTGGGTGGTTTATCGTACCATGTGTCTGCGGAGTTGTAGAACTGGTCGTGTCAGTATAATGTGACTGGGTGGTTTATCATACTATGTGTCTGCGTAGTTCCAGGACTAGTCTTGTCAGTATAATGTGACTGCGTGGATTATCATACCATGTGTCTGCGGAGTACCAGGACTGGTCGTGTCAGTATAATGTGACTGGGTGGTTTATCATACCATGTGTCTGCGGAGTACCAGGACTGGTCGTGTCAGTATAATGTGACTGGGTGGTTTATCATACCATGTGTCTGCGGAGTTCTAGGACTGTCCGTGTCAGTATAATGTGACTGGGTGGTTTATCATACCATGTGTCTGCGGATTTCTAGGACTGATCGTGTCAGTATAATGTTACTGGGTGGTTTATCATACCACGTGTCTGCGGAGTTCTAGGACTAATCGTGTCAGTATAATGTGACTTGGTGGTTTATCATACCACGTGTCTGCAGAGTTCTAGGACTGATCGTGTCAGTATAATGTGACTGGGTGGTTTATCATACCACGTGTCTGCGGAGTTCTAGGACTGATCGTGTCAGTATAATGTGACTGGGTGGTTTATCATACCATGTGCCTGCGGAGTTCCAGGACTGGTCGTGTCAGTATAATGTGACTGGGCGGTTTATCGTACCATGTGCCTGCGGAGTTCTAAGACTGGTCGTGTCAGTATAATCTGACTGGGTGGTTTATCATACCACGTGTCTGCGGAGTTCTAGGACTGGTCGTGTCAGTATAATGTGACTGGGTGGTTTATCATACCATGTGTCTGCGGAGTTTTAAGATTGGTCGTGTCAGTATAATGTGACTTGGTGGTTTATCATACCATGTGTCTGCGGAGTTCTAGGACTGGTTGTGTCAGTATAATGTGATTGGGTGGTTTACCATACCATTACTGATGCCAAAGTGTATACAAGAAGCTGAAATTGTAAGCAGCTTTGTATATAAATTTGAAAAGAATCGGACAATACAACTTGTGAGTAACTGCGCGGGCATCAATAACGGTTACATAACCCATGTCAATGCGCGGAGTCAAAAGGCAACCCCAAACCAGGTATTGTGTGATAAGCTACCTTGTGTACACATTTGAAAAAAATCGGGCAACATTTGTTCGAGTTGAGGACGTTGCGGACATTAAAGCGTAATTTTACGTTATTTATCGGAGCATGTTTTATGTGAACCTAGTCTAACGATCCTGAAATACAATGTAATGTGAACCTAGTCTAACGAGTCTGAAATACAATTCAATGCAAGGTAAGCAACCTTGTGTATCACATTTGAAAAGAATCGGACAATATTTGTTCGAGTTGTTGAGTGGACATTAATTTTACGTTTAATATTGAGAGAATAACCCGTGTAAGCCTGAAATGTAACCCCATGCAACGTCTTGTGATAGGCAACCATGTGTACACATTTTAAAAGATAAAAAAGGAATAAAAGAGAATTTTTATTCTGAAAACTGTATATAAAGTTACATTTCAAGTCGTGACAATTCCGTCACGTTTTGTTTCGTGTTTAATTGCGCAGTGTGTTCTACTACACCACGATACGCACGTAACGTCCTAAAAACATGAATATAAAATTACAGTGTTTATTGTTTTTGTTTTACATATCGATCGTGATAGGTTTGTACTTGTGTGAAGACATTAACATGTATCATGGCGTTTCCTCAATGAAAACTGCGTAATTATTCACCCACGACCAGAAGCAGGTGGTTTATTTTCTCGGTTAATTGTTTACATCCTAGCGAGGTTTCTAAATGATGTATTCAAACTTGCTGAATGATATGAATCATCCAAGAGTATATGGTCAGAGATACGCTAACAGAGATAAGTAACTGCACGTACTTCTCTAAAATTTTGGGTGGCACATTAATTTTTGGCGCTTTCCAAATTTTGCAAACACATCTTCCCCTGAACCAAGCAACACATATTGTGATTTTGGTGTCGAAAAGAAAGGGCTTGGTTGCAATATTGGGTGGTAAATTAAAAAAAAAGGAAAATATATTACGCTTACACTTATTTTTTGTGATATTTGTTTTCATTTCAAGGTATTTTTTTGTATAAAGAAAATCGTCTTTAATAAACCTGTAGATATAAAAAATATGCATTGTCTAAGATTTTGATATTTACTTCGGTTGACACAATTTGTGTTCGTTTTGCTTATCGATAAACTGCGTTTCTCTAAAATGGACTCGTTTGTTATTGACCTGTTTACTGTTTAATTTGGTATTATTCCGCGCAAATCAATTTCTCAGATTCGATTTCATTGATCAATTAAATATTATATTATACAACGCAAAATCCCTCACACAGTGTTTACTTTGGCAACAAATAACTGAAATAAATATTGCGATAAAAAAAATAGTTTATGTAATAATAAGTTGATAACAGAAATGATGTCCGGATGTTGTCGTTACCTATATACTACCGGTGTTTACCATTGACAAAACATACACGACCGTGCTTCACATCTTATAAAGGCGCAATATTAAGACATGTTGTTAGTTGATTTTTATATTTAGAGCGTAACGTCATTTTGTGCCACCGTCAATTAACCTAACTATTCTTTCCTTGGATTGTGGAATGTTTACCAGTACTCCAGCACATATCTCTACAAGTGATAAATGTCCAGCTTGAATCAATGGAAAGAGGCAAATGACAATGAAACGCAATGATCAAGGAGACTGTGACCAGGCGAGGATTCACTCTCACAACCCCTGGATTGATATTCAGACGTGCTACCGACTAAGCTAAGTGAGTTGACAATAACTATACTAATAACCTTTACCTGGCTTGACTATTCTGACCATCTCAAACAGGCCGGAACTTGGTATATGTCCCTCGCCCATCCCTCCTGATATTACCAGGCAGTCATACACACCTGTAAACAAACAGCTTTGTAATGGTATTGGTGACATTAAATAAACAGAATAAATTTCGATCAGAGGATTCCTGGGAAGCATAAAACACAACCTCAAAATCAGACACAGTTTTATTGAATCTGCTTATGAGAGATAACGGAAAATGGAACACCCTTCACACCCTAGCCCCGGCGTAAGCAGTTTTCTATTTTCGAGCAACACTGAATGTGTTCCATCATTCCAAAAGTACCATCACGGAGTCAAAGGAGCGCAGTGTGGCCAACACAATGGAATGCAATGTGCTCTTTAGCGGGCGTATTTAAGATAGAGACTGTTCTGTAACCTCACAACAAAGCGAACTCCTGACCTTCTTACAGAGGCGTAAACCTTTAAATTAGTCATCCAAATTATTATCAATATATCAAGATTACGTATATATAACACAATCTGTCTCGTTTATCTATCTGCCTGTCTGCCTGCCTGTCCGCCCATTTTGTATGTAGTTTATATACGTAACAAATCAAACGAATAATAACATATACTGTGGACATTGTTATGTTATTTTAACACTGTAGCATATATAAACCAAACTCAACAATAATCTTTAACAAATTCGGAAGACGTGAACATTTATTAAAACCCAGCTGTCAGTACTTTCAATAGTTTGGTTTTTAAAACTTACTGTCTTCAATGGGAAGGGTTTTATCACAACTGCAATATTCCCTATAAAGGTTTCTGTATATATTCTTCTTCTTGCAATGTTTCAGCATACCCGCCGAAGGGTCTACACCGTCTATACACTTAAATCCAAGATGAAACAACTGAAATGGAGCGAAATGTTAACATATAAATATGGTTAACGACGAAAAATGTAAATATATAAATATGGTTAATCACGAAAAATGTAAACATATAAATATGGTTAATAGTTTAAATAAAATATGTAAACATATAAATATGGTTAACGACGAAAAATGTGAATATATAAATATGGCTGATGACGAAAAATGCATATATATATATAAATATGGTTAACGACGAAAAATGTAAATATATAAATATGGTTAATAGTGAAAAATGTAAATATGTAAATATGGTTAACGACGAAAATTGTATATATATAAATATGTTTATAGTGAAAAATGTAAACATATAAATATGGTTAACGGCGAAAAATGTAAATATATAAATATGGTTGATGACGAAAAACTATAAATATATAAATATGGTTAACGACAAAAAATGTAAATATATAAATATGGTTAATATTAAAATTGTAAATATATAAATATGTTTAACAACGAAAAAATGTCAATATATAAATATGGTTAACGACGAAAAATGTAAATATAACTAAAGATATGGTTAACGACGAAAAAATGTAAATATATCTATAAATATTGTTAACGACGAAAAAATGTAAATTTATAAATATGGTTAACGACGAAAAATGTAAATATATAAATATGGTTAACGACGAAAACATGTATATATATATATATCTATAAATATGGTTAACGACGAAAAATGTAAATATAAAAAAGGTTAACGACAAAAATGTAAATATATAAATATGGAAGATAGTGAAAAATGTAAATATATAAATTAGTTAACGACGAAAAGTGCAAATATATAAATATGGTTAACGACGAAAATGTAAACATATAAATATGATTGATAATGAAAAATGTAAATATATAAATATGGAAGATAGTGAAAAATGTAAATATATAAATATGGAAGATAGTGAAAAACGTAAATACATACATTAATTAACGACGAAAAATGCAAATATATAAATATGGTTAATGGTGAAAATGTTAACATATAAATATGGTTGATAATGAAAAATGTAAATATATAAATATGGAAAATAGTGAAAATGTAAATATATAAATATGGATAATAGTGAAAAATGTAAATATATAAATATGGTTAATGGTGAAAAATGTAAACATATAAATATAGATATAAATGAAATATATTATATATAGATATGGTTGATGATGGAAAATGAATTATTAAATTATACGTGAATGCTCAAACTTTAAAGGCCAGGATTTGTACCAGCGAAATAACGGCCGGTAGATCACTGTTACCTGTAAACAGCTTATAAGATACAATGTATGGGTTCGATCCTCCTCCACGGCTATGTATGGTGTCCTTGAGCAAGACACCTTTTCCGCATATGTTTAGTACTAGTTTAATCCTGGAATATTTTGAGCGTGGTTTGTCTAAGTTGCAAGAAGTTATTTCACAATCGAATCAAAATAAATAAATTTAAAATAAAACCTTTACGTTAAAAATGTGTAAACAAAGGGTTTGGATAACGAATGTAAACATAATGATTGGAAACAACGTGTACCTCATCGCCAACTAATCCCGTACCACAGGCAATATCTATCACTCGTATTTTTTCACGTCTGTCTGAATAAATTTCTGCGATCTCGTCTGCAACAATTGACGGTCCGTTGTAAATACCTGGAGGGAGGTCCTGTATATACATAGTTAGTGATTTTTTAAGATAAACAAATCCATGTTCATAAATACAATATAATGTAAAACACAACATTTTCATATGGACGCTTTGTGTATACGGTGGAATACAAACATTTTTTTTCTGGAATACAAATCAAACTGATGTGAAACTGAAGCGGTTAACTCGTCGCCGAGTGGTCTAAGGTGACGTTTCAATATCACTTACCTCTCATCGCTAAGGTCGTAGGTTCGAGTCCCGCTAGCTCCAAAAAATTTATATGAGAAAGTTCGCCAGTTACTTGCGGAAGGACGGTGATTCAACTCAGTCTGAGGTCTTCCTCCACCAGTTAAACTGGATATGCCATATATAACATGAAATGTGTGAAAATTGCGTTAAACCCCATTCAAAAATAAAAAATAAAAATAATAAAGTATTAAAAATGCTTGTAGCCGAATGAGTTTCAAAAGTTCGATATTTAAGCCATGTTACGTGAAATTAATTTATCCGCAATACGCATACATACCTGTTCATATTTCAGGCTATCAGACCACTTTGTATAATATTCAGCAACCTCTTCCGGTGTCATACCCTTCCGATGGGCACCGTAATTAGCCATATATTTAGACATGAAGTCACGTGTTTTCTTCTGCTCTAATTCATCCGACTCATCTCCGGTATTCATTCTGAAAGACATTGTCATGTACATAATGACATTAAGCACCAAATAAAAAACAGACGATGGACAAAGGTGATCAGAATAGTTCATCTTGACCTATTATGTGGACTAAAACACAAGGTAATAATGTACACTAAATAGCAATAGGCTTATTAAATCTTGGCACAGATACGCACCCTAATTATCACTAGGTAAAAATATACAACCTAAATATTACTAGGTACCAATACACACCCTAAATATCGCTAGGTCTCAATATACACCCCAAATATCACTATGTACCAATACACATCATAAATATAACTAGGTACCAATACACATCTTAAATATCACTAGGTACCAATACACATCTTAAATATCACTAGGTACCAATACACATCTTAAATATAACAAGGTACCAATACACACCCTAAATATCACTAAGTACCAATACACATCACAAATATAACTAGGTACCAATACACACCTTAAATATCACTAGGTACCAATACACATCTTAAATATAACAAGGTACCAATACACACCCAAAATATCACTAGGTACCAATACACACCCAAAACATCACTTTGTACCAATACACACCCTAAATATCACTAAGTACCAATACACATCATAAATATACCTAGGTACCGATTCACACCCCAAATATCACTTGGTACCAATACACCCTCTAAATATCACTTGGTACCAATAGACACCCTAAATATCAGTAGGTATCATTATACACCCTAAATATCACTTGATACCAATATACATCCTTAATATTACATGGTACCAATACACACTCTAAAGATCAGTAGGTACCAATACAAATCCTTAATATCACTTGATACCAATACACACCCTAAATATCAGTAGGTACCAATATACGCCCTAAATATCACTTGGTACCAATATACGCCCTAAATATCACTCGGCACCAATACACACCCTAAATTTCACTGAGTAGCAATATACAACCTAAATATCGGTAGGTACAATACACATCCTAAATATCACTTGGTACCAATACACACCCCAAATATCAGTTGGTACCACCATACACCCCAAATACCAGTAGGTACAAATACACGCCCTATATATCACTTGGTACCAAAACACTCCCAAAGTATCACTTGGTACCAATATATGCAATAAATATCACTTGGTACCAATACACACCCTAATTATCACTGGGTACCAATACACACCCTAAATATCACTTGGTACAAATACACACCCTAAATATCACTAGGTACCAAAACACACCCTAAATATCACTTGGTACCTAAATACAACCTAAATATTACTTGATACCAATACACACCCTTAATATCACTTGGTACAAATACACACCCTAAACATCACCTGGTACCAATACACACCCTAATTATCACTTGGTACCAATATACAACCTAAATATTACTTAGTACTAATACACACCCTAATTATCAAGTGGTTCCAATATACACCCTTAATATCACTTGGTACAAATACACACCCTAAACATCACCTGGTACCAATACACACCCTAATTATCAAATGGTTCCAATATACACCCTTAATATCACTTGGTTCCAATACACACTCTAAATAAATATCACTTGGTACTTATAACCACTCTAATTATCACCGGGTACCAATATACACCCTTTATATCACTTGGTACCAATACACACCCTTAATATCACCTGGTTCCAATACACACCGTAAATATCACTTGATACCAATACATACCCTTATTATCACTAGGTACCAATATACACCCTTAATATCACTTGGTACCAATACACACCCTAAATATCTCTTGGTACCAATATACACTCTAAATATCACTTGGTACCAATATACACCCTAAATATCACTTGGTACCAATATACACCCTAAATATAACTTGGTACCAATACACACCCTAAATATCACTTGGTACCAATATACACCCTAAATATCACTTGGTATCAATATACACTTGGTACCGATGTACACCCTAAATATCACTGCTTACCAATATACACCATTAATATCACTTGGTACCAAAACATACCCTAAATATATCTTGGTACCAATATACACCCTAAATATCACTTGGTATCAATATACACTTGGTACCAATGTACACCCTAAATATCACTTGGTACCAATATACACCCTTAATATCACTTGGTACCAATACATACCCTAAATATCTCTTGGTACCAATATACACCCTAAATATCACTTGGTACCAATATACACCCTAAATATCACTTGGTACCAATACACACCCTAAATATCACTCTTAATATATACCAGGCGCAATACATGCAAAGAACGAATGACCCTAATACACATTAAGCAGCGGAAAGGGCGGCTTGGTGAACACAGTATAAACAGGCACCAGAAATTTAATAACATGTCTTATGAGCAGAATGGTTTCAGGGAAAACACGATAGACTGTGTATCTTCCCTTTCTAGTATAATTGAAACAAGCATTAAGTGCAAGAAACCCACTTATTGTTGTTTTATTGATTTTAAAAGAGCATATGATTCTTTTACAAGAGCATACGATTCTGTTACAAGAGCACATGATCCTGTTACAAGAGTATATGCTTCTGTTACAAGATAAAATGATTCTGTTACAAGAGCAAATGATCCTGTTACAAGAGAATATGATTCTGTTACAAGAGCATATGGTTCTGTTACAAGAGTATATGATTCTGTTACAAGAGCATACGATTCTGTTACAAGAGCATACGATTCTGTTACAAGGCTATATTATTCTGTTACAAGAGAAAATGATTCAGTTACAAGAGAATATGATTCGGTTACAAGAGCACATGATCCTGTTACAAGAGCATACGATTCTGTTACAAGAGCATATGATTCTATTACAAGAGCATAATTATGATTCTGTTACAAGAGCATACGATTCTGTTACAAGAGTATATGATTCTGTTACAAGAGCACATGATCCTATTACAAGAGTATATGATTCTGTTACAAGAGCACATGATCCTGTTACAAGAGTATATGATTATGTTACAAGAGCACATGATTCTGTTACAAGAGTAAATGATTCTGTTACAAGAGAAAATGATTCAGTTACAAGAGAATACGATTCGGTTACAACAGCATACGATTCTGTTACAAGAGCATACGATTCTGTTACAAGAGCATAATTATGATTCTGTTACAAGAGCATACGATTCTGTTAAAAGAGAATATGATTCTGTTACAAGAGTATATGATTTTGTTTCAAGAGCACATGATCCTGTTACAAGAGTATATGATTCTGTTACAAGAGAAAATGATTCTGTTACAAGAGCACATGATCCTGTTACAAGAGTATATCATTCTGTTACAAGAGCACATGATCCTGTTACAAGAGTATATGATTCTGTTACAAGAGAAAATGATTATGTTCCAAGAGCACATGATCCTGTTACAAGAGTATATGATTCTGTTACAAGAGCATATGATTCTGTTACAAGAGTATATGATTCTGTTACAAGAGTATATGATTCTGTTACAAGAGCACATGATCCTGTTACAAGAGTATACGATTCTGTTACAAGAGTATACGATTCTGTTACAAGGCTATATGATTCTGTTACAAGAGTATATGATTATGTTACAAGAGTATATGATTCTGTTACAAGAGTATATGATCCTGTTACAAGAGCACATGATCCTGTTACAAGAGTATATGATTCTGTTACAAGAGTATATGATTATGTTACAAGAGTATATGATTCTGTTGCAAGAGCACATGATCCTGTTACAAGAGTATATGATTATGTTACAAGAGTATATGATTCTGTTACAAGAGTATATGATTCTGTTACAAGAGCACATGATCCTGTTACAAGAGTATATGATTCTGTTACAAGAGTACATGATTATGTTACAAGAGTATATGATTCTGTTGCAAGAGCACATGATCCTGTTACAAGAGTATATGATTCGGTTACAAGAGCACATGATCCTGTTACAAGAGTATATGATTCTGTTACAAGAGTATATGTGATTCTGTTACAAGAGCACATGATTCTGTTACAAGAGTATATGATTCTGTTACAAGAGAAAATGATTCTGTTACAAGAGAATATGATTCGGTTAGAAGAGTATACGATTCTGTTACAAGAGCATACGATTCTGTTACAAGAGCATAAGATTCTGTTACAAGAGCATAATTATGATTCTGTTACAAGAGCATACGATTCTGTTACAAGAGCATACGATTCTGTTACAAGAGTATATGATTCTGTTACAAGAGAAAATGATTCAGTTAGAAGAGAATATGATTCTGTTACAAGAGTATATGATTCTGTTACAAGAGCATACGATTCTGTTACAAGAGCATACGATTCTGTTACAAGAGCATACGATTCTGTTACAAGAGCATATGATTCGGTTACAAGAGCATAATTATGATTCTGTTACAAGAGCATATGATTCTGTAACAAGAGCATAATTATGATTCTGTTACAAGAGCATTTGATTCAGTTACAAGAGCATACGATTCTGTTTCACTTATATACACATAGTAACACCAGGTATAAATACACACATTTTAGCACTAAGCACCAATACACACATATTCACATAGTAGAAATAGACACCAATTAGCAAGGCACCACTAAAGACATTAACAAAATGCTCTGAAATACCTTAAGTAGAGCGTTGCACGTAGTATAGTAGCAATGGCACAAATATACACAGAGTTGCACGAGGTACCGATAAACGTTCAGTAATACGAGGCACCACACAAGGCACTAATATTCACTTAGTGTATAGTCATAGTAGCATAATATATATATATAGTGTACTACAGGTATGACACCAATAAACACATATAACAAAAAACATCTAAATACACATAGCAACAATGTACACAAATTTACATATAGTAGCATAAGGCACATATATACACACAGTAGAAATAGACAACAATGAACCGTACTAAAAACATATAACAAATGACACTTATATGCACATTTTAGCACTAGACACACATACACACATACAAGTAATAGACACACATATGCACATACACGTAAAAGACACAATTATACACATAGTAGCACTAGGCACCAATAAAAAGAAATATTAAGCACCACAAAAGTAGCACCTGACGCTAAATAAAATAGAGTAGTAGAAAGCATATGCAACCCAAATCAAATATAACAAAATACACCAATATGCTCGTATTAGCTAGACACAAATAAGTATACCCATAGCAGTTCTACGCACTTTTAAACATAAAATACCATACAAAACTCATAAAAACTACATCATAGTTATGAATATCACTTGGCTTTAGTTCTATAACGCTAAACTACCACAAAACACATGCTAAGAAAATTTAATTCTTAAACTTAACACTAGTATATCCAGATTACTTTTTAAGTTTTCGAGATTTGAGACAAGAGTACACAAGATTTAAAAGCTTGTTACGTCTATGCAGTACATCAAACAACATGTTTGTGAACTTCGTGTTACACGGACTCTACACAGCTGGACCCCTGCCGGTACATAGGTAGCATACAGAGTTCCAGTAACCACTGATAATTAATGATTGAAATACAAATGTGTTTAGTAAGGTGGCAGTGAATAGTTGTTTATCCTTGCTTGCATTCGCATGAAGGAAGCAAAGACAACACTGTGTGTATACCTTTTACACATTAATTGCAGATAAAATGGAAAAGTGGAATAGTGGGCATTATCATGTAATGGTTAAGCTATCTCATAAGTTGTTGTTTTTATATTACAGTTTGATGTTCAACAAAGACAATTTCATTTAAAAAAGCCATACATTGCCAATGGGAAATTATTAACCGAAAACGCAAATGTTTGCACCAAAGGTACATATGAGAGGTTAAGGAAAATAAAACAGATATTGTTTTCAAACAGGTGTTAGAGCCATGTTCACTTATTTAAGAGAGGTTTAGAAGAACCATGTACATTACTAAAGTTATCCAAGGTTTGATAATGTTTGGTGGTATGGCAATAGTTTACAACATACCCGTCAAATGAGACGTCAAATCAGTGACGTAAAAGGTTAATAAATGTATAATATACAATGATGAGATTTCGGGTGGCATACACCATTAATATTGCTTTGAACATTTGTCCGGATGCAATAATAACAAAGTAAAGCTGAAAATGTTGATTACTGCAAATGATCAATTATTTAATATGTTTTCTTCTTAATTAATACTATCGCAGTTTCAAAATGAAAAATGTAAGTTGGGGCTGGGGGTGGTGGGGGAGTCGAAATATTTATGTTTTAACAAAAATGTAGTGTACTAGTTTAAACCCCCAAAAATAACTACACGTCAAAGCGTTATATATAATTATTATGTGACATGATGAGGAATAACATTATCTACGGGTATATCAAGAAGTATTTTCTTTAGTATTATTTGTTACTTTCAGGAAAGGTACTAAAGGTGAAAAAAATATCTAAGATATAAAAATGGCATTTTACTTATTGTTTTTTGTTTTTTTTGTATTTAAAAACTCCATTAACAAGTTGTTTGAAATGGTATACAACTTGTAGATTAAGTTGTCATATTATCCAATTATAATGACAGATCTTTAATAACATCTCACAGGGAAATATATAATTCGGTTAAAAAAACACCAAACATCAGAAAGATCAACTTATTGCATCTTACATGAACCACAAAAGATATACGAAATTTTGGAAAACGAAAATATAGCATGGGGTTCCATATTTGGGCTTTCGTGTTCTCGTTTTGTCAACAGACCAGTACACGTAATGGTGTGCAGCAGCAGATACTATTTACAGCAAGACTTACTTTCCTGCCATATTTGGGTGAACGGAACAGTTTAACTTATTTTATATTCGATATGTTTGTCCGTTTTCAACTTGATAATTTTGTTTACGTCATCATATACAGTTTGTCTGTGTATCACTTCCACGGATTTCACATTGTCATGCAATGTGATGCAGTGCACACTAATTAATTAATGCAACCATGACGTGAATAGCAGACTGGACCTTTTTGTAGTACGTTTGTTGACAGATACGGTCACATAAAGGCGCCCGAGCAACAAAGATGTCGACAATACGGTTACATTTATGTCAAATGATGAACAAAGGCTTTAGGTGATTGGAAGATTTTTATCATAATTAGGCTTCACAGTTCATTAAGGACAAAGGGAAACGTATCCGTCGTGTAGCTGTTTTAAATAAATGAGAAAAATTCACAATGAACCACTCAAATAAACTGATAATAAAACACTTTGTCAACGGCATTGGCCGTAGTGTATCTGTTGATGGATGTTTATTTCGTCTTAGGAGAAATACGGTATAATAAAGTCAATAATATTGCCCTCTTTTTTATCTGAAATATTCTGAATAAACCATTACTTTTTTATCAGTTTTTACACATTTCGCCAAATTGAAATTATTATGAAGAATGTGATTAAGTCTCCATGAAATGTAAAACTACTGCTATAGAAGCAGATTTGCACAAGCTTCTAACGCTTTTTTCTGAATCCTTTCAACATAATTGGTTAAACGTATGGCTTTATGCTTTATTGTTAAATGAATGCTAAATATATGTACTTAAGTGAATATAATATTGTTAAAACTAATATCTATATAGTGATTTTGACATCGGTTTTGCATACACATTTGTATAACAGTACAAAATTGTTTATTTTATGACAAAATTGAAATCGATACTCAGAAGTCTTATTTATTCAACAGACAACTGTATTTCCGAATATTGTAGCACAAAACCATTGAAGGGAATACAGACTTCATTTAATTATACCTGGATCGCCAAAGTGTAACCTATAAACCCCACACATGCACTCACCTTTCATCTACATTTCTGTAATTCGTAATTCAAATATCATTAATATACAAACACAACACGGGGCCCGTTTAACTAACCACCGTAAACCTAAGGAATTTCGTACGATCAAATTGTGGTATATGGGAATGTTTCACTTGCGAAGTATTTTTGTAAGTTTTTGAAAGAATACTTTTGATATGGCTTATAAAAACTTGTTAAATAAGTAAGCGGCACACTAAATGAATTTCCCGAATATTTTTTCATAGCTTCAAGTTTACTTTGTAAACGTTAGTCCTGACCACAATTACCCGACCTCTATATATAAATATGTTGTTTCACCTTGTTTATTTCAATATGTTACGCACCTTGTGTAAAATATAGTGTAATGACTACTGAATATTAATACGTCCGGGTTTTTTAAATCTGAATAAGTAAAACAGAATTAGGCACTCCCGGTTTTCTGAGAAACAACAGACTCTTTGAATAAATAATATAATTTAAGCACTTTGGTTTTCTGGGTCACGACGGACTCTCTGGATAAATAATATGAATGTTAGCACTGCTAATAAGACGGGGATTGGTTATTTAGTATGTAACGTTAAAATAAAAGTACATGCATGTATCACACTTTAAAGTTTTTTATCTATGTTATTTAAATATGTCTTCTTTTAAATGAAAACACATCTTCATGAAAAAAAGCTTATTTATTAATTATAATAATTAATTAGGTTAGCGTCATCTCCTCACATAATTTGGTCTGGCCATAGCTGATTCGGCCATAAAAATCTTTTAGAATGACTGACCCTATAGTTCACCATCGGATTCATTACGGCATCCTCCATAGACCGAACGAAACTTTTTTCATTAGTATGGCGCTTTCATGTTGGGTCTATTTTCTATATGTTCACTTGTCTTTCAGGCGTAGACGTTCAAAATGATTAAACCTGTATAGTAGGCGGACGAAACAAGGCCTGCAGGCGCTAACCGAGACCTTCCCATAATATATATAGACATTATTTATACAACGTGAGGAGTCCATTTTATCAACTTATCCTTTTAAAATATGCTTAGTAACTTTAAGTTTTTAGTGACTTAATCAGCGTTTTCGCATTTTAATTACATACTTGAGTCTGTCAATAGCTGTCGTAAGCCATGGTAGTCGGCGTTTTAGTATGACCCAATATGTTTCAGTCATTCAAATGACGCTGTTTTGTTATATATTCACTATTCTAGCCTCTGATACCAATTGTAGCCTCCATAGACCGAAATAATCTTTTTCACTTGAATAGTATTTTCAATTCCCTCTCATTTTCTCTTGTTTTTTTTATTAGGTCGCGTGAGCAACCGAACCCTATATAAGGGCGAGTTAAGAAATTGACTCTGGGCGCTGCATATATTGAAATGTCACGATCACTTGTTAAAAACACGGCATTCGCCACATGGATGTCGCCATTGTTTTTCTAAACAGTGCATCATGGAAATGTACAAACCGCTATTGATAAATGAAACCTATTCATGTTCCGACCATTTTCTGGCTTAAAGGAAAATTCAAATGTAGTGTGTGTGTAATAACTGATTGTGACGTTTAAATGCACTAATTGAGATCACTATGAATTGTTCTTTGCATATTTAATCAGGGAAAAAAATGGTAATGCCTTAAATCAGAGACATAATACATTATATATTATGTCTCTGCTTAAATCAAAGAATTTTCTAAAACTAATATATCCACAAAATAATTTAAAATATGGATACGAATTATTTTAAAATATATTATTATCACAGTAGTAAATTGTATAGAACATAGCAGTAAGTACGTTAGACAATATATAAAGTAAGTTGTTTTTTTAAAATATGCAAATGGCAATACATAATGATTGATATCAATACATTTAAACATCAAAGTTACTATCAGGCACACCTGCAGCCGGGAATTCGCTGTGTCAGCCGGAACCTTGTCGGGATTTGGTATCACCCGTGTATTGTACCCTGTACAAGGAACCAGACTTAAACATTCATTCACTTTAATTGCCACATCGTTTATAAGACCATATAAAGCAGCCAACTTATTTTTCAGACGCAGGTGTTACCTGTAGTTGTGCAAAGACTCATTCTTGTGGTGCGCGCTCAGCGGGACCCGTATTGACGCATGGTGTTGCTGTATTACATGTAACAGCCTAATACTGGTGAAAACTTGTCTTTGACAATTTTATTGTTCTGATTTGCTGTCTAAAACAGAAGACGTAAAATCAAAAATATCAACCGACCCTTAAAAGCGCCCATCATTGTGTACAATACAGTCAAGCATACGAACATTGGCAATATATTTAAATTAATGCAAAACGGTAATTTTGACGCCTCGCTTTAACCTTGAGTCTACAAAATACAAAAAGGTTCAGTGTTTGATATATTGCACGTTATAATATTTATCTATTTCGAAGATAATTAATTAATTAAATGCACGGACAAATTCGCCCCATCACTGAAGTCCCATGTATAAATCGATATCGACATATTTAAATCAACGATATATGAAATGCTTGGGCGATAATCTGTTGATACTTTAATAAGGAACTCATTCTTCACACTAAGGGCATTAGTTGAGAAGTATAGTTACACTGGGAATTATGTTAGAATGACCATCATGGATCAGTGTCCGTGTACAGGATGTCCTGTAATGATACCAATGATCAGTGGCACCGCTTCTATACGCCAATACACCCATACTTTCTCACAAATGCATCATTAACTCTCCAGGATATGCCCGCAGAACGCAGGAAATGTATCCTTAAAACCAGTTCATTTTTGTGTTACTCGTCTGCAGGGTGTCAAAATTCATATTTTGTATCATTTCTAGTCTTTTCTTTCCCTAACCTTATAAGAACTAAATTGAATTTAATATTTTTCCATTGTTAGTTTCCAATAGCTTGCGGAAGGACGTGGTTCTACTCTGAGGTCTTCCTCCACCAGTAAAACTGGATATGCCATATATAACATGAAATTTGTTGAACATGGCGTTAAACTCCATTAAAAAAGAAAAGAAAAAAGTTTCCATTATTATTAACTGATGTATAATTGTGTACACACTGTTGTTATTTTCGTTTCATTTTGTATTAAGATAATGCTTTTATTATGCGTTGCGCTGTGTTTGTATTATCGCCGTTATCATATTTGTAATATTATAGGGAGAGATCTTAACTAATGTTGAGAGAACTTGTTGCTAAAAATAAGATGACAATGAAATATGATTAAACCATACATCATCTTATGATCAACTACGCTACTGAATATGATGATTTATAATGATTATATTGCCCTGCCGAAGATGTAATAATTATACAGATTTATATCTACGTAAAATTTATATTAAAAGTATATCATCGTTTTATTTAAGAGATGTTACTGGCATAAAAATCAGAAATACTAGCTGCAGACGAAATATATACCTCTGAATATGGTTTTAAACTAAGATGAGTGTTTCGAATCTGCAATCGACATGATGGATGGTCCATAACATATTTTATTATTTTCTCAAATAAAGTGCAAAAGTGATTATGCTTGCATTGTAAAACTATGCAAAACTATGACATAAGAAATACAGTTGATACTCAAACGTAAAACCATGACACAGAGAGAGAGACGCAAAAGCAGCGGAAAGTATGTGTTGGGATAGATAAAAACGGACCAATGTGATATATATTCAAGGTAAAAGCGAGCTAACTACGAGTTCAAGTATATGATAACAGATCATGATTGCGTTCAGCTCAAACGTTACGGTTAGCTAAAATATTTTCTTGAACACTAGTTCAACCTCACATTAGCACGAAGTACGCGAACATTTTAGGGAACAAAGCAGCAAGCGTGTTTGCTGTTTAACGGTGCAGAACGTTACCCAAAGGAAGGCAGGAAACATTTTCCGATCAAAGAAACTATAATCAATACGTCAAAAACATGCCAAAACAATATGTTTACTTTGCGTGTTGAATACTGATTAGCCATGATCCGCACTTCCGGTTATAATGTCAGTGCATAAAGGTGAGGGTGTTCCTGATATAAGAGTACGCATGCCGCTGTAACATGGAATGTGAATGTAGTTGAGAAACATACATACAATGGGAATAATACACACAATATGAAGCCCGTTTTGTCATTTTGAAGAATCAAAGGACAGACACGCGAATAATCGAACGAAATCATATCATATACATGTACATGTATGTAAAACCTTTCTATAAATGTGCAACCCACTTATATAAAAATGATGATGGTCATGTATGTGATAAAAAAACGTCATAGATGTTAACCTTTTTTTTTTTAAGTCACATATGTCTGGGCTGCGTTTCATAAAAAATCTTACAATAAAAATCGCCATAAGTCAATTTGACAATTACATTTTGTCTGTTTAAATTTTTGAACGACACTAACGTGTGTGTGTGTGGACTGATGTATTTTCATTATTCAGCTTAAACAGAAACTAGCACAGAATCTATATTGTTGCTATTCGAGCAAAGATTATACACGGATTATACTATGTATATTACATACTAGTGCATGTCCGATACAAAGGAGAGTTCAGTTCATAATGGAATACTCACCCTTTGTAGTAGTTGCTGTTATAACAGAACCAGTGTGTTTTGGATTTCTTCATAGGAGTCTTATCCATCCTTTGTCGCTGCATTGACACCATCGGGATCATCTGGTATATAAATAAAGAAGTGAAATAAATCACGAACTGTAAATGCAAGAAATCTAAATATATCATTTGTAATGAATGTTGAATAGCTATTAAGCAAATTATTGTCCAACAGATGCATCATTCAAACACACCATTACAACGGCACGGACACAATAAATAGATGAAACATTCATGATTATAATAGGTACAATATGCATCATTCAAACACGCCATTACAACAGTGCCGACACAATAATATATGAAATATTTATGATTTTTATAAGTACAAGATGCATCATTCAAACATGACATAACAACGGCACGGACACATTAAATATATGAAATATTCATGATTATTATAAGTACAGTATGCATCATTTAAACACGTCATTACAACGGCATGAACACATGAAATATTTATGATTATCATAAGTACAATATGCATCATTCAAACACGACATTACAACGGCACGGACACATTGAATATATGAAAGAATCATGATGAATATAAGTACAATATGCATCATTTAAACACGTCATTACAACGGCATGGACACATTTAATAGATGAAATATTCATGATTATTATAAGTACAATATGCATCATTCAAACACGCCATTACAACAGCACGGACACATTAAATACATGAAATATTCATGATTATTATAAGAACAATATGCGTCATTCAAACACGCCATTACAACAGCACAGACACATTAAATACATGAACTATTGATGATTATTATAAGAACAATATTCGTCATTCAAACACGTCATTACAACAGCACGGACACATTTAATACACGAACTATTGATGATTATTATAAGTACAATATGCATCATCCAAACACGCCATTACAACGGCACAGACACATTAAATACACGAACTATTGATGATTATTATAAGAACAATATTCGTCATTCAAACACGCCATTACAACAGCACAGACACATTAAATACATGAACTATTTATGATTATTATAAGTACAATATGCGTCATTCAAACACGCCTTTACAACGGCACAGACACATTAAATACATGAAATATTGATGATTATTATAAGAACAATATGCGTCATTTAAACACGCCATTACAACGGCACAGACACATTAAATACATGAACTATTGATGATTATTATAAGTACAATATGCGTCATTCAAACACGCCATTACAACGGCACAGACACATTAAATACATGAAATATTGATGATTATTATAAGAACAATATGCGTCATTTAAACACGCCATTACAACGGCACAGACACATTAAATACATGAACTATTGATGATTATTATTAGTACAATATGCGTCATTCAAACACGCCATTACAACGGCACAGACACATTAAATACATGAACTATTCATGATTATTATAAGTACAATATGCATCATTCAAACACGCCATTACAACGGCACAGACACATTAAATAGATGAAATATTCATGATTATTATAAGTACAATATGCATCATTTAAACACGTCATTACAACGGCACGGACACATTAAATACATGAATTATTCACGATTATTATAAGTACAGTATGCACCATTCAAACACGTCATTACAACGGCACGGACACAATAAATACATGAATTATTCATGATTATTATAAGTACAATATGCATCATTCAAACACGTCATTACAACGGCACGGACACATTTAATACACGAACTATTGATGATTATTATAAGTACAGTATGCATCATTCATACACGTCATTACAACAGCGCGGACACAATAAACACATAAAATATTCATGATTATTATAAGTACAATATGCATCATTCAAACACGCAATTACAACGGCATGGACACAATAAATACACGAACTATTGATGATTATTATAGGTACAATATGCATCATTCATACACGTTATTACAACAGCGCGGACACAATAAACACATAAAATATTCATGATTATTATAAGTACAATATGCATCATTCAAACACGTCATTACAACGGCATGGACACATTTAATACACGAACTATTCATGATTATTATAAGTACAATATGCATCATTCAAACACGTCATTACAACGGCACGGACACATTTAATACACGAACTATTGATGATTATTATAAGTACAATATGCATCATTCAAACACGTCATTACAACGGCACGGACACATTTAATACACGAACTATTGATGATTATTATAAGTACAATATGCATCATTCAAACACGTCATTACAACGGCACGGACACATTTAATACACGAACTATTGATGATTATTATAAGTATATTACACTATACAAAATAAATGACTACAGTGGTCACCGCCTGAGTTGGTCTGTAGCAAAACTGCACATAGAGTCGTGCTAATTTGAGGTTGAGCAAGTGTCCAAGAAAATAAGTTAGCTAACGCTAGCAAACGTTTTATCGAACTGAACGCAGCTCTGATCAGTAATTGACGCATGCGCGCCGAACATCACTCTTCCTCTCATTGTCTTGTCATATCCCAGTCCCTGGTATCTCTTGATTCATGTCTGTTAACTCCCAATGAAAAACAGGAAATTCTCTGCCTGTCCCACAATCTATAGTATGTAACGATTATAACACTGTGACGTTATTCAAATTTCAGTGAACCATTTGATCAGTCAGCGTGCTAAAACATCGCTCTTTCTCCTGTTGTCTAGTCTATCCCAGTCCGTGATATCTCCTTATTCTGATCTGACCAAGCAACGTGCTCTAAGATCCTTGCTCTTCCTTACGTTATCACATCATAAAACGAGGCGGTTTAAAACAAAAGAAAATCCTACCAGATTCCCTGACAAAGGTGGCAGCAAATGTGTACGGTGCAAAAAAATGTTAATCAAATGACGTTATGCGCAGAAACATACACACATAAATGTGGCCCTCTCAGAGGGGATCCCTGTTGTCTGGATCTCTTAAAGTAATGCCTATTGTTCCCAAAATCTCCAAAAGTATTTGCCAAAGTTCCCCAAAAGTATTTTGTCCATGTTCCCCAGATCTATAAAAGTATTTCCACTGTTCTCTAGATCTCCAAAAGTTTTAAACATAGTTCCCTGAAAGTACCAAATAGTGTTTCCTTAAGTAAAACGTCTACTATAATATTCTCTGTTATTATTTACACATCATCATAATAATCAAAATTCATGTACTGTCTTTTTTTCCTTGTTTGAAATATCTATGATCTATGGTTTGAACTTTCAGAGAAAATGTTTTTTTTTTAATTTCCTTAAAAATGTGCTTGTAAGCCCTGCGGCAGGGAACATTTGTGGTTCAATCACGCTGTTTCAAGAACTTCGAGGGTTTGTGATTATACAAATGCTGTGCCAGTTTGGATAAGATTCTTTGAAAAATGTGGGGATACTATAGCTTCTACAAGAAAAAGGTTAACGGATGGACGACGGACAATTTACCACAACATAAGCCCTGCTGTCCTTTGGCAAGTAGAGCCAAAGAAGATATCGATGGAAGGACAGAAGAGACAAAAAAATGAATAGCTGAACGGTTAATTTACAAAAGGCAATAAATACACATAAATAATTGACTTTATTGTGTAAACACAATCTGAGATAAAAAGTAGATGCCGGTGGGATTGAACACCAGTCCTTACGATCCAAAATCGATTCACTATTCTGTCTTTAATCATCAGTACTGTAAATATATCTATGTTCGGAATTACCATCCAAAATTTATTCGGGTACATACGATTATGGGATGAAGTTGTGCAGGGGCCCAGACTAACACATAAGAAACGTCCAAAGCTGTCAAAAGCTGTTTCAATCAGTCGATATCTCATTTTAAAAGTAAATTATGATTAAGTATAAGAATTATACATAAAATCAGTGACTTAATTGCAGAGACTGGCAGGCTAATAGCAATATAATGTTCACGGCACTTTTAGTAATTTTATAATTAACTCTTCGAATCTTGGTCCGAATTAACAATTTTTGTGCCAAAGTAAAGCTGATAAAAATGATGACCAACTCCAATTATCAATTATTTAATACTTTTCCTCTGAAACAGATTGTAATCGAAATACGTTGAAATTTCACGAAAAAAAATGATTTTCAAACAAAAAACGGTAGTCTTGATTTAACAAATACCATGTACGTTTAAACAAAACAATAGAAATAGAAATATTAGGTAGAAAGATGAAGCAGTAAGTTTTCAATCGGTGGCAAAAGTTTCATAATGATATTTATTGAAGTCGTTTTTCTTATTTCTTATTTCAAAAATGGGCTAAAAAGAGAAAATGATCACACAAAAAAAACTTTAAGCATAAAATTCTTCATTTCTTTAAATTTAAAAAATAAAAAATAAATCTCCCAAATCAAGCCCTTTCTTTTGATACCATAATCACAAAAAGGTGTTGTTTGATTCTGGAGGATGTGTGTTTCCATGATTTAGAAAACGCCACGTGGTCTGGTGGTAAAGCACCGAACCCGTGATCCTAGGGTCTTGGGTATTTCAATACTTCGCCACGACTATGTGTGGTGTCCTTGAGAAAGACACCTTTTTTCACATATGCTTTGTACTGGTTATACCAAGGAAGACTTCAAGCGTGATGTGTCTAAGTCGTAAGAACTTGTTTCAAAATCGAAGTAAAATAAATAAGTTCAAACTGAACTAAAAAAAGCCAAAATGTGCCACCTGAAATTTAGACAAGTGCCTCCAGTTGCCTATCTCTGTTTATATGTCTCTGATAAAATTGATAAAATTAGGTACTTTTTTCATTAATAACAATATCCCTAGATCTCTCAAATTAGACCTTTGATCTTTGGATCTCTAAAAGTAATGGCAAATGTTCCCCAGATCTCCAAGACCACCAGGAGGGCCTCATAAATGCAATAAGAGAAACTATTATTGATGAACACGGATGTATTGAACATTTTAACAGAAAAACAGGATTTCCATAATTACGTATATCAACAGAACGACAGGAAAGAAGGCGTTGTGAAAAATCAATGAAAGATCAGATATGAGAAACTTTAATTTGGAATAAACGATGACATTCACGATGTTTTCACACGTTTGTGTTTTTTTGGTCGAAACAGCCATATAAAAAATCAAGATAATATATAAAATGTAAATATTATCACATGTAAATCTATTATAAATGAAATGGTACAAATTTGAGTGCTAATGCTCAGTTCCAGTCCTGGAGAAATATATTCCTGAAAATCTTTGAATTTGTGTTTGTTTTGGCTTTTATTGTTGAAAATGTTTAACACATCATCATGATATACACTTAAACAGCGTTTATGTAGCAACAGTATAGTTGAATATAATCTTGTAAACATTTAAGAAGCATTCAAGTTCAAGATCTCAAAAATTCATATCAAATCCAATAAATAGATCAGCTATGTCTGTGAATCTTTTGATAATCCAACAAACTCAAACGCATTTGCCTCATGCGTGTGAGCAATGCAAATCTGATATCGATGAGTGAGCAGAAATGACGTAATACATTTTCCTTGAGCTTTTTCAGCACGCATGCTCATCATGATAACGTCAGAAACGAATAAAATAATAATAAGTATATCCCAGAACCTGATATCTTTCGAATCAGATCTATTAACCCCCAATGAAAAAGCAGGACATTCTATGTCTGTCACACAACTCATAGCAATGGAACGCTTACTAAACTGTGACGTCATTCAAACTTTCAATTGAAGCAACTGACTAATCAACGTGCTAAAATGCGGCTTTCCCAATATTGCCTTTTAACGGATTCAATCGGGAGGGCTTGGTCCGTACAACAGCCTAAATAATAATAATCACTACTTGCACACTACTAAAATATGAATCTAGATTCAATACAGCCGTTAATACATTGCTATTCTCCATTATTTAATACGAAAATGGTCCATTGAATCTTTTGACCTTGAACGCTGCAAGCTGGAATTCAATAAAGTGTCAGCGTTGACAATTGCAGGCGATTATTTACTTTATCGTGAATAATTAATTACACTTAACATCGACAAACTGTTTTAGTTTTGAAGATACATCACAATATTCAAGGTGACGCATCTTGGAGTTCGAGACATGCCGCGCGAATGTTGGGATATAGGCACAATAAACGTATTTTATTCCTATGTCTTTAATAACAATAGTCAAGGTAACAAATCGTGGAGTTCGAAACATGCCGCGCGTATGTTGGGATATAGGCACATTAAACGTATTTTATTCCTATGTCTTTATTAACAATAGTCAAGGTAACGAATCGTGGAGTTCGAGACATGCCGCGCGTATGTTGGGATATAAGCACAATAAACGTATTTTATTCCTATGTCTTTAATAACAAAAGTCAATGTAACGAATCGTGGAGTTCGAGACATGCCGCGCGTATGTTGGGATATAGGCACAATAAACGTATTTTATTCCTATGTCTTTAATAACAATAGTCAAGGTAACGAATCGTGAAGTTAGAGACATGCCGCGCGTGTGTTTGGATAAAGGAACAATTAAGTTGAATTAATGTTTTTAATTCCTGTCTTAAATAACAATAGTCAATGTAATGCATCTTGGAGTTCGAGACACGTCGCGCGTACAATTAAGTTGAATTAACGTATTTAATTCCTATGTCTTTAATAACAGTATTCAAGTATACACTTTACTTTAGATTACATCTGAATATGCAAACAGTCACTTACATAAAGCATATAATCGTACTAGATATCAAACATTCGTCATAAAGTATTCGTCCCGGCTAGACATAAAGTATTCGTCCCTACTAGACATACAGTATCCGTCCTGCTAGACATAAAGTACTCGTCCCTGCAAGACATAAAGTATTCGTCCCTGATAGATATAAAGTATTCGTCCTTGCTAGACATAAAGTATTCGTCCCTGCTAGATATAAAGTATTCGTCCCAGCTAGACATAAAATATTCGTCCCTACTAGACATAAAGTAGCCGTTCCTGCTAGATATAAAGTATTCGTCCCTGCTAGATATAAAGTATTCGTCCTTGCTAGACATAAAGTATTCGTCCCTGCTAGATATAAAGTATTCGTCCCTACAAGACACAAAGTATTCGTCCCTGCTAGATATAAATTATTCGTCCCTGCTAGATATAAAGTATTCGTCCCGGCTAGACATAAATAGCCGTTTCTGCTAGACATAAAGTATTCGTCCCTGCTAGATATAAAGTATTCGTCCCTACTAGATATAAAGTATTCGTCTCTGCTAGATATAAAGTATTCGTCCCTGCTAGACATAAAGTATTCGTCCCTGCTAGACATAAAGTAGCCGTTTCTGCTAGACATAAAGTATTCGTCTCTGCTAGATATAAAGTATTCGTCCCTGCTAGACATAAAGTATTCGTCCCTGGTAGATATAAAGCACAATACTCTTCTGAACATAAAGCAAAATATCCTTAGAGACTTAAAGCAAAAACGCAATGTTTATATAAAGTGCAATTATCTTCTTAATATTAAGTATAGATAAGACTCATCTACCCATTGAATAATATGAATTATATAGAATTCTAGACATAAATCATAAAGCCTTTGAGATATAGAAAAATCTATAAAGAAAAATACTCTTTTAAATATAGAATAAAAATTTTCTAGACATGAATAAAAAATACACCCTCTGGACATTAAGAAGAAAATTCTTCAGGAACTAAAAAACAAAACCCCCCTTTTAGGCAAAAGAAAAATACCCTTCGAGACATAAAATGAAATAACCTTATTGATATAAAATAAAAAGATCTTCGGTGCACAAAGAATAAAACACTTCTAGACACAAAGCAAATAACAATTATACACAAAAAGAATATAGCACTTCTATACATAAAGCAAATAACCCTTCTAGACAAAAAGAACAAATCCCTTCTATACATTAAGCAAATAACCCTTCTATACACAAAAAATTAACCTTTCTAGACATAAAGCAAATAGGACATTCTTGACACAAAGAAAACAACCCTCCTAGACATAAACCAAATAAACCTTCTAGGCACAAAGAATAAAACCCTTCTATACATAAACCAAATAACCCTTCTAGGCACAAAGAATAAAAACTTCTATACATAAAGCAAATAACCCTTCTAGATGTAAAGAATAAAACACTTCTATACATAAAGCAAATAACCGTTCTGGACACCAATAAAAAATAAAACCCTTCTATACACAAAAAAAATAAACCCTTCTAGACATAAAGCAAATAGGACCTTCTGGACACAAAGAAAACAACCTTCCTAGACATAAACCAAATAAAACTTCTAGGCACAAAGAATAAAACCCTTCTATACATAAACCAAATAACCCTTCTAGGCACAAAGAATAAAAACTTCTATACATAAAGCAAATAACCCTTCTAGACACAAAGAATAAAACACTTCTATACATAAAGCAAATAACCCTTCTAGACATAAACCAAATAACCCTTCTAGACACAAAGAATAAAACACTTCTATACATAAAGCAAATAACCGTTCTGGACCCCAAAAAATAAAACCCTTCTATACATAAAGCAAATAACCCTTCTAGACACAAAGAATAAAACACTTCTATACATAAAGCAAATAACCGTTCTGGACACCAAAAAATAAAACCCTTCTATACATAAAGCAAATAACCCTTCTATACACAAAAACTTAAACCCTTCTAGACATAAAGCAAATAGGACATTCTGGACACAAAGAAAAACAACCCTCCTAGACATAAACCAAATAACCCTTCTAGGCACAAAGAATAAAAACCCTTCTATACATAAAGCAAATAACCCTTCTAGACACAAAGAATAAAACCCTCCTAGACATAAAGCAAATAACCCTTCTAGACACAAAGAATAAAACCCTTGCAGACATAAAGCAAATAACCCTTCTCGGCACAAAGAATAAAAACCTTCTAGACATAAAGCCAATAACCCTTCTAGACACAAAGAATAAAACCCTCCTAGACATAAAGCAAATAACCCTTCTAAACACAAAGAATAAAACCATCCTAGACATAAAGCAAATATCCCTTCTAGACACAAAGAATAAAACCCTTGCAGACATAAAGCAAATAATCGTTCCCGGCACAAAGAATAAAACCCTTCTAGTCAAAAAGCAAATAACCCTTCTAGACACAAAGAATAAAACCCTTCTAAACATAAAGCAAATAACCCTTCTAGACACAAAGAATAAAACCGTTCTAGACATAAAGCAAATAACCCTTCAATACATAAAGCAAATAACCCTTCTAGACACAAAGAATAAAACCCTTCTAGACATAAAGCAAATAACCCTTCTAGACATAAAGCAAATAACCCTTCTTAACACAAAGAATAAAACACTGCTAGACATAAAGCAAATTACCCTTCTAGACATAAAGCAAATAACCCTTCTAAACACAAAGAATAAAACACTGCTAGACATAAAGCAAATAACCCTTCTAGATACAAAGAATAAAACCCTTCTAGACATAAAGCAAATAACCCTTCTAAATACAAAGAATAAAAAACTGCTAGACATAAAGCAAATAACCCTTCTAGATACAAAGAATAAAACCCTTGCAGACATAAAGCAAATAATCGTTCTCTACACAAAGAATAAAACCCTTCTAGTCATAAAGCAAATAATCCTTCTGGACACAAAGAAAAAAACTCTTCGAGACATAAAGCAAATAACCCTTCTTGACACAAAGAATAAAACCCTTATAGACATAAAGCAAATAACCGTTCTAGACATAAAACAAATAACCCTTCTAAACACAAAGAATAAAACTCCTCTACACATAAAACAAATAACCCTTCTGGACACAAAGAATAAAACCCTTCTAGACAAAAAGCAAATTACCCTTCTAAACACAAAGAATAAAACCCTCCTAGACATAAAGCAAATAACCCTTCTAAACACAAAGAATAAAACCCTCCTAGACATAAAGCAAATAACCCTTCTAGACACAAAAAATAAAACCCTTGCAGACATAAAGCAAATAATTGTTCTCGGCACAAAGAATAAAACCCTTCTTGTCATAAAGCAAATAACCCTTCTAGACAAAAAAAATAAAACCCTTCTAGACATAAAGCAAATAACCCTTCTAGACATAAATCAAATAACCCTTCTAGACACAAAAAAATAAAACCCTTCTAGACATAAAGCAAATAACCCTTCTAAACACAAAGAATAAAATACTGCTAGACATAAAGCAAATAACCCTTCTAGACACAAAGAATAAAACCCTTCTAGACATAAAACAAATAACCCTTCTAGACATAAATCAAATAACCCTTCTAGACACAAAGAATAAAACCCTTCTAGACATATAGCAAATAACCCTTCTAGACACAAAGAATAAAACCCTTCTAGACATAAAGCAAATTACCCTTCAAGACACAAAGAATAAAACCCTTCTAGACATAAAGCAAATAACCCTTCTAGACACAAAAATAAAACACTGCTAGACATAAAGCAAATAACCCTTCTAGACACAAAGAATAAAACCCTTCTAGACATAAAGCAAATAACCCTTCTAGACCCAAAGAATAAAACCCTTCTAGAAATAAAGCAAATAACCCTTCTAGACCCAAAGAATAAAACCCTTCTAGAAATAAAGCAAATAACCCTTCTAGACACAAAGAATAAAACACTGCTAGACATAAAGCAAATAACCCTTCTAGACACAAAGAATAAAACCCATTGATTTGTGCAGACGAGCTAAAGTGTTATGACTTAATTATTAGCTATCAGTGAGAGAGAGTCGATGGTATGGTATGTTAAGTTATAGTCATATAAATAAAGGTTATGTTAAGTTATAGTCAACTGTGCCTTCTGTATTCCAAAGAGACGACCAGTGTTGGGACTATAGCCGATGCTTTGTTTTGATTAAATTATCAGAAAAAAAAGTTTAAAATCGGTTATGTTTGTTGGAATAGAATTGATTGAAACATAAACCCTTCCAGATATAAAGCATATGGCATTTTTATAGATAAAACAAAATACAATTATATTAATAAAACATAGGAATCGATATAGAGCGTATTTAAGTTTCTAAACACAAACCCTATAGTCCTCTAGACAAATAGCAAAACAGTAACCCCCTTCTAGATATAGAATATACGACCCTTCTGAAAAACATTAAACAGTTCTTAATATAAAGCAACTGGAATTTCTAAAACATAATATCCTTCTAGACCTAACACAAACGCTCTTTCCAGACGCAGAGCAAAGAACACTATTACATATAGAAGTGAAACACTTCTAGACATAAATTAAATGGAATTTCTAAAACATAATATCCTTCTAGATGTTAAACAAGGCTCTATCTGGACGTAGACCAATTATCCTATTACACACAGAAGTGAAACACTCACAGACATAAATCAAATGGAATTTCCAAAAACTATTATTCTTCTAGACGTAAAACAAAGGCAGTTTCTGGACGTAGAGCAAAGAACCTATTACACATAGAAGTGAAACACATCTAGGCATAAATTAAATGGAATTTCTAAAACAGTATATACTTCTAGACGTAAATAAAAAGCTCTTTCTGGACGTAGAGCAAAATACCCTATTACACATAGAAGTGAAACACTTTGCGAAATAAATTAAATGGAATTTCTAAAACAGTATATCTTTCTGGACGTAAACAAGGGCTCTTTCTGGACGTAGAGCAAAGAACCCTATTACAAATAGAAATTAAACACTTCTAGACATAAATTAAATGGAATTTCTAAAACCTAATATCCTTCTAGACGTAAAAAAGGCTCTTTCTGGATGTCGAGCAAACTACCCTATTACATATAGAAGTGAAACACAACAAGACATAAATTAAATGGAATTTCCAAAACAAAACAGTATATCCTTCTAGACGAAAGCAGAAAGCCCATCTCGACATAAAATATGCGACCTTTCCAGACATGGAGCAAAAGTCCCTTCTATAAACAAAACATAAGACCCTTCTAGACATTGATCACAAGACTTTTATTGACATAAAACAAAGATCCTGCTTGACATAGAGCAAAATAACATTTTAAAAATGAAGCATAACGCACATCTATGCACAAAACACAATACCCTTCTAGACATGGAGCACAATGTCTTTCTATAAATAAAATATTATACCCGTCTAGACAAGGACCATAAGTCCCTTCTATACATAAAACATAATACCCTTCCAGACGTGGAACATAATGCCCTTCTATACATTTAACATAATACCCTTCCAGACATGGAGCATAATGCCCTTCTATACATTAAACATAATGCTCTTCCAGCCATGGAGTATAACGCCCTTCTAGACAGAAACGTAATACCTTTCCAGACATTGAACATAATGCCCTTCTAGACATGGAGCATAACGCCCTTCTAGACAGAAAACATCATACCCTTCTAGACATCGAGCATAACGCCCTTCTAGACAGAAAACATAATATCCTTTCAGACAATTAGCATAATGCCCTTCTATAAATCAAACAAAATACTCTTCCAGACATGGAGCAATAATGTCCTTCTAGACATAAAACATAATACCCTTCCAGACATGGAGTATAACGCCGTTCTTTACATAAAACATATAACCCTTCTTGACATGAAGCATAAGTCCCTTCTATACATAAAACATGATACCTTTCTGAACATGGAGCATAACGCCCTTCTATACATAAAACATAATACCCTTCCAGACATGAAGCATAATGCCCTTCTATACATAAAATATAATACCTTTCCAGACATGGAGCATAACACCCTTCTATACATAAAACATAATACCCTTCCAGACATGGAGCATAACGCCCTTCTATACATAAAACATAATACCTTTCCAGACGTGGAGCATAACGCCCTTCTATACATAAAACATAATACCTTTCCAGACGTGGAGCATAACGCCCTTCTATACATAAAACATTATACCCTTCTAGACATGGAGCATGACGCCCTCCTATACATAAAACACAATACCCTTCCAGACATAGAGCATAATGCCCTTCTATACATAAAACATAATATCCTTCCAGACATAGAGCATAACGCCCTTCTATACATAAAACATAATACCCTTCCAGACATGGAGCATACCCTTCCAGACATGTAGCATAATGCCCTTCTTTACATAAAACATAATACCCTTCCAGACATGGAGCATAACGCCCTCCTATACATAAAACATAATACCTTTCCAGACGTGGAGCATAACGCCCTTCTATACATAAAACATAATACCTTTCCAGACGTGGAGCATAACGCCCTTCTATACATAAAACATAATACCCTTCCAGACATGGAGCATAATGCCCTTCTATACATAAAACATAATACCCTTCCAGACATGGAGCATGACGCCCTCCTATACATAAAACATAATGCCCTTCCAGACATGGAGCATAATGCCCTTCTAGACATAAAAGATAATACCCTTCCAGACATGGAGCATACCCTTCCAGACATGGAGCATAATGCCCTTCTATACATAAAACATAATACCCTTCCAGACATGGAGCATACCCTTCCAGACATGGAGCAAAATGCCCTTCTATACATAAAACATAATACCCTTCCAGATATGGAGCACGACGCCCTCATATACATAAAACATAATAACCTTCCAGACATGGAGCATAATGCCCTTCTATACATAAAACATAATACCCTTCCAGACATGGAGCATACCCTTCCAGACATGAAGCATAACGCCTTCTATACATAAAACATAATACCTTTCCAGACATGGAGCATAATGCCCTTCTATACATAAAACATAATACCCTTCCAGACAGTGAGCATACCCTTCCAGACATGGAGCATGACGCCCTTCTATACATAAAACATAATACCCTTCCAGACATGGAGAATAATGCCCTTCTATACATAAAACATAATACCCTTCAAGACATGGAGCATAACGCCCTTCTATACATAAAACATAATACCTTTCCAGACATGGAGCATGACGCCCTCCTATACATAAAACATAATACCCTTCCAGACATGGAGCATACCCTTCCAGGCATGGAGCATAACGCCTTCTATACATAAAACATAATACCTTTCCAGACATGGAGCATAATGCCCTTCTATACATAAAACATAAAACCTTTCCAGACAGTGAGCATACCCTTCCAGACATTGAGCATGACGCCCTTCTATACATAAAACATAATACCCTTCCAGACATGGAGCATAATGCCCTTCTATACATAAAACATAATACCCTTTAAGACATGGAGCATAACGCCCTTCTATACATTAAACATAATACCCAACCAGACATGGAGCATGACGCCCTCCTCTACATAAAACATAATACCCTTCCAGACATGGGGCATACCCTTTCAGACATGGAGCATAACGCCTTCTATACATAAAACATAATACCTTTCCAAACATGGAGCATAATGCCCTTCTATACATAAAACATAATACCATTCCAGACATGGAGCATGACGCCCTCCTATACATATAACATAATACCCTTCCAGACATGAAGCATAATGCCCTCCTATACATAAAACATAATACCCTTCCAGACATGGAGCATAATGCCCTTCTATACATAAAACATAATACCCTTCTAGACATGGAGCATAACGCCCTTCTATACATAAAACATAATACCCTTCAAGACATGGAGCATGACGCCCTCCTATACTTAAAACATAATACCCTTCCAGACATGAAGCATAATGCCCTCCTATACATAAAACATAATACCCTTCCAGATATGGAGCATAATGCCCTTCTATACATAAAACATAATACCCTTCAAGACATGGAGCATAATGCCCTTCTATACATAAAACATAATACCCCTCCAGACATGGAGCATAATGCCCTCCTATACATAAAACATAATACCCTTCCAGACATGGAGCATAATGCCCTTCTATACATAAACATAATACCCTTCAAGACATGGAGCATAACGCCCTTCTATACATAAAACATAATACCCTTCCAGACATGGAGCATGACGCCCTCCTATACATAAAACATAATACCCTTCCAGACATGGAGCATACCCTTCCAGACATGGAGCATAACGCCTTCTATACATAAAACATAATACCTTTCCAGACATGGAGCATAATGCTCTTCAATACATAAAACATAATACCCTTCAAGACATGGAGCATAACGCCCTTCTATACATTAAACATAATACCCTTCCAGACATGGAGCATGACGCCCTCCTATACATAAAACATAATACCTTTCCAGACATGGAGCATGACGCCCTCCTATACATAAAACATAATACCCTTCCAGACATGGAGCATTCCCTTCCAGACATGGAGCATAACGCCTTCTATACATAAAACATAATACCTTTCCAGACATGGAGCATAATGCCCTTCTATACATAAAACATAATACCCTTCCAGACATTGAGCATGACGCCCTCCTATACATAAAACATAATACCCTTCCAGACATGGAGCATACCCTTCCAGACATGGAGCATAACGCCTTCTATACATAAAACATAATACCTTTCCAGACATGGAGCATAATGCCCTTCTATACATAAAACATAATACCCTTCAAGACATGGAGCATAACGCCCTTCTATACATAAAACATAATACCCTTCCAGACATGGAGCATGACGCCCTCCTATACATAAAACATAATACCTTTCCAGACATGGAGCATGACGCCCTCCTATACATAAAACATAATACCCTTCCAGACATGGAGCATTCCCTTCCAGACATGGAGCATAACGCCTTCTATACATAAAACATAATACCTTTCAAGACATGGAGCATAATGCCCTTCTATACATAAAACATAATACCCTTCCAGACATGGAGCATGACGCCCTTCTTTACATAAAATATAATACCCTTCCAGACATGGAGCATGACGCCCTCCTATACATAAAACATAATACCCTTCCAGACATGGAGCATACCCTTCCAGACATTGAGCATAACGCCCTTCTATACATAAAACATAATACCTTTCCAGACATGGAGCATAATTCCCTCCTATACATAAAACATAATACCCTTCAAGACATGGAGCATAATGCCCTTCTATACATAAAACATGATACCCTTCAAGACATTGACCATAATGCCCTTCTATACATAAAACATGATACCCTTCAAGTCATGGAGCATGACGCCCTCCTATACATAAAACATAATAACCTTCCAGACAGTGAGCATACCCTTCCAGACATGGAGTATAATACCCTTCTATACATAAAACATAATACCCTTCAAGACATGGAGCATAATGCCCTTCTATACATAAAACATAATACCCTTCCAGACATGGAGCATAACGCCCTCCTATACATAAAAAATAATACCCTTCCAGACAGTGAGCATACCATTCCAGACATGGAGCATAACGCCCTCCTATACATAAAACATAATACCCTTCCAGACATGAAGCATAGCGCCCTTCTATACATAAAACATAATACCCTTCCAGACATGAAGCATACCCTTCCAGACATGGAGCATAATGCCCTTCTATACATAAAACATAATACCCTTCCAGACATGGAGCATAACGCCCTTCTATACATAAAACATAATACCCTTCCAGACATGAAGCATACCCTTCCAGACATGGAGCATAACGCCCTTCTATACATAAAACATAATACCCTTCCAGACATGAAGCATACCCTTCCAGACATGGAGCATAACGCCCTCCTATACATAAAACATAATACCCTTCCAGACAGGACGCATATCCTTCCAGACATGGAACATAATGCCCTCCTATACATAAAACATAATACCCTTCTAGACATAGAGCATAGCGCCCTTCTATACATAAAACATAATACCCTTCCAGACATGAAGCATACCCTTCCAGACATGGAGCATAACGCCCTCCTATACATAAAACATAATACCCTTCCAGACATGGAACATAACGCCCTCCTATACATAAAACATAATAACCTTCTAGACATGGAGCATAACGCCCTCCTATACATAAAACATAATACCCTTCCAGACATGAAGCATACCCTTCCAGACATGGAGCATAACGCTCTTCTATACTTAAAACATAATATCCCTCCAGACATGGAGCATAACGCCCTTCTATACATAAAGCATAATACCCCTCCTGACATGGAGCATAACGCCCTTCTATACATAAAACATAATTTCCCCTCCAGACATGGAGCATAACGCCCTTCTATACATAAAGCATAATACCCCTCCAGACATGGAGCATAACGCCCTTCTATACATAAAACAGCATTCCCCTTCTAGACATGAAGCATAACGTCCTTCTATACATAAAACATAATACCCTTCTAGACATCGAGCAATGGATCCTTTTAGATGTAACGGAGATGCAAACCATGAACATAAAAAGCATGGCAGTACGCGGCACCGCCAGGAATAGGACATACTTATTTCCAGTCTTTACCATGTAGATCACCTCTATCTTTGCTGACCCTTCATTAATTTAAACATGACCTCCAGCATATCTCATGATATGACTAAAAGTTACAAAAGGCAACGTTAACACCATAATATAATTCTCTCCTTACATTTGTTACGTACAAAATAACGTTTCAGGCTCTTCCTTATGTCCTTACTTCAGTGTTTCTCCATTTAATCGACCGTGCCAACATCTAGATGAATATCGATTACTCTGTACCAATTAGTATTTCAATTAATTGGCGATAAAACAAAGTGGCTGTTTTCAATACAATTTCAGATAACTGAGAGTGCTGGTTGCTTTTTTGTAATTGCCACACGCAACGAAAGCGAGATATCATCATAATAATAAGGATTTTACTTTCCAAAGATGTAATGCTAGATCAGTTAAGAAATATGACATTTCTTTGAAAGTGAAATGAATTATGGGTAGTTAGTTTAAAACATATGGATAGATGGCACATCATGTTCGTTGAAATTAACACAATAAGAACAGAGGCATGATATATTTTTATGTCAAAACGTATGCAACATAAACTAGCGTTTGACTTACGGAAATGTATGAGGCATATATTAAACTGTACATATGTTATATACAAAAATATGCAGTATAAATTAAACTTCGTGTATGGTAAAACAAACGTATGTAGCATCAACTAATGTAAGCTTATGTAGGACAACAAAACCAAACGTATGTAGCATAAACTAATGTAAACTTATGAAGGACAACAAAACCAAACGTATGTAGCATAAACTAATGTAAACTTATGTTGGACAAAAAAAACAACGTATGTAGCATAAACTAATGTAAGCTTATGTAGGACAACAAAAACAAACGTATGGAGCATCAACTAATATAATCTTATGTAGGACAACAAACCCAAACGTATGTAGCATAAACTAATATAATCTTATGTAGGACAACAAAACCTAACGTATGTAGCATAAACTAATATAATCTTATGTAGGACAACAAAACCAAACGTATGTAGCATAAACTAATATAATCTTATGTAGGACAACAAAACCAAACGTATGTAGCATAAACTAATATAATCTTATGTAGGACAACAAAACCTAACGTATGTAGCATAAACTAATATAATCTTATGTAGGACAACAAAACCAAACGTATGTAGCATAAACTAATATAAGCTTATGTAGGACAACAAAACCAAACGTATGTAGCATAAACTAATATAAGCTTATGTAGGACAACAAAACCAAACGTATGTAGCATAAACTAATGTAAGCTTATGTAGGAAAACAAAACCAAACGTATGTAGCATAAACTAATGTAAGCTTATGTAGGACAACAAAACCAAACCTATGTAGCATGAACTAATGTAAACTTATGTAGGAAAACAAAACCAAACGTATGTAGCATAAACTAATTTAAGCTTATGTAGGACAACAAAACCAAACGTATGTAGCATCAACTAATTTAAGCTTATGTAGGACAACAAAACCAAACCTATGTAGCATGAACTAATGTAAACTTATGTAGGACAACAAAATCAAACGTATGTAGCATAAACTAATGTAAACTTATGTAGGACAACAAAACCAAACGTATGTAGCATAAACTAATGTAAGCTTATGTAGGAAAACAAAACCAAACGTATGTAGCATTAACTAATTTAAGCTTATGTAGGACAACAAAACCAAACGTATGTAGCATCAACTAATTTAAGCTTATGTAGGACAACAAAACCAAACCTATGTAGCATGAAATAATGTAAACTTATGTAGGACAACAAAATCAAACGTATGTAGCATGAACTAATGTAATCTTATGTAGGAAAACAAAACCAAACGTATGTAACATAAACTAATACAATCTTAAGTAGGCGTATGTAGCAAACTAATACAAACTGATATAGGAAAACAAAATCAAACGTATGTAGCATAAATTAATACAAACAACAAAATTAAACGTATGTAGCATAAACTAATGTAAGCTTATGTAGGACAACAAAACCAAACGTATATAGCATAAACTAATGTAAACTTATGTAGGACAACAAAACCAAACGTATGTAGCATAAACTTATGTAAGCTTATGTAGGACAACAAAACCAAACGTATGCAGCATAAACTAATTTAAGCTTATGTAGGACAACAAAACCAAACGTATGTAGCATAAACAAATGTAATCTTATGTAGGAAAACAAAACCAAACGTATGTAGCATAAACTAATGTAAGCTTATGTAGGACAACAAAACCAAACGTATGCAGCATAAACTAATTTAAGCTTATGTAGGACAACAAAACCAAACGTATGTAGCATAAACTAATGTAATCTTATGTAGGCCAACAAAACCAAACGTATGTAGCATAAACTAATGTAATCTTATGTAGGACAACAAAACCAAACGTATATAGCATAAACTAATGTAAACTTATGTAGGACAACAAAACCAAACGTATGTAGCATAAACTAATATAATCTTATGTAGGACAACAAAACCAAACGTATGTAGCATCAACTAATATATTCTTATGTAGGACAACAAAACCAAACGTTTGGAGCATAGACTAATATAAACTTATGTAGGACAACAAAACCAAACGTATGTAGCATAAACTAATGTAAGCTTATGTAGGAAAACAAAACCAAACGTATGTAGCATAAGCTAATTTAAGCTTATGTAGGACAACAAAACCAAACCTATGTAGCATAAACTAATTTAAGCTTATGTAGGACAACAAAACCAAACCTATGTAGCATGAACTAATGTAAACTTATGTAGGAAAACAAAACCAAACGTATGTAGCATAAACTAATTTAAGCGTATGTAGGACAACAAAACCAAACGTATGTAGCATAAACTAATTTAAGCTTATGTAGGACAACAAAACCAAACCTATGTAGCATGAACTAATGTAAACTTAAGTAGGACAACAAAATCAAACGTATGTAGCATAAACTAATGTAAATTTATGTAGGACAACAAAACCAAACGTATGTAGCATAAACTAATGTAAGCTTATGTAGGAAAACAAAACCAAACGTATGTAGCATAAACTAATTTAAGCTTATGTAGGACAACAAAACCAAACGTATGTAGCCTAAACTAATTTAAGCTTATGTAGGACAACAAAACCAAACCTATGTAGCATGAACTAATGTAAACTTATGTAGGACAACAAAATCAAACGTATGTAGCATGAACTAATGTAATCTTATGTAGGAAAACAAAACCAAACGTATGTAGCATAAACTAATACAATCTTAAGTAGGCGTATGTAGCAAACTAATACAAACTTATATAGGAAAACAAAATCAAACGTATGTAGCATAAATTAATACAAACAACAAAATTAAACGTATGTAGCATAAACTAATGTAAGCTTATGTAGGATAACAAAACCAAACGTATATAGCATAAACTAATGTAAACTTATGTAGGACAACAAAACCAAACGTATGTAGCATAAGCTAATATAATCTGATGTAGGACAACAAAACCAAACGTATGTAGCATCAACAAATGTAATCGTATGTAGGAAAACAAAACCAAACGTATGTAGCATAAACTAATGTAATCTTATGTAGGACAACAAAACCAAACGTATATAGCATAAACTAATGTAAACTTATGTAGGACAACAAAACCAAACGTATGTAGCATAAACTAATATAATCTTATGTAGGACAACAAAACCAAACGTATGTAGCATCAACTAATATATTCTTATGTAGGACAACAAAACCAAACGTTTGGAGCATAGACTAATATAAACTTATGTAGGACAACAAAACCAAACGTATGTAGCATAAACTAATGTAAGCTTATGTAGGACAACAAAATCAAACGTATGTAGCATAAACTTATGTAAGCTTATGTAGGACCACAAAACCAAACGTATGCAGCATAAACTAATTTAAGCTTATGTAGGACAACAAAACCAAACGTATGTAGCATAAACAAATGTAATCTTATGTAGGAAAACAAAACCAAACGTATGTAGCATAAACTAATGTAAGCTTATGTAGGACAACAAAACCAAACGTATGCAGCATAAACTAATTTAAGCTTATGTAGGACAACAAAACCAAACGTATGTAGCATAAACTAATGTAATCTTATGTAGGCCAACAAAACCAAACGTATGTAGCATAAACTAATGTAATCTTATGTAGGACAACAAAACCAAACGTTTGTAGCATAAACTAATACAAACTTATGTAGGACAACAAAACCAAACGTATGTAGCATAAGCGAATATAAACGTATGTCCGACTAAAAAACGTATGGCATGCAGCATAAACCTAAGTTCATGTATGACAAAACAAATGCGATGCATTATGCATAAACACAAGCGTATGCAGCATAGATTACACTTGATTAATGATATAACATATGTATGTGACATTAACTTATCTTTGTATATGGCATGCAAAATGAATGCAACATCAACTGACATACACAACATAAAAAACATTCAGAATTTGGAACATGAACTAAGCTGTATACGATGTTGACCAATAGAAAACATAACTTAAGATTTAAACGTAGCATACACAATATGTAACATGAACAAAGTTTTATACGATGTTTATCAATGCAAAACAGTCTAAGATTTTCGCGTAGCGTAAAAATAAGTAACACAACTGAGCATTACATGAAGCATAACAGACAAGCGACGTCAACTATGATTTATAGTCAACATACAAATAGGCAATAGGAAAATATCTTTATACGCTACTGAAAATGCAAGTAGTAAACAAATTTTACGATAAAGCATGTAACATAAATGAAGTATTAACTAAAATAAACGATAAAGCATGCAACATAAATGAAGAAGTAGACAAAATAAACGATAAAGCATGCAACATAAATGAAGTGGTAGACAAAATAAACGATAAAGCATGCAACATAAATGAAGTGGTAGACAAAATAAACGATAAAGCATGTAACATAAATGAAATATTAAACAAAATAAACGATAAAGCATGCAAAATAAATTGAGTGTTAGACAAAAAAAACGATACAGCACGTAACATAAATGAAGTGGTAGACAAAATAAACGATAAAGCATGTAACATAAATGAAGTATTAGACAAAATAAACGATTAAGCATGCAAAATAAATGGAGTGTTAGACAAAAAAACGATACAGCATGTAACATAAATGAAGTGGTAGACAAAATAAACGATAAAGCATGTAACATAAATGAAGTGGTAGACAAAATAAACGATAAACCATGCTACATAAATTAAACTGTTTATACTTAATACCTAGGGCGTGCAACATAAAGCTATAAAACGAGATTAAATAAAGTGAAATTGTTAGAAAAATAAAGAACATAACTTTTCCATTAACGTATACCCGGAAGTCTGTATTAGATTACCATGTTTTACACGTAACGATGAAACTCACGGTGTAAATAATCGTATTGATGAATAATGGCATGTGGTTACACGTTATATTTCCGTGATATGTTGTAAAATATAATTGCCAACAAATAAAAAAATATCAGATTTGATAGATCGGATAGATATTTGTAATAACCATCTTTCAGTTTTATTTTATTTTTCTGCAAATTTAGTAAACAATAGACTTTATATTTGGGATGGATGACCGCTATTGCTTATGCTTTAATTACAGAGCACCAAGCGAATACGCTCCTGGTATCATTCTTCATAACAGTGCATTGGAATTAAATTGTTTTTCTTCAACTCTGTTTTTTTTATATTCCGAGGTTGTTGGGTTTTTTTTTCAATCGTACAAACGTTAAACTCCCGTTTTATTGTTTCATGGTGCATGTTTCAGCAACCAAAATTACATAAAATGTCGTACATTAGTGACAAATATTATTGTCTAACAATATACTTTATGTATTCGCTCTCAGCTCATTTATGGATAAATATAGTAAAAGTAATATAATGCGAAAAAAAGGTAAAACTACCATGAAATATGTGTTATGATGTAAAAAAAAAACCAAAAAAAAAACAGAGTACATGGTCTAGGGGTGTGTTTTAAACATATTTTATTGCTTTTTTTGGTAGACATTAACTAGTTTAATAGTTGGGCTACACGTTATTCAACTTTTAAATCGGCCCTACCGGACAGCAAATACACATCCGATGCTTACCTTAAATAAGGGGTACCACCGTGAGACAAATACTAAAACTAGTAAGATTTATGTTAACCAAAACGTTTAATGTCTGTGACAACGTTAAATGTCGCACCAACGCTAAATGTCGCAACCAACGTTATGTGTCGCAAGACTGACAGTAAATGTCGCAACCAACGTTATATGTCGCAAGACTGACAGTAAATGTCGCAACCAAAGTTATATGTCGCAAGACTGACGCTAAATGTCGCAGCCAACGTTATATGTCGCAACCAACGTTATATGTCGCACCAATGCTTAATGTCGCAGCCAACGCTAAATGTCGCAGCCAACGTTATATGTCGCACCAACGTTATATGTCGCAACCAACGTTATATGTCGCACCAACGCTAAATGTCGCAACCAACGTTATATGTCGCACCAACATTATATGTCGCAACCAACGTTATATGTCGCACCAACGCTAAATGTTGCAACCAACGTTATATGTCGCACCAACGTTATATGTCGCAACCAACGCTAAATGTCGCAGCCAACGTTATATGTCGCACCAACGTTATATGTCGCACCAACGCTAAATGTCGCAACCAACGTTATATGTCGCAAGACTGACGCTAAATGTCGCAACCAACGTTATATGTGTCGCAAGACCGACGGTTAATGTTGCAACCAACGTCATATGTCGCAAGACTGACGGTCAATGTCGCAGCCAAAGTTATATGTCGCAAGACTGACGCTAAATGTCGCAACCAAAGTTATATGTGGTAAGACTGACGCTAAATGTCGCAACCAACGCTAAATATCGCAAAATCAATTGCCGCTTAGTGTCGCACATTTAACACTAAATGTTGCAATATTTGTACCACCGGTATATGCCGCAACTCCAACGCTAAATGTCGCACTTTTATATAAGTGCAAAAATACAGTAAAATTTCACCGATTGTTATAGTCGTATCATCTAAAATAAAGTTGAAAAGATATATTATTTTGATATTTTGAGCTTGCCATCTGGTATGTGTAGTCTGGTGCCATAAGATGGGGTGCGGTCTAACTATCTATCTGGTTTGAAATATGTGTATGTTCGTCCGTCCGTTTGATGTATATCTTAATTTCATTCATTATTTGGCAAACAATCGCAAGCAATGGCATTTATCTCTTTGCTTTAGGTTATCTGCTTATAACTTGTCTCGATTAAAGGAGTAAAAACACAAACGAATACAGCTGCTGTTGAATAGCACATCGAATATGAGGCAGTTCAACCAGCGAAAATGGTGTCTATATTTTTTTCAATTCTTTATTAGTGACTCAGGCCTCCGGCCCACACACATTACATATGTATAATATAATAGCACATCATTTACACGTGATTTGGAATTTGAATAACTATGACATAAACATAATAATATCATGACCATTTAATGATATTAATCTTTGACCAATTGGCTTCTTTTGATAAAAGCATAATGGAGAAACAAAGCTACACATTTTATAACATTTTCACATTTACATGACATAATAATATAGAACTTGTTTTTACTGGGAAGTGTGAAATATTTCTTTGGAATATAAAGTGATCTTAAATCATGATATAGTTTGACTATAATTTGACTATAGAATGATCGAACTAAATACCTCTGTTTCGACAAAGATGTCAACCTCAACCAAAGTGATTCTATCAACTTAAATGGACAGTGTCTGTAGCAAACATCGGTCTACCTGTTAAACCTGTTATACAAGATTCTATCGATTGAATACCAACCACAAACTATGTCTAACATAAGAAGGCCCAGGATGAATGTGTGATTATATTTCGTATTACCTGTACTAAATACTGACAGAACCATCATAGAACACTGATAGGCGGCACGGAGATATTACTTAACCGGTCCAGGGCGAGATAAAGCCTTGACGTCGGTGTTTTGTTCACAATTTCATTAAACAATCTCAGGTGCCATGAACGAGGATTCAACCTGGTTCCCCCGGTATACTAATCTAATGACACAATCACTGGACTAGCGCTCAACCATAGAAAAATAGTCGTTCGATTCAAAATAACATATCAGTAAAAAACACACACACCAACTTCATTGTCAGAGATGGAGATTATTTATACATGTTTTACGCTAATAAAAACAGTGCAACATTTAGAGTTGGGTTTGCAACAGATACTGTTGGTACAAATCTTGCGACGTTTAGCGTTAAAGGTGCAACATTTAATGGCAGATGATTTTTCGCCATTTAACGTCAGTCTTGCGACATATAACGTTGGTTGCGACATTTAGCGTCGGCGCGACATTTAACGTTGCCACAAGGGTCTTTAATGTAAATTTGAACATTGTTAAGTATAAAACTATTTTCACCGTTTGGGTTATTATCATTCCCATGTAACAATGTGTTAACACTTAAAGGATGGAGGTGACGTACCAGTTCCATACAGATGTTCATAAAATATCGTACACGATCATTATCAAATAGTCACAACAAAAAGATACTTTAGCGAAACTTAGAAATGAATACAGAACTCGCATACAACTATATATGTAAAGTATAAAACTATCGCCATTGTCAAATGTTCAGATAAATATATTCTTTAATCATTTTTTTTTTTATAATTTGATGATACAGAGCTCGTATACAACTATATATGAAAACTGTTATAGAATCGTGTACGGCCATTGTCAAATAGTCACAGAAAAGATATTTCAATTTTCACAACAACAAACGATTTAATAAAACTTTGCAAAGATTCAGAACAATGGTACAGAACTCGCAAACAACAATTTGTGGAAAATGTTGAAAGATCGCGTACGGACATTGTCAAATAGTCACAGCAAAATATACCTTAACTATCAAATAGTCACAGCAAAATATACTTTAACTGTCAAATAGTCACAACAAAATATCCTTTAACTGTCAAATAGTCACAATCACAACAAAATATACTTAACTGTCAAATAGTCACAACAAAATATACTTTAACTGTCAAATAGTCACAACAAAATATACTTAAACTGTCAAATAGTCACAACAAAATATACTTTAACTGTCAAACAGTCACAACAAAATATACTTTAACTGTCAAACAGTCACAACAAAATATACTTTAACTATCAAATAGTCACAACAAAATATACTTTAACTGTCAAACAGTCACAACAATATATACTTTAACTATCAAATAATCACAGCAAAATATACTTTAACTGTCAAAAAGTCACAGCAAAATATACTAACTATCAAATAATCACAGCAAAATATACTTTAACTGTCAAAAAGTCACAACAAAATATACTTTAACTGTCAAATAGTCAGAACAAAATATACTTTAACTGTCAAATAGTCACAACAAAATATACTTTAACTGTCAAAAAGTCACAACAAAATATACTTTAACTGTCAAATAGTCACAACAAAATATACTTTAACTGTCAAATAGTCACAACAAAATATACTTTAACTGTCAAATAGTCACAACAAAATATACTTTTACTGTCAAAAAGTCACAACAAAATATACTTTAACTATCAAAAAGTCACAACAAAATATACTTTAACTGTCAAATAGTCACAACAAAATATACTTTAACTGTCAAACAGTCACAACAAAAGTCACAACAAAATATACTTTAACTGTCAAATATTCACAACAAAATATACTTTAACTATCAAATAGTCAATTCGCATGTGGAAAATGTCAATAGTCATTGCCAGATAGTCACAACAATATACACTTCAACCAAAATTTGTAAAGAGTTGATAATACAGAACTCGTATACATTGAAAATGTTAAAACATTCGGTTATTGACAAATAGTCACAACATCTACACTTTGTAAATATTTCAAAAAACAGAACTTCCATAAACAAAGGTATAAACAATATAAGAGGTACAAGGAAAATGTCAACTCACCGACGTCTTGTAGCCCTGCTGTGGCCTTACGTTGTCTCAAAGACAGTTTTATATCCGAACACAAGAAGACATGATAATCCGGTTTTCTGGACTTTCAATTGAACTCACATTTATTGTCAGATTCCGAGATATTTGTAAAATATTACTTTGTCGATAAGGCTGCGGCAGGGAAAACGTTTTGCTTGAAGACGACGCACGCGAACATGCAATAAACCCTGATTGTCGTTTAAGATACGAAGCCGGTGAAGTAAATAATTAATAATCCATTGCGGCCAATAGCAGGTGAAGACGACACCTTAAAATATGTGTCTGTCAGACTCAACAACGTCGTAAATAGGTTCGTTTTATGTGGCATTTATTCCGTATAGCTCTAACCTGGAAAGGCTTGGCATGGTTGCATGGAAACAAGGATACTTCATTACATTCGGTATCCAAAGTTTAGATGAAGAAATAAGATATGTAGGTCATTTATCAGAAGTGCTAGGTAATAAACACTCTGAACTTATCAGTCGTGTTTTATATTTCTACAAACGAGTTGATTATAATGAAATATGGTATACACAAACACGCAAATCAGGTTCTGCAATTATAGCTGTCTTGATTAAAATACTAAATAGATAAATAAAGATTCATCATCACCAAGCAGATGAATATATAGGTAGATTTATCACCACTAAGCAATTAAATATATTGGTACATTGATCACCACGAAGCAGATGAATATATAGGTAGATTTATCACTAACAAGTAGATGAACATATAGGTAGATTTATTACCACTATGAAGATGCATATATAGGTATATTTATCAACCACTATGCCGATTCATATATAGGTATATTTATCACCACCAAGCAAATGAATATATAGGTATATTTATCACCACTAAGCAGATATATATATATAGGAAGACTGATCACCACCAAGCAGATGCATATAAAGGTAGATTTATTACCACTATGCAAATACTTACATAGACATATTTATCACCACTATGCAGATACATATATAGGTATATTTATCACCACTATGCAGATACTTATAAAGGTATATTTATCACCACTATGCAGATACATATATAGGTATATTTATCACCACTATGCAGATATATATATAGGTATATTTATCACCACTATGCAGATGAATATATAGGTATATTTATCACCACTATGCAGATACATAAATAGGTATATTTATCACCACTATGCAGATACATATATAGGTATATTTATCACCACTAAGCAGATGAATATATAGATAGATTGATCACCACCAAGCAGATGAATATATAGGTATATTTATTACCACTATGCAGATACTTATAAAGGTATATTTATCACCACTATGCAGATACTTATATAGGTATATTTATCACCACTATGCAGATACTTATATAGTTATATTTATCACCACTATGCAGGTAAATATATAGGTATATTTATCACCACTAAGCAGATGAATATATAGGTAGATTGATCACCACCAAGCAGATGAATATATAGGTATATTTATTACCACTATGCAGATACTTATAAAGGTATATTTATCACCACTATTTATATAGGTATATTTATCACCACTATGCAGATACATATATAGGTATATTTATCACCACTAAGCAGGTGGATATATAGGTAGATTGATCACCATCAAGCAGATGAATATATATGTATATTTATTACCACTATGCAAATAAATATAAAGGTACATTTATCACCACTAAGCATATAAATATATAGGTAGATTGATCACCAACAAGCAGATGAATATATAGATATATTTATCACCACTATGCAGATACATATATACGTATATTTATCACCTCTTTGGAGATTAATATATAGGCAGATTTATCACCACTTAATAGATGCATATATATGTATATTCATCACCACTACTCAGATAAATATATAGGTATATTTATCACCACTTTGCAGATGAATATATAGGTATATTTTTTATCACCACCAAGCAGATAAACATATACATGTAGATATACTTATCACCACCAAGCTTATAAATATATACAAATGTAGGTGTATTTATCACCACCAAGCAGATGAAAATATAGATGGATATATCACCACCAAGCAGATAAATATATAAGTATATTTATCACCATTAAGCAGATTGATATATAGGTATATTTTTATCACCACCAAGCAGATGAATATATAGCTATATTTATCACCATCAAGCAGATGAATGATTATATAGGTATATTTAATATTTATCATCACTATACAGATACATATATAGGTATATTTATCACCACTATACAGATACATATATAGGTATATTTATCACCACTATACAGATACATATGTAGGATATAAATATAAGTAGTTTTACTACAACAAATCAGATGAACTTAAAGGTCGTTTTACTATATCACTTAGCAGGTCAATATATGGGCTGTTTTATCATCATTAAGCATTAGGTAATTCTATAATGGTTTTAACAAATAAAACATGCATGAACTACTTACCAACACTAAGCAGATAAAACATGCAAGAGCTACTTACCAACACGAAGCAGATAAAACATGCATGAACTATTTACCAACAATAAGCAGATAAAACATGCATGAGCAACTTACAAACCCTAAGCAGATAGAACATGCATTAGCTATTTACCAACAATAAGCAGATAAACATGCATACGCTACTGACTAACACTAAGCAGATAAATCTGCATGGGCTACTTACCAACACGAAGCAGATAAAACATGCATGAACTATTTACCAACAATAAGCAGATAAAACATGCATGAGCAACTTACAAACCCTAAGCATATAAAACATGCATTAGCTCTTACCAACAATAAGCAGATAAACATGCATACGCTACTGACTAACACTAAGCAGATAAATCTGCATGGGCTACTTACCAACGCTAAGCAGATAAACCTGAATGGGCTACTTACCAACACTAAGGAGATAAAACATTCATGGGTTATTCACCAAAATTAAGCAGATAATACATTCATGGACTACTTACCAAAACTAAGCAGATTAAACATTGATGAGCTACTTACAAACATTAAGTAGATAAATATGCATGGACTATTTACCAACAATAAGCAGATAAACATGCATAGGCTACTTACTTACACTAAGCAGATAAATCTGCATGGGCTACTTACCAACACTAAGGATATGAAACATACATGGACTACTTACTAAAACTAAGCAGATAAATATGCATGGGCTACTTACCAAATATAAGCACATAAAACATGCATGGGCTACTTACCAAATATAAGCAGATCAAACATTGATGGGTTACTTACCAAAACTAAGCAGATAAAACATTGATGGGCTGCTTACCAAAATTTATCAGATAAAACATTGATGGGCTACTTACCAAAATTTATCAGATAAAACATTGATGGGCTACTTACCAAAACTTAGCGGATAAAACATTGATGGGCTGCTTACCAAAATTTATCAGATAAAACATTGATGGGCTACTTACCAAAACTTAGCGGATAAAACATTGATGGGCTGCTTACCAAAATTTATCAGATAAAACATTGATGGGCTACTTACCAAAACTTAGCGGATAAAACATTGATGGGCCACTTACTAACACTAAGAGGCAGATACAAATATAGATACGGTTACTACCATCACAGATAGATGAAAAACGAGACACACCACTACGGATAAATATATATGACCACGATATAACATAAAACATGCGTGAGCCATTTACCATTACTAAGTGGATAAATATGTAAGACCACAATAAAACATATAACATACGTGATAAATATGTAAAACCACAATAAAACATATAACATACGTGAGTCATTTACCATTACTAAGCGGATACATATATAGGACCACGATATAACATATAACATACGTGAGCCATCTACCACTACTAAATGGATAAATATATAGAAACACGATATAACATACGTGAGCCATTTACCACTACTAAATGGATGAATATATAGGAACACGATATAACATATAACATACGTGAGCCATTTACCGCTACTAAGTGGATAAATATATATGACCACGATATAACATATAACATATGTGAGCCATTAACCATTACTAAGCAGATACATATATAGGACCACGATATAACATCTAACATACGTGAGCCATTTATCAATACTAAGTGGATAGATATGTAAGACCACGATAAAACATATAACATACGTGAATCATTTACCATTACTAAACGGATAAGTATATATATATATAGGACCACGATATAACATCTAACATATGTGAGCCATTTACCACTACTAAGCAGATAAATATGTAAGAACACGATATAACCTCTAACATACGTGAGCCATTTACCACTACTAAGTGGATAAAAATGTTGGACCACGATATAACATATAACATACGTGAGCCATTTACCGCTACTAAGCGGATAAATATGTAGGACCACGATAAAACATACAACATATAACATACGTGAGCCATTTACCACTACTAAGCGGATAAATATGTAAGACCACGATATAACATATCACATACGTGAGTCATTTACCATTACTAAGCGGATACATATATAGGACCACGATATAACATATATATTATACGTGAGCCATTTACCACTACTAAGCGGATACATATATATAGGACCACTATATAACATCTAACATACGTGAGCCATGTACCACTACTAAGCGGATAAATATATATAGGACCACGATATAACATCTAACATACGTGAGCCATTTACCACTACTAAGCAGATAAATATATATAGGACCACGATATAACATCTAACATACGTGAGCCATCTACCACTACTAAGCAGATAAATATGTGGGACCACGATATAACATATAACATACGTGAGCCATTTACCGCTACTAAGCGGATAAATATGTAGGGCTGCGATAAAACATATAACATATAACATACGTGAGCCATTTACCACTACTAAGCGGATAAATATGTAAGACCACGATATAACATATCACATACGTGAGTCATTTACCATTACTAAGCGGATACATATATAGGACCACGATATAATATATAACATACGTGAGCCATTTACCGCTACTAAGCGGATACATATATATAACCAAGATATAACATATAACATACGACGGCCATTTACCACTACTTTATATATATATATATAAAACTAATGATACATTTACATCAGCCTAACATATGCAAGTAATGTTAGAGAAATGTCAGACCTACATGTACAAGTAAAGTTACATTTACATCAGCCTAACATATGCAAGTAATGTTAGAGAGATATTAGACCTACCTGTACAAGTAAATATGCATTTATATCAGCCTTACATATACACTAGTGTTGCAGGGATTTCAGACCTACATGTACAAGTAAAGTTTCATTTACATCAGCCTAACATATGCAAGTAATGTGAGAGATATATCAGACCTACATGTACAAGTAAATATGCATTTATATCAGCCTTACATATACACTAGTGTTGCAGAGATATCAGACATACATGTACAAGTAAAGTTGCATTTACATCAGCCTAACATATGTTAGTAATGTTACAGAGATATCAGACCTACATGTACAAGTAAAGTTGCACTTACATCAGCCTAACATATGCAAGTAATGTTACAGGGATATCAGACCTACATGTACAAGTAAAGTTGCACTAACATCAGCCTACCATATACACTATTGTTAAATATGAAGCATTTCAATCATCGATCTACCGGTTGTACAAATCTTGCAACATAACGTGTAAACCCACCATCGATTGTTGTTCTTTATTCTATAGTAAATAATAAAAGTTTGAAGGCTTGCCATTCAAATAGAGGCCCAAATGAAAGAAGTGAAAATGTGTCAACTTCTGCACTATCAAAATATGATAATAAATGTAGGTGTTATGTGTCATATAAGATATATTTTCTGTTCAATGTGTACAATGTTCAAAATACATCAACAATACCATTCAAATAAAAAAATGATCATTAAAATTAGGAAAATGCATTTTTAAAGAGGAACAATGATTATTTATAATCGCCATTATGCGACTACCCCACGGAAGCGCATCCTGTTCCCAAAGTGGTGCTATGCCATAACGTGTTAAACGTGCGACATTTTGGCGGCAGGTGGTGTTGCGACATTAACGTCTCACACCACTATTACATTTCACATAGCGCTCAACTGTAATAGTTTATGTCCAAAACACAGCGAAAAAAAACAAAATGTGCAGCATGTGTGTGGGCTCAAACTCTTCACTGGTTCAAGATATGCAATCATAAAGGAAAAACAGCTTAGTACATTAACCAGTTTTTTTTTAATTCAATGGTTTTGTGATACCTATAAATTTGCAGAAAAAAATGATATCCCAACTGTTCGCCCACGATGCGGTTCGAACCAACAATTCTAAAATGATACAGAATTGCCTAGCAATCTGGCATAAAATTTTCAGTGGTGATTTCTAAAATACTATACACTTAATACATATGACAAAATGAATAACTGCAATACAAAGCCCTGAAAATAAAAGAAAAAGTTCAATTTCTACCACCTTCATCTGTCTGGAGTACTCAAGGGAGATAATAGTGGTGTGAGTCCTTTAGCGTTGGTGTCAGTTCTGCGACAAATAACATCGGTTGCGACGGTGCGATATTTAACGTGACCACATAGTGATATACCCTAGAAACAGTGCTTGTTTAATACAATACTCATTGTTTGTGTATTCATTGTGGTCTATAATTGCGCACATCAGCTTTTTCTTTCTTTGTAAATGTTTGTTTTAATATAAATGGTGTTTTACGGTATTTGTCGACATTCATTCATTCTTTAAATGTTTGCAAAGATACAATTTAATTTTAACATTAAAAGAGTTCACTATATTGATCACATGTGGTGTATTGGGGCTGTACCGAAAACAAGCGAAAGGTAAGAAATATGAACGGTTGTGTGTGGAAGCAAGTCTATAGAACATGAGTAAGCACACTCAAAAAAAGTAAACTTAGAGCAACAGACTAATACGGGAATGTACAGTGTTTTAGGATGAAGAAAGTAAGTTTAGCAGACAAATCTGCAATCAGAACAGAGTACTTATAGTGTTTAAAAAGCATTTATCAATATATGACATCCATATTAAATATGGACTCACACAGGTTTACTCAAATACAAGAAAAGAGAGTTACCTTACTAGGCATAAGAAAGATAGAGAGGAGAAAGATTAGTTCCTCTCAAGACCTAACAACTTTAAAAGGTGTTAACTCTTTCGCTATTATTAGGCTCCAAAGTGGTATAATGATGTACGCCTTTGACTGTCAATCAGCTTGTCGTATGTTCAAACCCAGCCAATGCTAAAAAATATATAAAAAAATAAAAAAACATTTATTTTATTCCTTTTTAATTTTTTATTGAAACTGTTACCTATATTCAACTAACACATTTGAAATATGTCAACTAAGAGCAACGACAAAATCACAATATTTCTTGCAATCCTGTGATAAAGAAGTATGTATGTTGTGTTTGCATGAAAAGCGATGTTATAATGCGATGCTATTATATCGGACATGTTGAAGTAGTTATTCTATTATATTGTCCTGTTTGATTTTGCAAGAGGCACAATCCCAACTTTCTCAGGGCGTCTTGGGACATGCTCGGACATGCTGTCGCGAAATGATATTTAGCACGTGACATGCATTTTCATCATTTTTCTAATATTTCAGACATTTTTAGCCGTTCAAATGTATAATACAAACTGCATTTTATCAGGGCCGTATCCACACTGAGGCAAACGGAGGCACTGGCCTCTTGTAGAATGTGTGAGGTTCATATGTTTATTAGTGGTTTTATTAAAAGAATAAAGTTATCCTCAAAATATGAATTACTCTTGCAACATTTCCCTGACATATAACATATGCGGTATGGATGTTGCATAATACCTAGCTAATACTTGTCTTACAGTGGATTACTAAGAGTTGATATGTACTGTTATGTCGGGTCTAAAAAGCCACCAGTGTGTATTCAAGTGAATAGTGTGAAAATGGGCAATTGTTTAAAATGCAGTTTGTGTTATAGATTTGAACGGCTTAAAATGTCTGAAGATTATTGTAATAGCTAAAAGAAAGATTATTAGAACAATATTTTGTTTGAATATTTAGAGTCACTTTATGCCATCGAGGGCTAATAGACGAATAGTACCATGTCAATATTGTACTTGTATTACATGAAGAACAGGTAATGGTCTACGGGTCTGAAATTGCTGCGATATGTCATACAAAATAGTGTAAAATGGAGAAAAAAAACTTAGTTTATATGTGAAGTGTAAACAACTATACAATTTAATAACTACCCTGAAATAGTTGGATAGTAGTATTATTTCATGTTATTAGATTACCACTAAATGACACAATGCCTCGACTTACGTAGTGTATAATATGCGAGCACCTACTTTGCAACGTACTAAGTAAATGTTGGCGTTTAGCAGCCTTAAAATAACATCAACTTATTTATACGTATTTTTACTGATATAATTTGGTATATTGATACATAAAGCACATAAAGTAGTCCCATAAATGCTCCCGAAGTAATAAATTGAGCTGTTTTCAATCTGAAAATGGTTCAATCCGTCACTTTTCTCGAATGTTTGAGGAAACAGTCATCATTTAAAAACACATGTCCGCTTGAAACTTAAATATAATACCGCTCATATCGGCTATATCTTTAATTTAAAAACTAAATAATAATATGAAAATAAAGGGGGTTTCTCACTGTTTGATCGCGTGCACAAAAATAACAGGAAGTACCGGTTTATCGTGTGTAATTATCACCGAAAATAAGGCGTAGTAAGCGTTTATATAACGTATACGTTGGACGGGGCGAGACCTGTATATGCAAATAATGTTCCATTTATATCAACTGGCATGTACAAGGTACCAGTCTGGCATGTACAAGGTACCAGTCTGACATGTACAAGTAATGATTCAACAATAGTAGATGTACCAGTTACTTTTCAGTTATTTCAGATTGACATATGCTGAAAATAAAAAGAATCGCAAATACACAAAATTCATAAAAAAAAAAAGATCTTGATACGTATATAATTTCATATAGCTAGGATTTGCTATGGGGCGGTGAACCAAAAGTATAGACCAAAACAATTCCATCACGCTTTAATGCTTACATCCTTACCTATGCTATGCACGAAAACATTATCCCGTGCACAAGAAGCCAAAACTGTATATCAAAATTGTACATGTCTTAAATCATTTCCGTACTGTCATTGCACAAGTTCTAATCGTTCTCATCTATTCGCAACATGTTTCATCCATGCCAAGACAACGTCAAGATCAACGTGAACATGCAGCTATGTTATTACAAGGCAGGTCACAAAATCAAATTGCAATGGGACTGAATGTCAACCAAACCCTCATAAGTCGTCTTTTGGTTGCGTGATACTGGAACAACTGCTGATAGACCACGAAGCAGATGTCCACACGTCACGATGCCAAGACATACGGTTATATATTTTTCGCACCGCAGTAGAGACCGCAACGCCAGGAACGCACAACAGAATCCTACCAATTACCGTGATAAATCGTTTACATGACACCGGAATTAGAGCGAACCGCTCTCACGTTGGCACACCCGTTACACGTCAAAGAAAGGACGTGCAAATGAACTGGCTTAGGCAGCATTGACCAGTTGCATTTCCAAGGCGAGAATGGAGAAAGATACTATTTTCTGATGAATCTCGATTCTCATTGTTCCGTGCAGACGGACGTCAACGCGTTTATATACGTCGGGGCGGACGTTATGTGGACGCTTGCGTAATAGAACGTGACCGATTTGGAGGTAGTTCTGTAATGATACGGAGAGCAATAGCATATAACATCAAATCACATCTGGTCGTCCTTAATGGTAACCTTACAGGTGTGAGATGTAGAGATGAGGTTCTCCAGCCACACATCGTGCCTATAACGCTCGAGCATGATTTTGTTTTTCAGCAGAACAACGCCCGACCAAACATAGCAAAAGTGTGCCGACAGTTTCTAGCCACAAACAACGTCGATATCATGAATTGGTCGCCATATAGCCCGGATTTATCATGCATTGAACACTTATGGGTTGACGTAGGCCGTCGCATTAATTTGCCAAAAACGATTCAACAGCTACAGGATGCGTTGCAGGAAGAATGGAACAACAGACCCGTTATGTCAATGCCCTCAAGAATTCGAGATGCACTAGCAGCTAAAGGGGAACATATTATTGACCTGATGCTTAATCTTTTATATGGTGGTGTTGTTTAAACAGGCACTGTGACTGAACGCTTCATGTTAATGTTACGTTATTTTTGTTATTTAATATCATTGGTAACCTGTTTAAACAATTCAAAGATACCGCAAATCCTCAGAAAATAAATGTAAGTAAAATTCATGTTAAATCATATAAATGCGTTTCTTTTTAATTTTAATATCAGTATATATGACTTACTCTGCACTTATCATGTACAGGGGCTCTACAATAATTCAGACACGTGAGTAGAGCCCCTTCCATAAGTAACTATTATTTCCTGCTGTTCCTTTTTCAAAACGAAAGTATTTACTATTTTACAGATTAATGCTACTATGGTTATAATGGTAACAGACAGACAGACATACAGACAGACAGACAGACAGACAGACAGACAGACAGACAGACAGACAGACAGGCAGGCAGGCAGGCAGGCAGGCAGGCAGGCAGGCAGGCAGACAGGCAGGCAGGCAGGCAGGCAGGCAGGCAGGCAGGCAGGCAGGCAGGCAGGCAGGCAGATGAACAGACAGACAGACAGACAGACAGACAGACAGACAGACAGACAGACGAACAGCCAGCCAGGCAGGCAGGCAGGCAGGCAGACAGCTCCCATAGGGATGGGGTAACCTACTACATCGCAAATATTTGCAGTGATCTACTATCACCCACATTACCCAAACTTGGTAGTCAATAAACGAACAACTCAATTTGAAAATGTATAACCTTTATTATAAAAATTTGAACTGAATAAAGCTATTTATATTCTGCTATAAACAATATTAACTATACATGTTATATCTATAGATATGATACAATTAGTTTTAAAAGTCATATGTGTACGACATAAACAAAGATTAAAACAGCGATACAATAATAGACCTAGCAAGCAAAATGTTGTTTTTTTCCTAAAGCAATGATCTTCAAATAAATTGAAATTAAATATAATGGCAGCTATGTTATAGCAAGGACTAATAATAAACGTGTTTTCTTTAAATATTATCAAATAATTGTTTATAATAGTAAACTTTTCTGAAAAATTGAATGTTTTAGCATTAAGGATCATGCCCATTTGACTATGAGAGTATGTACATGTATGTGATTTCAAAGATTCTTACACTTGGCCCTTTGTAACAAAGGCAGTCATCTTGGGAGTGTGGGTAAATGAACAGTAAAAATCATATTGAAAGAAAACCACACATAGAGCAATGTTAGTTGCATTGATTATACATGTATATTTGGCAAAGGTGATTTACATATTTAACATTTAACTTATAACTTTTATTACCCAAGAATAAAAAACACATAAATATCTTATCAGTCTTGAATTTGTTTCTGTTATTTCATCATATTTTTAGTTTAGTTTATTATTAGTTATAGAAGCCATATTGGATTCCAGGAAAAAAAAACAAAAAACAAAAAGCAACCATATAGTAATACGAATTGTTACAAAATAATCTGTGAGCAAACCACCAAACTTTTTTGTGACCGACTTCCATTAAAATATATATTTATAAAAATGGTGGAATAAGAACATACACCTGTGGAAGACCCCTTAAGAGATCATTTTAAATACACTTAAAATAAAGACAAATTTTAAAATCTTAACCTCAAATTAGCAATTTCAATAATGAATGGAACAGATAACAACAAGGTATAAAAATATTTCATTCATTAAAAGTGAACACAGAATATCCAATAAAAATACGGAACATTGATGCATTTTTTCTGGACACATTTAGTCAGATATAAATAAACACGTATACATGCCAATATATACATTTGGCGAAACACACACACATGCTGGGCATGTGATCTCGGGCATTACTAATATGGCAGTTGAGTATCTTTCATCGAAAATAAGAATCCTCTAAACACCAACAGATCAATGAAAATTTCCTTTTTTCTACAAGATAGATTTGATTGATGAATAACTTAGGTACAATGTATAAAATTATTAAGAATACACCTTACATCAGTTCTGCTTATCCGCTGAATATAAACAATATTTCACTAATACCAGCTTGCTAAAAAAACAAGAACAACGTCAACATTATGACATATGCCTCCGGAAAACGCTTTGATAGGAATATCATGTATCAAACAAATTGAGAGAAATTATGCAATATTTCAAACTCCCATATTCTTCCAATGGGTGGGGGGATGCATAAAAATCAAGTTGTTGCTGTCAAAATCATATTAATTTAAGTATTGAATTGCCACACAAACATTTTCTTCTAAACACTAAATATGTAGGAAGCCATTAAATCATAATTTAAATAATCAAAAACAGCAGGGTCATGGTACAATGGATAGTGTTGGCTGCTTATGCAAGAGGTCACAGGTTCAATCCCAGCCTTAGGAAACATCTCAAGAGATTTCCACACAAGTTCTGAACTTATCTCACGATAAATTCATTCATACCAATTAAATACTCAATATGACATTTTGGTTGCACCATTTATTCGTAGATCAAGTGTCCAGGCCACACTTTACCCAATATATAATATTGGGAAGATACCAGTCTCAGATTACATTATACAATATAACATTTAAAAGCAATTCTGTCAGTTTTATAGTTTTCAGCAATATGACCTTTACCAAAACTTTAACTAACTTCCCTTTCAAATAAATTCAAATTATATTGTTAAAGCCTTATGTTAAGGCATCAGAAATGATGTGATGTCACTTCCTTTGTGACCTCTATTTCAATAGTTAGCTTAGTCTTGATTATATGCCACGCTTGTATTCTAAAAGACAAACGTCTTGACAAGTCTGGCCAAGAAATTAAATCATTTTTATTTAGCAAAAATCAAATAACATTTTTGATTGGTTGATTCAAACAATCAGACCACCTAGGAGATTTCCATAGTATTTCAAAAGAGTATCGTTTGGATGTTTATTTCTTCATTCATTATTTTTATATTGTTAGAGATTTTCTATGACAAAGATCTTGTGCAAGATAACTGCCATGACTTCAGTCCCAATACATATTTTTAAATTTTATAATAACATAACCATTGCAGAGGTGTGTTTGTTTCAGCCAATCAGATCTTACCTCCATATCTAAATGTTTCATCTTTTAGAAAAGTAAGTGTCGCATATGATCAAGACTATAGTTAGCTTCTAGTTTCAGGATAAAGACCAAGTGGACATATATATTTGGAATTATAGAAGAGAAGAGATGCGATTTTAAATATTAGATTAAATATCAGGCCAGTGACAGTTACATATGTGCATATGTGGTAATTTCTTAATAAACACGTTTATATAAAAGCAGTAAATAATATAACTACATTAAGTATCATACTTTAAAGAAGGAGAGGAATCCATAAGCTTGTTTGCAAAGAAAAGCTACAATCGCAAGAGTGTGATCAAGGCAATTTAATTGGAACCACTTTTGATAGGAACCACAGAAACCCAAGTTACGATAATAAACTTGAAACCTCGGGTTCGTTCCTTTTATCAGCCTACTTTCACAAATTTGTAACCTTTATCATTTATATGAACACATGTTGTGTTCTTATCTTTTGTTTGTTTGTTTGAATATTTAGGGTCATTTTTATGCCATCAAGGGCTAACAGACGATCAGTTAACCTAACCACTGTTTCCTTGGGGACTGGAATGTTAACCAGTACTCAAGCACACCCCATCTCCGTAAGTAACTGATAACTTTCCCACTTGAATAAGCGGTGAGAGAAGAATGATAATGAGACGCAATGTCGTATATCAATCATAAGTAGACTGTGGTTGAGCGGGGATTCGATCTTGACTTTTGCAGGTTTACAGTTTAGTTGTGTAAATTGTACAGATCTAGTGTGTTACATGTACATGTTGCCGTGATTATTCATGTGTATATAATTACATATATGGCATTCAGTTATTTGGTGCTCGTGGCACGACCTTTATCTACATTTACTCAGTGTGCAAGTGTACATTAAATTGTTTAAAAAAAAATGTTAACCCAATCATTGTAAAACCAAAAATGTACAACTTTTTTTTCAATGAGGTTAAGCACCACTTTCAACACATTTCAGGTTTTATGTAGCAAATCCAGTTTAACTGGCGTTGGAAGACTGCAGAATAAATCTGTTAAGAACCACTGTCCTTCCAAAAGTAACTGGCAAACATTCTTACAAAAAGGTTTTGGACTGAGTCAATCTCAAATCTACGACCTCTGCCTCCAGATTCAAATTTCATATAACATTACACCTTTCTAAAACACCATGTGTTCTTTTTTTTAAATATAAAAAATGAGATTTATTTATTAAAGAAATGGTAAGATTGTCTAAAAGTTCATCATAATTACGTAAATGTATACAAATTCCGTTACTTAATAACGATATATTCTACAATGCATGAACATAACAACAAATTTTGGCTACTAAAATGTGATAGTTAACATTAAATCAATGCATTATTATAAATTTACACAAAAATATCACAAATTCGATGAATATTTTTTACAAAACTGTACGAAACAGTTTAATCAAAACAATTTCAACAATATTAACATGTTTGTATTGTTACATCATTTGGCAACACCGTCATAGAAAATTTGATTTATTTGGTTTTGCTAATTCAACTCCAGAGCTGGTAACAAATGCATTACAAATATACATGACCACATCTGAAACCATCTTCAAAAGAATATATTTATAAAAGTTGAAATAGATCAAGGTGTGAAAACTAGAATTTGACCTTTTGTTTAGTATACACCATATATGATATAGGTATGTCAATGTCTAGTACACATCATATATAATGACAAATATGTCAGTCTAGTATATGACATATATTACAATGGGTATGTTAATGTCTAGTACACACCATATATGATGATATGAATATCAATGTCTAGTACATGATGATAGGTATGTTTATGTCATTAATACACCATATATGACTATGGGTATGTCAATGTCTAGTATACACCATATATGACCATGGGTATGTCAATGTCTAGTACACACCATATATGATGATGGGTATGTCAATGTCTAGTATACACCATATATGACCATGGGTATGTCAATGGCTAGTACACACCATATATGATGATGGGTATGTCAATGTCTAGTATACACCATATATGACTTTGGGTATGTCAATGTCTAGTATACACTATATATGACTATGGGTATGTCAATGTCTAGTATACACCATATATGACTTTGGGTAAGTCAATGTCTAGTATACACCATATATGACTTTGGGTATGTCAATGTCTAGTATACACCATATATGACTATGGGTATGTCAATGTCTAGTATACACCATATATGGTGATGAGTATGTCAATGTCTAGTACACACCATATATGACTTTGGGTATGTCAATGTCTAGTATACACCATATATGACTTTGGGTATGTCAATGTCTTGTAAACACCATATATGATGATGGGTATGTCAATGTTTAGTATACACCATATATGGTGATGGGTATGTCAATGTCCAGTACACACCATATATGACTTTGGGTATGTCAATGTCTTGTAAACACCATATATGATGATGGGTATGTCAATGTCTAGTATACACCATATATGGTGATGGGTATGTCAATGTCTAGTACACACCATATATGATTATGGGTATGTCAATGTCTAGTATACACCATATATGGTGATGGGTATGTCAATGTCTTGTAAACACCATATATGATGATGGGTTTGTCAATGTCTAGTACACACCATATATGATGATGGTTATGTCAATGTCTAGTATACACCATATATGACTATGGGTATGTCAATGTCTAGTAAACACCATATATGACTTTGGGTATGTCAATGTCTTGTAAACTGCATATATGATGATGGGTATGTCAATGTCTAGTATACACCATATATGACTATGGGTATGTCAATGTCTAGTAAACACCATATATGACTTTGGGTATGTCAATGTCTTGTAAACACCATATATGGTGATGGGTATGTCAATGTCTAGTACACACCATATATGACTATAGGTATGTCAATGTCTAGTATACACCATATATGATGATGGTTATGTCAATGTCTAGTATACACCATATATGACTATGGGTATGTCAATGTCTAGTAAACACCATATATGACTTTGGGTATGTCAATGTCTTGTAAACTGCATATATGATGATGGGTATGTCAATGTCTAGTATACACCATATATGACTATGGGTATGTCAATGTCTAGTAAACACCATATATGACTTTGGGTATGTCAATGTCTTGTAAACACCATATATGGTGATGGGTATGTCAATGTCTAGTACACACCATATATGACTATAGGTATGTCAATGTCTAGTACACACCATATATGACTATAGGTATGTCAATGTCTATGGGTATGTCAATGTCTAGTACACACCATATATGATGATGGGTATGTCAATGTCTAGTACACACCATATATGACCATGGGTAAGTCAATGTCTAGTAAACACCATATATGACTATGGGTATGTCAATGTCTAGTACACACCATAAATGACTAAGGGTATGTCAATGTCTAGTATACACCATATATGGTTATGGGTATGTCAATGTCTAGTACACACCATATATGACTTTGGGTATGTCAATGTCTAGTATACACCATATATTATAATGGGTATGTCAATGTCTAGTATACACCATATATGACCATGGGTATGTCAATGTCTAGTACACACCATATATGATGATGGGTATGTCAATGTCTAGTACACACCATATATGATGATGGGTATGTCAATGTCTAGTACACACCATGTATGACCATGGGTAAGTCAATGTCTAGTAAACACCATATATGACTATGGGTATGTCAATGTCTAGTACACACCATAAATGACTATGGGTATGTCAATGTCTAGTATACACCATATATGGTTATGGGTATGTCACTGTCCAGTATACACCATATATGGTTATGGGTATGTCACTGTCCAGTATACACCATATATAAAGACAGAGCCCTAGATAATTCTTTAAGCTGATGAGTAATTACTCATCAAAAACAAAGAAGATGAGTATTCTTGAGTTGTGAAGAATAGTGATGAGTATTGTGCATGATATACAACCAGTGCAGAGTTGACACTTCAATGTTAAATTATTATTTAATTATTGTTTTTGTCAATGGTTTGCCACGGAAACTTCAATTGCCATTGTTTAATGGTTTTGTCATTTTTTTAGAACCATTGTGGTTCTTTTTTGTTTGAATGCAGGCTACATGATTAAACCAATTCCTTCAATATACTCCTGACCTAGCCTGATTACCTAAGATGTGAATGGACAGCTTTTTAGTTATTTGGATATCCGATCTGCTGTCCATGAAGTAGCAAAATATTTTTTTTTAAAAAGGGCTCACACTAACTCCTGACCATGACCTCAGTAGAAACAGCACCTATTTTGGTGAAAAATCAACTTAATTTAGTTTGCTTTTTGAGTTTTTTTTTTTGCGTCATGTTTACAGTTTATTCGTTGACAATCACTTGTCAGTTTATAGTTGCTTTCTTTTTGAGGCAAAATATGATGGGGGTGCAAATAAAACTTGACCATGTTCTGACTCTGGCTGCAAGAAAAAGACAAATTCCAGCTGAGTTTGACTGGTAAAGTTCAATACCTATATCTTATTTAACATAATTATTATCAATTACACAGCAGACTGGATTACCATTATAATAGGTAAAATTTATCACTGAAATGAGATGAATTGAAACCATTGAGCCATTTTTATTTATGCAAAGAAGTCAAGAAAAAAGTGCAATGAAGATTGATTGTCAGAGAATGTAAACTTATTTACGCATATGAAAATTGATTTTAGCATAAAACTCGTTGCTTATGCGTAATTGATACGCACATAAAACAAATTTGATGCATATCCATCAATTCTTAATGTGTCATATACGCAGATACAAATCTTATCTGGGGCTCCACATATAGATGGTATGTCAATGTCCAATATGCATACTGTATATAATGGTATATTTAAACACAGTTTGGTGTAATGGCCACTATGTATTCTGTCCTTGGTATTATGCAAATATCTGGTTTGAACACCATGTATGATTAGCACTTACTTGATTAATTATCAATTTCAAAAACCAAAACAGTGACTTTATTTCAGCTTGAAAAGACAAAAAAAACAAAACTTTTACATGAATACCGTGTATACATACTTTGGAACAGCTCCCCTACAAAAAAATGAGCATTTACAGAAAAAAAAATGCATTATAATTTTTTTTTTTTTTTCAAATATATCCATCACGAAGACATGTTTTCAAGTAATGCATTTCAACCACTTCTTCATGTCACTATCAATGATTCATTTTCACTATCACGTGTTATTCTTCTCTTTATTACGTTCAACACATACTGTTTCTTTCACATTTCTAAGCGCAACAGTTTTTACAAAATCTATTTCGTGGTATTCTGTTGGTGTGAGGTTACTGGACGCCGCATGAGGTGATCTCATTGGTTCTTTATCAAGAGTCTTTTCATGGTCAAGGTCGACATATTTAAGTTCTGTGTCTTTGTTGGCCGGCACTGGAGGAATAGTTTCCCACACATCCTGAACACGAAAAAAGAACATTAATTAATTTAAGTAAGTTTCGCTTTTCCAACAAACTTTACACAATAAGGAGGCTATATTGACCATGAATTGATCCAGATCAGACAACATGGACTTGATTGACAATGTAATGAAAGAACAAAATTGTAACAATTTCCACAGCTTAAGTTTCTGACAACTTATGTCTCACTACACAGACACAGTTATGCCCCTTTTTTGCTACAGTAACATGATTCTTGCACATAAAAAGAAGTCCTATGTAATTTGGTTTGAAATATTTTCAAAATGGTTTTTAATGGTTGTGATACTTGCAGATGATTAGAGCAAAAGTTGGCATAGCATATACTGCAATAAGACAACACTGGTGTTAAAAAGGTGACTTTTATAGGACTATAAAAGATGCATGTATTTAAGAACATTAAGGACTTCTTTTTTAAAGAAAGTCTCAGGGGTGTAATTGCAGTCTTATTTTTTACTTTGAAATCCAAGACCTTATTTCATATAAAACAAAAAACAAAATTCAACTGTGTAGTGAGACCTGAATTTAATGCCACAACTGCATTAACCCTTTACTTCATATGGACACCTTTGAACACCTCTAATATAGAAGGCTATTGAAAACAGTGTAGAACCAGTTCTGATTGCTCGCAGAGCAGGTTCTGCACTGTTTTCTGCTTTATAGGTAAAAAATATCTATTCATGGAAATTGACTATGCGTGGCTTTTGAGTTTGGAAGAGTCCAGTTAAAATGCATATGGAGTAAAGAGTTAAGATCAATCCAAACACTCTACGTAATATTACAAGGCATTGTGACATAATATGAGAGAGTGGTAAGAAATTGTGAGAGCTATAAGCCATTATAAACAATTATGAGTCATTGTGAAGATATTGAGAGACTAAAACATTAGGAGAGATTATAAGACAATACAAAATATTGCAAGACATTATAAGAGATTGTAAGACAGCACATGAGGTTGCAAGACATCATGATAGATTGTGTAATGGTAAGGAATTGTGACAGATAATAAGACATTGTGAATGATAGTTAAACATTGTGAATGATAGTAAGACATTGTAATGATAGTAAGATATTGTAATGATAGTAAGATATTGTGAGTGATAGTAAGACATTGTAATGATAGTAAGATATTGTAATGATAGTAAGATATTGTGAGTGATAGTAAGACATTGTAATGATAGTAAGATATTGTGATTGATAGTAAGACATTGTAAGTGATAGTAAGATATTGTGAGTGATAGTAAGATATTGTGAGTGATAGTAAGATATTATGATGATAGTAAGATATTGTAATGATAGTAAGATATTGTAATGATAGTAAGATATTGTAAGTGATAGTAAGACATTGTAATGATAGTAAGATATTGTGATTGATAGTAAGACATTGTAAGTGATAGTAAGACATTGTGAATGATAGTAAGATATTGTGAGTGATAGTAAGATACTGTGAGTGATAGTAAGATATTGTAAGTGATAGTTAGACATTGTGAATGATAGTAAGATATTGTGAGTGATAGTAAGGCATTGTAAGTGATAGTAAGATATTGAAAGTGATAGTTAGACATTGTGAATGATAGTAAGATATTGTGAGTGATAGTAAGACATTGTAAGTGATAGTAAGACATTGTAATGATAGTAAGACATTGTAAGTGATAGTAAGACATTGTGAATGATAGTAAGATATTGTGAGTGATAATAAGACATTGTGACATACTGTATGACATTGTGACATATTTATGGCATTGTGACATTGTGTATGACACTTTGACATATGTATGGCATTGTGACATAGTGTATGACACTGTGACATATTGTATGACACTGTGACATATTGTATGGTATTGTGACATATTTATTGCATTTTGACATATTGTATGACATTGTGACATATTGTATGGTATTGTGATACATTGTTTGGCATTGTGACATACTGTATGACATTGTGACATATTCATGTTATTGTGACATATTGTATGACACTGTGACATATTGTATGGTATTGTGACATATTAATGGGATTGTGACATATTGTATGGTATTTTGACATATTGTATGACACTATGGCATATTGTAAGGCATTGTGACACATTGTATGGCATTGTGACATATTGTATGGCATTGTGACATATTGTATGACATTGTGACATCTCTATTAACACATACCGATGAACACATGTCATCATCATCTTCATCACTTGTAGAGAAGTCTGGATGTTTGTCTGTCCTCTGCGGCAATTGAACACTCGTTTGACTGACAATACTTGCATTACTGGCTAATGGACTTCTATGAATAGTAAAAGTTTTATACATAGTGACAAATGCAGCTTACTATAATAAGTTTTTACATAGTGACAATAAAATGTACAATTTCTTCAAAGCAAGAAGCCGAGGCTGGTTAGCTCAGTCGTTAGCATGTCAGATTGTCAATCCAGGGGTTTGAGTTCTAATCCCCGCTCAGCCACAATTTATGTGATGTTTGATATACGACATTGCGTCTCATTATCATTTGTCTCTCACTGCTGATTAAAGTGGGAAAGTTATCAGTTACTTGCGGAGATGGGGTGTGCTCAAGTACAGGTTAACCTCCCAGGATCTCAGGAAACAGTGGTTAGGTTAACTGATTGTTTGCTAGCCCTTGATGGCATAAAAATGATGTTAAATATTCAAACAATCAATCAAAGCAAGAATTCCCTGAAATAATATGTTACGTGAATACTGTTTTGATGCAAAATGACTTTTTGATGAGTGAAAGTCGTAAATTTCTGTTGGTAAAAATCTAACTAAACAAATATTTATTCTTTTATTTAAATTACATTTTACATATACTATGTTTATTAAAAGAAAGTCCAAACTCAAATCTTTTCAATTACTGAAAGTTAACAAATCCAGATCAACAAAACTCAAAATGGTGGCATTGGGACATGAATTTTTTTCTAAATTTTCTGGATGATGTGTGACTACAGACAAAGTGATTCCCATGTGACACATAGTGAAGTAAGATCAGAGATTTTGTAAACCATTTTCAATTCCATTTCAATGGTGGATCAAGTATCTGCTATCTGCTGTTGTTTTTAAAAGCACACCCAAGGCTTGCCTTTATAGCTTGTTTTTAATACAATTACACATTAATTGTATTAAATGATATATCTGAAACTCAATTTCTTGTAATCAATACATTATATCACCATTGTTATGAAAATATTAAAATTTTTATAGTTTTAAAGGCGATCGCTATAGTTAGTTTATGCACAATTCATTATATCAATGATATAAATTCATTGAATTAAATTATCACCATCATGAAATTGATGTTAAACTACACATAAACATGTATCTACAGTAAAAACTCAGCATGGTCTAGTGGTAGGGAGTCCGCCTCGCATGTGGAAAGATGTGGGCTTGATCCCGGCCAGGTCATACCAAAGACTTTAAAAGTTATACTAGAAGTTCTAGGTCTGGTTGACCCGGTGTCAGCATAATGTGACTGGGTGGGGTATCATACCAAGTGTCTGCTGCATGATACTCCAGTGTGGCAGCGTTCAGAATACTGTCTCAAGTAGACACCATCGCGATAGGACTGAAAAGCTGTTGAGAGCGATGCTATAAACACCATACTACAACAACAACATCAAAGTAAAACAACTACAATAATTGCAATATGGTAAAAAGAGCAATTTTACTAAGAATAAAGGCAATAACTGTGCATGGAATAATGTTTGCTTCACAATTTACTGACAGAAAAAACAACTGAAGAATTCAAATTCCTTTTTTATGACATAATGTAGAACAGGACAAAACCACTTGATTAAGAGGGAAGTTTTCAACACTTACTTCTTCTTTTTAGCAAGCAGTGGAGAACCTTCCGATTTCTTCTTGAAACTCCTAGTTCTGGCATTGCTAAATATTGAGTAAGTGTCCTGCTTTTCCACCGCACCTGCGATTAGATAAATCAATTAGATTATATTGTCTTTTATGCAGTATATCTTGCACAGTCTTGCACATCATGTTGTCTTTCTTTAATTTCTTGTCAGAATGTGATACACAGATTTACCAGTGTGCTCATGGATGAATACAGATCGAAAGACAGTTAGAAAGAAATTTTGTTACAATAATGAAAATATTTTATTAATTCAAATAGTTTGATGATCTATGGATATTTTCTTATTTTAGTTGGTTATGTCATCAATGTAAACAGTTTTGTTTCATTTTTATTGTATGCCTTTTAAATAACATAAACCAACACATATCATGATGACCCATCAAACACATACCATAGTTGTTATGTAAGTTGCAACAAAAGTCTTCCACATAATGTAGCTATGAGCATAAAATCATATCAAACAATTATTTCAAAGACAGATACAATTTGTATAGTAATAAACAAGAAAGAACGAACAAACAGAGTAAAACACGAGTTGGCTCCCTTTAACTGTTGTGTTTCTGATCAAACGTGTGAACATCGCAACTTTTGAAACCACCCCCACATAATGCGTTTCTGATCAAACGTGTGAACATCGCAACTTTTGAAACCACCCCCACATAATGCGTTTCTGATCAAACATGTGAACATCGCAACTTTTGAAACCACCCCAACATAATGCGTTTCTAATCAAACGTGTGAACATCGCAACTTTTGAGACGACTCCCATAAAATGTGTTTCTGTCAAATCGCGTGAACACAGCAAAAAAAAAGAACATTTGGTGTTAAAAAATCTAATATTTTGTATGTCTTTTGGTATTATAGATAAATCTTTAAATGTGGCAGGCATACTAGAAGTTCTGATTTTAAAGTAAATGTATTAAAAAAGACAAAAAACACATTCATATAATAGTGTAAATGTCAATAAAAAAATGACATATTTTCACGAATGGCAAAAGAGAACAGCACAGCATTGACCTTTGCACGAGTTCAAATCGATATTTTGAATAAACAAAGCGAGTATACTATCTTTTTAAAGTATTCCAACCTTACTTTTATTAATATAAATAATTCCAAATCGAACATCAATCTGAAATCGTGGTATTGATTCCACAATTCAATTTTTACCTGCAGTTTACCAAAACAAATGGCGGCCATATTAACCGTCGCTTGGGACGCTTCAGGGAACTATTTTACTAATGGGCAGTTAGACGTCTGCATTTCATGTCATTTTAGCGGTGCATGTGATGTAGGCTCTCCCCCCTTGCATAAGTCATCTGCATTTCATGTCATTTTAGTGGAAAAAATATGCTTTGATTAATGCATATTTGAAGTGCTTTGCTCTCTGTTTGATAGAACAAATATTGCAAAAAAAAAATCAATTTCTACGTCCTCTACTATGGCAATTGCAATTTGAAACTATTTATTCAGTTGGAGGAAATGAAATTGCTGTCCGCCAGTATAACAAAATTTATAGAACAAAATTGTAAGTGTCCAACACGTTCACTATAGAAGGCATCGCAATGCTAACGCTTGCCTTCCAAAAAAATTTTTTATCAAAATAAGTATGATTTTGAACCTATTTTCTTGCTTGACTCCTTTAAGAATCAGTGAAAATCATACCATATTACAATTATTATCTGCACATAAAATTAATGCAATTATATTTTACGAATGAAACATTTGATTCCCAGTGGTTTCACTATTAAAACATAAACATAAACATTTCAAGGTGCTTCTGTTGAATGTTAAAATCAATTTTTCCACCAAAATATTTTGATTGTTAATCTTTTCAATAATATTTTATTTTATAAAAAGAATATTCTACAGACAAAATTTCTCAATTTGAACTTGTTAAGTTGGACTAGCAGCTTTGTAATTCACTTGCGCATACCCGATCCTTATACTATATCCAGACAGTTTCGCCAGCCTCATCATATTATATTATTGCCGATTCAGACTGAGATTATAGGAGATTTTTAAAAATAATTCCCAAAAAGCACAAAATTAAATAACATTATTATGTTGTTTAGATCCAATATAGGCAAAAGATTTTACACCATCATCTGTGTTTCCAACAGCGAAAATTAAATATTGTATTTTGCTTTTTTGAACAGTGAGATTGTAAGATTTTATTTCATTGGTCATTCCACAATTATCCAAAAGGACAAAAATAAACAATAATAATAGGTATATATTGTTTTGATCAAATATAGACAAGAGGTACTGCACCATCAGTAGAAAAGGAAAACCAAAATTAATTCTTCTTAAAAAGCATACAGCTGCTCGGACAGAAAGTGTAAAAATGAATTGGCAAGGCTTTAATATGATTTATGGCTAAAACTATACAGTCAAGCATTATAAAAATGCAACACGGGAAATGGGAAGAAATATGAAAATGCAACATACTGTAGCATGGGTATATATCTTCATACACTGCAGTAATTACTTCCTGGTAATGTTTTGGTTGATTATTCGAGATTGTACTGAATAATTTGGCACCTCCTGCATTGGTGTCACTTTTTTTCACTTCCAAGTCCCCTAAGTCTAAACCCTATGTTGAGATTTCATATTTCTTCCTGTGTTGCGTTTTCATATCTCTTGAGCATATTTAAATCAGAATACAATCAAACCTGTTTTAAGCAACTAGTCAAAGGAAGGAGCAAAATTAGACTTTTAAGACAGGTTCCTGCATAATACAGATTAATTTGCTCTGAAAGTAAACATTGCAAACAAGACAAGTGGTTGTTCAATAGAGGTGTCCGCATACACAGGTTTAGGCAAAGTACCATCATTGCAAAACAGGAAGTGCTTCCATGATGTAGTCGCATAATAGCTGCCATAAATAATCCTAGTTTCTTTCTCTCTAAAACTGCATTTACACATTTGTAATTGTAATTGTGTTATTTAGGTTACATTATTTATCTATTTGGAACATTTAACAAGCATTGTCATGTTTGAATTGAGAATTTAGAAAAAAAAAAAAAAATTTGAAATGGAGGTATGAATACAATATTTCAGAAGTTTACTTTCGTTTTATCAACAGTGTTCACACATGACCCCTACTTTTCTCATCATATTTTGGTAGTGCAGAGGTTGACAAACAATAATATGTTAGTTCACCTCTTTCATTTGGGTCTCTCTATGAATGACATGCATGCAAACTTTCTTATTTACTATAAAATAAAGAACAAAAATCAATAGCAGGCTTACACCTCTAACTGTACATACCAACAGACTTCACAGGTCTTGGTGGTGGAGCCGAAGGTCTGGATGGTGGAGGATGATCATAAATACTGTTGACATCAAACGATTCATCAAAGGACGAAGACGTTTTACCCGACATATCTGTGTACTCGACCTCATTGCTTGTGCTGCTAGATTTCCTCTGCTTGGATTCTGACCCAGCCAAAGCAGGATCCATCGCAATATACTCCTGCTGAGGTTCAACAATACCATGATAGGCGTTAATATATTTGTGTTCTATTGGCCCTATGCACATACTAGGAGGAGGTGGAGTTGCTGACAAAAGTCTATCTTTTGTTTCAGAATGTTTAACATTGTTAAGATTATTATCCAGTGCTGTTCCCCCGGCCTTGGGAATATCGTACAAGTCGACCGTCTGCACCATCCCCGTTATAGAGGTGGGCAGCACCACTGAGTTTATGTCCCTATTGTTAAAAATTTTACTACCCGTAGGAAGGTTCATATATGGCTCTTGAACAGGAACAGTTGCACTAAGTAAGTGACCAGGTTTTGGTGGGCGTAGCGGAGGTTTTTCCTCCAAGGAAACTTTAGTGTTAAGGGTCATACTCATATTACCGACGTGAGTCGGTGGAATATCGTAAATGTCATCCTCGGTTAACACATCCTGCCTCAACGGAGGTGTGTCATACATTTGTGAATTTGATGAGTAGGCGGAGTCATATTTTTGACTGTCGCTACTAGATGAACGTGGAGTGACTGGGCTTGGATTCTGTGGTGGAAAATCGTATGTTTCAAGCATATTCTTTTCTTTAACTTCTTTAGTTTGTAGGGGTCTGGGTGGTGGAACTTTATACAAATCTTCAGCTTCAGCACTTGGAGGGATATCGTAAGTATTATTTACATTGCCAAATACATCATCAATGTCTTGTGGTCCCATTTTCATGGGTGGGGGAGGGGCAAACTCCTCAGGTACACTATCCACACTTTCCTGTCGAGCTGTATGTTTTTGTTTAATGGACGTTCCAGAATGACAAGTTTCCAGGGGGATATATTCTGACTCGCGCTGCACACAAGGTTGTGGTTTCGGATTAGACCTTTGTTGCGGCAGAGGTCTAGCCCTTGTTGAAGGTGAACCCCGTGTTGATGATGTAGCTTTGGTAATGATGGGGTTTGATGGTTTTGTCATGATGCCAGTTGCGGCAGATGCAAGTGAAGCCTGTGGTTGAGCAACCTGGGGTCGTTTCACAGATTCCTCTCTGGTAGGGGCTTGTGGCTGTTCTTCCACTGTAATTAAATTGTATTCATATGTTATTATTTGTGAACTTTAAGAGAAAATAACTTTTAATGTTTCCTTTAAAATATACTTATAAGCCCTGTGGCGAGGGCATTTGTGGTCGAATCAGGCTGATTTTTATTCCTAAGGCTGCTAAGACTAAACAATACTATAGACATCAAGATGATTAAAATAATTCTGTTTTTCCAAAGTACTCTTAAGTTTAAAGCAAAGTCCCCTCATAGGATCCAAACAGATCCTAGCCCCTTCACTTGAACAAACATGAAACACCTACTCATTGGGATCATTTATATGAAATATGAACGAATTTACAATAAACATGTTAAAGGAAAGACAATGGACAGACAACTGACAATTTACCGTTACATAAGCCCTGCTGGCCTTTGGCCAGTAGAGTTAAAAACACGGACAAAAATGCCAAAAGACCATATTAGATAGCTGACTTTAATTAATTGACTTTAACAGCCCCGTATAAGCATGCACATTTTATCCACTTGTCTGCAAGCTTATACGTGTGTACACTTTTGAACAGCTTACACCAAAACTTTAAGATAGGTGGAAAGCAGACCAGGAAGTGTACAAAAACCCACTCATAGAATAGTAGAGTTTTTCAATAAATTAAGGGGCATAACTTTGACCATTCTAGTCCAATGTGGCTGTATCAGGACTTTATCAAAGCTGTTATTATTAATTAAGTTCTAGACCCAGTTGTTGAAAGCTCTGTTAGCTTAACCAGCTGTTAAGTGAAATTTTGTAACTTCAATATTTTCTACACTTAATGACTTTATGGCAATTTAAATGTAGTTGTAGAAACAAAATGGCAATAAAATAACCTAAAATACTGTAAATCTCAAAAAATCGAAATTTGAACATTTCACTCAACCCTTGGTTAAACTAACCAAGCTTTCAACAATTGGGCCCTGATGGTGATACAGAACTTAAAAGGTAAAAAAAATGCATTTTCCAATCATCAATCATGGGCCAAACACTGACCATCTTGTTGGCATTATTCAAATCGACCAAGCCATTCATGTGGACATACCTGATTCATCTGGTTTCATGCCACACACGCTACATAAATTCCTGACCCACGTCGACATCTGTTCCTCAGTATCTGTTGCCAGAAAGTATGTCCTCTCTCTACCCTTATGTGTGGTCTTGATGGCCAACAGATACTGGAACTGATCGGAGTCTAACGACTCGATAATCTCCGCACACTGTTCAAGATCTATAGCACCGCGAGGGCGCTTGCAGTTTTCATCACTGTAATACTGAAGATTGTAAATACCAGGGAGGCTTTGTGCAGGCTTGGACAGGACAAAATAACGCTTCTTCCATTTCTAAAATAAGAGAATAAAGAAACTCAGAAGATATTAAAAACAAACTTAAAAACTAATTGTTTATGGTAGAATTAATGCTTTCAGAGACATTGTTAATTTCAATTTTTTACAATGAATATCACTTGCTTTAACATTAGATTTTCCTACAAAATTCAGTTAAAACTAGTATGCTCTTCAGAAATGGCCATATTGAACAAAAATTCTGCGGATAATATGTCTCGCCGTGTCCACTTTGACTGTTAATATACACATGGGAGAGAAAAAAAATTAAAATATTATATTCATGCAAGAGTTAAAAATTTCAACAAAAAAAAATAATTTAACAGTATTTCTAAGTAAAATATATTTTCCAAAAATTTAAAAAAAAAATAAAAAATAAAAAATAAAAAAAGAATAGATCTAATTTATTTTTAAATAAATTAAAAAAGTTCTCAGAATCTGCATTATATTATGTAATGCAGGGTGTTAGTTGCAACTATGATCCAAGTATGAGTGTCCTAGCACTAGTACTTATTGAGAAATAGTGTAAAAATGAAAACTTAACGTTGGAGGTAAATGCAAAATTCAGCATCAAACAATGTCAATGACCAAGAAATGTAGGTCACACTCAGCATCTGAAGTATATACTGTTATGCAGGGTGTAAGTTGTAACTTTGATCCAAGTAAGAGTGTCCTAGCACTTGTACTTGCTGAGAAATAGTATAAAAACATAAACTTAACGTTGGAGGTAAATGCAAAATTCAGCATCAAACAATGTCAATGGACCATGAAATGTAGGTCACACTCAGCATCTGCAGTATATACTGTTATGCAGGGTGTAAGTTGGAACTATGATCCAAGTATGAGTGTCCTAGCACTTGTACTTGCTGAGAAATAGTATAAAAACACAAACTTAACGTTGGAGGTAAATGCAAAATTCAGCATCAAACAAAGTCAATGGACCATGCAATGTAGGTCATACTCAGCATCTGCATTATATAATGCAGGGTGTTAGTTGTAACTATGATCCAAGTATGAGGGTCCTAGCACTTATACTTGTTGAGAAATAGTGTAAAAATGAAAACTTAACGTTGGAGCTAATTATAAATGTTTGCCGCCATCGTTGACAGAATAACAACACCTTAATCTCGCCTCTCCGTCATTTCAGCAATACAAAAACAACAAGTAACAGCAGATTCTGTCTGTATGAATCATACTAACTGTACAAATACAAGCTACAGCTGTCTGTGTGAACCATACTTACTGTTCAAATATAAGCTACAGCTGTCTGTGTGAACCATATAGTATCAACTGTTCAAATACAAGCTAGAGCTGTCTGTATGAACCATACTAACTGTACAAATACAAGCTACAGCTGTCTGTGTGAACCATACTAACTGTTCAAATATAAGCTACAGCTGTCTGTGTGAACCATATAGTATCAACTGTTCAAATACAAGCTACAGCTGTCTGTGTAAACCATACTAACTGTACAAGTACAAGCTACAGCTGTCTGTGTAAACCATACTAACTGTACAAATACAAGCTACAGCTGTCTGTGTAAACCATACTAACTGTACAAGTACAAGCTACAGCTGTCTGTGTAAACCATACTAACTGTACAAATACAAGCTAGAGCTGTCTGTGTAAACCATACTAACTGTACAAATACAAGCTTCAGCTGTCTGTGTAAACCATATAGTATCAACTGTACAAGTACAAGCTTCAGCTGTCTGTGTGAATCATACTAACTGTACAAGTACAAGATACAGCTGTCTGTGTGAACCATACTAACTGTACAAGTACAAAATACAGCTGTCTGTGTGAACCATACTAACTGTACAAGTACAAGCTACAGCTGTCTGTGTGAACCATACTTACTGTACAAGTACAAGCTACAGCTGTCTGTGTGAACCATACTAACTGTACAAATACAAGCTTCAGCTGTCTATGTGAACAATACTAACTATACAAAAACAAGCTACAGCTGTCTGTGTGTACCATACTAACTGTACAAATACAAGCTACAGCTGTCTGTGTGAACAATAATTCAAGCACAAATACAAGTTACAATAAATCCATCACAAATACAAGCTACAACTGTTTATGCTGTACAAACACAAGCTCTAGCTGTTTATGTGTACAATAAATACTGTACAAACAAAAGTTAAGTTTGTCTGTGTTTACCATAACTATTGTAGTAATTCACATATTATTCACAGACACATTAATAGTGACACCACTATACAAAAAAAATGTGTACACTACTAAATGTCTACAACTGTACATATTACTGTACAAAACACTAGCTGTACAAAACAACACTAGATGTACAAAATACTAGCTGTACAAAACACTAGCTGTACAAAACAACACTAAATGTACAAAACACTAGCTGTACAAAACAACACTAGATGTACAAAACACTAGCTGTACAAAACAACACAAAATGTACAAAACACTAGATGCACAAAACACTAGCTGTACAAAACACTAGCTGTACAAAATACTAGCTGCACTAAACACATGCTAGCTACTGTACAGCCAGCTTTCCTACTTAACAGTAGACCAACCATTAGTGCATTCATGCACTGAGGGATAAACACAAAACTGCTGTATATGCATTTCCATCTATAAAGAAGATGCAACGATTTAACACTGAATCCTTGCCCCGTATTCTGCAGTATCCACATGTGCTGATATAACTAGTCTACACTGTATTCACTGTTACATTGTTACCAAAAACTGTTCCAGGATGAAGTCACTTCACAAAGGCAATTATATAACAGCAGTTGTTCCCTGTCAATCAATCATCAGCCTCCATCATTATTGTTACTACTCTATGCACACTGCATGCTGCATCAAAATAGATTTTATTTATATTAAAAGCTAGAAAACCCAAATTGCCAATTAATGAAATTTCATTGATCTTATATTTTACACAATACACCTTTCAATTAACAAAATATTACTTTAAATGTGTTTAACTTTTATCTTGGGAGCTCTTTTCGGATTATATTAAAAACTATTTGCTTATTTATTTGTTTAAATGTTAAGCATCATTCTTATGCCATCGAGGGCTGTTAACCCAACAATTCTTTCCTGGGAAAAGGTTAACAACTATCGAGCACACCCATCTCTGCAAGTAACTGATACCTTTCCCACTTAAATCAGCTGTGAGAGATGAATGATAATGAGGCACACTGTTTGATATCAATCTTCACAGAGACTGTAGCAGGGCTTGGATTCAAGCTCACAGCCACTGGATTGGTAGTCAGACAAGCTACCAACAGTTTATGAGCTAACCTGGCATATTAAAATCAAGCAAATTAAACTGCCAACATTAATTGTTCTTAATTTAATTACCATACACCTTTTGTTCAATTTTATCACTTTTCTTGGACATTTTTCCCCCAATATCTTTTATAGTAAGTATTTCTAATGTTTTACTTGTAATCACACCTGGAAGTTGTTTGTGACAAGAATTAACTTCCTGAAATATTTGAATGCAAACTGAAACTAACAAATAATACAGCATTTCTAAAGAATTAACACAAAAAAATATGTACAGGTAAATGGTAACCTTAAAAATTAACATAAAGCACAAATGTTTAAAATAAGCATGGTGGGATAAAAAAAAAAAACAGGTAGAAAATTACTGTTTAGGCTTAAAATAAAATATTGTTTGTTTGTCCTTTACCTACTTACCCAATAAAATAGCCCCTACTCTAATATTCTTATTGCATTTCCTGAAAAATAACTATTTTTATTGTATGTTGTTGCCAAAATGGTGGATAATATTAGATGTTTCTGTCATAACTGCAAGTTTGAATCCCTTTGACAAGAATGATACTTTTTTGTTTATTTCCCTGGCAACACTATTTTTTCCTTTAGTGCTCAATAATTGTTTTTTAATATCCATAAAATCAGGTTCCAACAAACTAAAATCCATAAAAGGCGATGAAAATTCACGAAAATGTTTGTCATTCTTAAAGATAATATTCATTTCTTTAACAAATAAACATCTTTAGTTACTTGTTATGTTTCTTTAAAGTGATATTGTGCAAGAAAAAAGGCACAATTAGGTGTTATGTCTGACAAAACACAAAATGTGAAAATATAATATGCTAATTTACCTACCTACCAAAGGTGAAAATGATGAGTAGGTATAGAACAAACAAACAAATGTTTAATTAAGGCCTTAACTTACACCTTAAATATACTAACCATTGCAAAGGACCAGTAAATAATTAAAATAAATTTCAGAGGAAAGAACAAGTCTTGCAAAACATAAATAGTTAAGGTGTATAGATGGTAAAGTACAGGTGTACAGGTGGTACAGTACAGGTGTACAGGTGGTAAAGTACAGGTGGTAAGTTCTACTTTTAACATGAAACAGTAAGACCGTTCTATCCAGACAATATAAATAAATACAACAAATTCATGAAAACTCTAAAAATATGAAAAATATCTTAGTTAACACTTGAAACACGAAATCCAAATCAGCTCCCAAAATATGTTACCGAAAATTAACCAAATTTATCATTCACCTGAAAGTTGACTTGATTCACCATTCAAAATCACAAAACACGGAAAACCAAATTAATTCCCAAAATATGTCCTCCCCTCTTTTATCTTAGGAAGCTTCCACCTGAAACACCATTTCAAACAAAACTAATGAATAAATTTACTTTCCTGACAAGAATCAACTTCCAAATTATGTCCCAGGTATGTCCCAAGTTTACCCTTCGCCTGAAACACCAAGACCAATTTAATTCTCAAAATGTTTGTGTATGCTATGTTTACCTTTCACCTGAAACACAAAGACTGTTCTACCTTTCTTGGTGCAGCAGACGCCCTTCTGAAACACTACATAAACAACAATAACAAGCATACAGATAACTCCACCCAAACTCCACAAAATTTGAGATTCTGCAGCCATTATAATTATTGGTATCAACAGATAGATTATAAAGCTTGCTATGAGCATTAAGAACATGTTCCTGTTAATTAACAGAGACTTTATCTAACCAAACATATCCACATTGTTGATAGCCTTGTAGTACAAATCAAGCACATCCCCAACATTCTTATATTGGAATTTCATAAGAACCAATTAAAAGGGCAGAAATTGTGCATTGCTCAGTACTAGAGAAAACTTTGGTGGTTTGTATTGGAGTGAAGGCATAGGACATTGGTAATTTGTGACAATGACACAATTTAACAGGTAAAAACTGAAAGAGATAATGAAGCTCTGCATGCCAAATTTCTGTAATAAATCTGACCAAAAGCCAAACTAATCAGAGAGCAATTTACTTGTCCCAGACTGAAACCTGGGTTTAACTTGTTTGCAAATGATATCCGATGACACAAGTATTTAGCTAAAAGTTAAAATCTAGGCTGGGCTAAAGGCAGTTGTCCTCTTTTATAGAGATAATTTAATTTGTGTTTTAGAGGAATTTACTAAAACTATATCTAACAGCATTGTATTCAATGTATATCACAATATGACTATAAAGGTAAAGATTAAAACCTAGACAACACCTTTCCAACAGTGTTTACCATCATTTTCAACTCAAACAGGTTAAACAGGAGGTAATCAGTTTAATTGGTTGTGGAACACCTTAAAATACCACCGTCCTTCTGTAAATAACTGGAAACTTCCTCACATAAAGTTTTTTGAGTGAGCATTACTCGAACCTTAGACCTAAGCGGTGAGTGGTCAGTGAACTTGAGACAGCGCCGATCGGCCACAGAGGACCCCTAGTGGTAGAGCATCAACCATTTGATCAAAAGGTCATGGATTTGATCCTCTGCCAAGGCTATAATTTTATTGTTTCCTTGAGCAAGACACTTTTCTGCATATACTAAGTACTGGTTCTACCTAGGCAGACTTCAAGCATAATTTTACTAAGTTGTAATAACTTGTTTCACAATCTATGTAAAACATAAGTTTAAACTAATTGAAGTTGTACACAGATCACACGGTAATATTAATATAATCATACTCATAAATAACAATACAAAACCAATGCATATATATCCACACATATGCCACATATATATAACAATACAAAACCAATGCATATATAACAACACACACACATATATATATATATATATATATATATATAACAATACATTATCAACGCATATATAACAACACATACGCCACATATATATTACAATACAAAACCAATGAATATATAACAACAAAAATGCCACATATATGTATTACAATACAACCAATGCATATATAACTACACATGCACCACAAATATGTAACAATACATTATCAATGCATATATAACAATACATATGCCACATATATATATAACAATGCATAACCAATGCATATATAATAACACATATGCCACATTAATATAACAATATATCACCAATGCATATATAATAACACATATGCCACATATATACTAATACATTATCAATGCACATATTACAATGCATACACCACACATATATATATATATATACAATTTACCAATTATTACCAATGCATATATAATAACACATATGCAACATATATAACACAATACATTACAAATGCACATATAACAACATATACGCCACATATTTATAACAATAGATTATCAATGCACATATAACAACACAAATGCCACATTTATAAAACAATACATTACCAATGCATATATAACAACACATACGCCACATATATATATAACAATACATTATCAATGCATATATAATAACACATATGCAACATATATCTAACATGTATACCCCATGTATATCTTACAATATACCTCATGTATATCTTACAACATATCTCATGTGTATCTATCAACATACCCCATGTGTATCTAACAACATACCCCAAGTATATATAACAACATACCTCATGTATACCTAGCAACATACCTCATGTATATCTAACAACATACCTCATGTATATCTAACAACATACCTAATGTATATCTTACAACATACCTCATGTATATCTAACAACATTACCCATGTATATCTAACAACATACCTCATGTATACCTAGCAACATACCTCATGTATATCTAACAACATACCTCATGTATATATAACAACATTACCCATGTATATCTTACAACATATCTAATGCATATCTTACAACATCATCCATGTATATCTAACAACATATCACATGTATATCTAACAACATATCACATGTATATCTAACAACATATCACATGTATATCTAACAACATACTTAATGATTATCTAACAACACTACCCATGTATATCTAACAACACACCCCATGTATATCTAACCACATACCCCATGTGTATCTTACAACATACCTCATGTGTATCTAACAACATACCTCATGTGTATCTTACAACATATCTCATGTATATCTAACAACATACCTCAAGTGTATCTTACAACATACCTCATGTGTATCTAACAACATACTGCAAGTATATCTTACAACATACCTAATGCATATCTAACAACATTACCCATGTATATCTTACAACATACCTAATGCATATCTAACAACATTACCCATGTATATCTTACAACATACCTTATGTATATCTAACAACATTAGCCAAATATATCTAACAACATACCCCTTGTAAATCTAACAACATACCCCATGTATATCTCACAACATACCTCATGTAAATCTAACAACATACCTCATGTAAATCTAACAACATACCTCATGTTAATTTAACAACATACCCCATGTATATATCACAACATACCTCATGTAAAACTACCAATGTGTATCAATAACACAATCACACCTCAGTTACATAACACACTCCATGTATATTTAATAACACACCCCATGTAAATCTAACAACACACCCATGTATAACTAACAACATACCCCAAGTATATCTAACAACATTACCCATGCATATCTAACAACACACCCAGTGTAAATCTAACAACACACTCTATGTAAATCTAACAACATACCCCATGTAAATCTAACAACACACCCAATGTAAATCTAACAACACACCCAAGTATATCTAACAACATACCCCATGTATATCTAACAACACACCCCATGTATATCTAACAACACACCCCATGTATATCTTACAACATACCTGATTATATCTAACAACACACCCCATGTATATCTAACAATACATCCCATGTATATCTTACAACATACCTGATTATATCTAACAACACACCCCATGTATATCTTACAACACACTCCATGTATATCTTACGACATACCTCATGTATATCTAACAACATACCCCATGTATATCTAACAACATACCTCATGTATATCTAACAATGTGCATCAATAACACAATCACACCTCAGTTACACAACACACCACATGCACACCAGTCATCCACAATCAATTATCCTCCTCTCCTAACTTTCCCAGCTTTTTTACCCCACCTTCATAATGAGGAAGCAACATTTGTTTTGTTACTATTCCCGTACCACATTCATCACTCACTTGGTTGGTTATAGCTGACCAAACATGAACCGACTAATGTAACACAATCACAAGGCCTAAAAATAATGCCTTTACATACATATGTACAAACATACTATCAAGTAACCATAAATAGGATTCAGATCAGCAACTGTAGTCATTAGTCACCTCTCAATGTTGTCACGACTCTTCTATAAAAATAACATATATATGTGTACAAGGAACATACGAAGTAAACAAACATGACCCCATTTGCATTATTTATAACTTTCATAACACAAATCTGATAAAAAATGGGTAGATTCAGATTTTCCAATCGGGGTGGGGTCCAATAAGGATTTTGTGAATCTCAAAGTAGGGGTAAAAAAAAGGTTCAAGTACATGAATTTTACAATTTTCACTGAAATAGGTACTTTTTTGTATTAATTTTTTTGATATGGTTCGGTGGGCGTTCCAGACCTCTCTTACCTCTTAATCCGCCAGTACATGGTGTTTTAAACGTATGTATCAATTCGTTGTTTGGTTATATCTTTACATTACTACAATTGTATGAAAGGAGCAGTTTTCATAATCAACGCATTCTGTTTCAATTGTAGACTGCGGCAAGACAGAGTAAAAGTAAATTTGAACATTAACAGTGTTTTATAGGCCATTAAAACAAAAGTTAAAGGGTGTACAGTTAGAAAGAGAAATATTCTAAGTACACATTTATATAAATATTTATATTCACAGTAGCTTTATTGAATCAAACTCAAGATTTAACAGTAACCCACTGGGCCAGTTATATCATCAATCAAATTTTTTTAGTAGCCTTGTTACTTGGGCTTTAATTAACTCCATTTTGAATGCACACATTTCAGGTTTTATATTACATGTCCCATTTTATTGGTGAAAGAAGACTTCAAAATGAATTTGAGAAGAACCACCATACTTCAGCAAGTAACTGGCAAACTTTCTCATATATTTTTTTTAACAACCCGACTCAAACCTATGACCCCAGCGGTGAGAGGTAAGTGATGGTGAATAAATCTGAGTAAAATTACCATCCTTCCTCAAGTGACTGGTAAACTTTCTCAAATAAAGATTTTTGGCCAAACTGGGCTTAAACCCACAACCTCACTGTGAGAAATAAATGGCCATTAGACAGCAATGCTTCAAACCACTGGGCCATAAAAGACGCAAAATAACTTAAAATTTCTGAAGTTTTGCATTGTAGCCCCACAGATTCAAATCTATCAACAAATCAATGTAAACACAGTAGCTCAAATGAGTCAAATCTACTAACATGCTCAACAGGGTACATTGTAGTTTAAACCTGGTACACAGTAACCCATCTATCAACACAGTAGCCCAATACAGTAATTTAATCCCTGTACACAGAAGCCCATCTGTCAATACAGTAGCCCAACATAGTAATTTAATCCCTGTACACAGTAGCCTATCTATCAACACAGTAGCCCAACATAGTTATTTTACTCCCTGTACACACTAGCCCATCTATCAACACAGTAGCCCAACATAGTTATTAATCTCTGTACTAAGTAGCCCATCTATCAACACAGTAGCCCAACATAGTTATTTAATCCCTGTACACAGTAGCCCATCTACAAACACAGTAGCCCAACATAATTATTTACTCCCTGTACACAGTAGCCCATCTATCAACACAGTAGCCCAACATAGTTATTTACTCCCTGTACACAGTAGCCCATCTATCAACACAGTAGCCCATCTATCAACACAGTAGCCCATCTATCAACACAGTAGCCCAACATAGTTATTTACTCCCTGTACACAGTAGCCCATCTATCAACACAGTAGCCCATCTATCAACACAGTAGCCCAACATAGTTATTTACTCCCTGTACACAGTAGCCCATCTATCAACACAGTAGCCCATCTATCAACACAGTAGCCCAGCATAGTAATTTAATCCCTGTACACAGAAGCCCATCTATCAACACAGTAGCGTCATGTTTATGGTCAGTTAACCTACAACTTATTGCTGGGATCCAGAATGTTAACCATGCTTCAGTACACCCATCAACAAACTTACTTTTCCCACTGGCATCAACAGTGAAAAACCAATGACATCAACACTTAATGTTGTATATCAATCATCACAGAGACTGCAGCTGGGCAGGGATTAAAACTCTCAACCCCTGGATTGACAGTCAGACCCTCTAACAACTAAGCTTACCAGGTCCAGCTACCACTGACAAAAACTTTCTTACTTTCCTGTACACAGGAGCCTCAGAATCACAGACCCTCTCACCTTTCTTATATTATCTGTACAGCTCCATCAGCCTCACCCCGGCTAGGTCATACCAAATACTTGAAAAATGGTATTAAAAGCTTCCTCGCTTGGCAATTAGCATTTAGAGGATAGTTCTAGGTCAGGTAGGCCTGGTGTCAGCATAATGTGACTGGGTGGGGAATCATACCGTGTGATACTCCATTGTGGCAGCACTTAGATTACTGTCTCAAATAGACATTGTCACGAAATAACTGGAAAGTTGTTGAAAGCAACACTAAACACCATACAACCAATCAATGATCAGCTTAAACCTATCTCAGTAATAACAATCTCTAAATTGACAACTGCAAGTAAACAGGTGGCACACTCAGAGTCAATCAACACTCCCAAACTATCGCCCAATCAAACCCTTGTGAGTCATGTCACATATAGAAATATATCAATGATTCAATATTAATTATTACTCAACACCTAGGCTGCGTAGTTAATAATGAACCTAAAACCAAACAAACTATCAAAACACAAAACACACTTGACCCAAACAAACAGCTGTGGAAAATTATATAACAAGACTGCTGCTTTTACATGCTGATTGGAAATCAGTATAATAATGAATACCAGTTTGTTCACATCGCAATTTGTTTAACTTTGACTGCGACATAACTAAATATTGGTGGTTAAATAACATTCCACACAAGGACAAGGAAGTACCGTAATTATGAACACCATGACAAAAGAATTTGAAATGTCTGTTTTGTATTTTTGTTTTATTTTCAAAGAAACTTTTGGGAACATCAAAGGATGTAGTCATGTTTCTTCAAACTTTGTTTGAACATATTAAACAAGTTGCAGATAACAGTAAATTAAGCTTTGTATAAACTTGTACTGTTTTGTGTAAATTAGGTCATTTTCAACAGTCTTCCAGTCAGTCACATCAATGTCTGCCTGGGACAGCTGCAACACTGGCTGAATAGACAAGTTTATTAGTAAAGAAGACCTCCACATGAATCGGAGTAGAACCACTGTCCTTCTGCAAATAACTGGCAAACTTTCTCACACAGAGTTTGGACTGCGTTCGGATTCACAACAACAGCAGTGAGAGGTAAATGATCTTGTGACAGCAATATAGACAAATTATCTACAAAAGACTTCCCTCACCAATTGACCTAATGCAATTGTGACTTGCTCTGCCCACTGGCCATGTGGCATTGTTTTTCTAAGTAAATACAATGTAATACAATGGATTGTTTCTTAAAGACCGTTAACTCGTCAAAGGAAAAAAGTGGCCTTGGAAACAATATGGATTGCTGTTTGGAGTATCTAGGTGTTTGATTGGCTGCCCATGTCAGGTCAATTAAGAATAATGCTATACAGACATAGTTAATCATATTCAACCCTTTCACATGCATATACCAGCATTGGGACGTCCGATTACCTAACTAACTATTTTTTCTAATACTGAGTACCAGATGAAAAAGCTACAAATGCCATAATTTACTGTAAACTTTATCGACCAGGGATTGAACCAACAATTGACCACTTTCAAAGGGGAAAGATTTACCTAAACTACATAACTTGTACCATCTAGGAAAATATAACTGAATCAATTTATTAATGCAAGTTATTTCTTTTTATAGTTAAGGTGGTGTTGACCTTTGACCAGTAAACCACAGAAACAATCCAAAACACAAGTATTTTATTATGCTGATATCATTTTATTGAAGTACCCTTTATGGAATTTTAAGTTAGTAAATATTATATTTCTACTTAAATTACAGCAAAAGTAATGACACCCCAGCCCAAAAATGATTTTTAATTCATTAGAAGTACATTGTGAAATTTTGATACTGTGAGTACCCTAGAATAATTGTATAGACACATAATAATTTTCTGCTCTTCAAACTTCTTCAACTACCTTAATCAGTTAACCTAACCACTTTTACTTGGGATCCTGGCAGGTTAACCAGTACTCGAGCACACCCATCTCCACAAGTAACTTTCTTGCTTGAATCAGATGACAGTGACATGTAATATTGTATATCAATGAACACAGAGACTGTTGCTGGGTGGGGATTCAAACTCACGATGATAGTCACCAGAGGTTCTGCAGTGGTGCTACCAACCGAGTTAAATAGGCCCCGGTACACGTTCATGTACAAGACATTTGCCTACTAGCTCTACTATGGGTGCTAACATGACCAATGTCACTCCAAGATGCAAAATAGACTGACATGTACACCTAGATGACCAGGATGTGACTTGTAAAACAACACGATGTACTCTTTGTACAATTTTTGTATTTCGAAACCAACCTTTCCATGTTTTGCTTGTGAACCTCGTATTAAGTCAAATAAAATAACAGAAAAACACACCGCATGTCAACAATAGGACTATCTCAGGTAAACACAATGTAGTGACCAAATCAAAAAATGGGTTCAATGACATTTTCAACACATTGCAAATTATGATACAAAATCATAGCAACCAATTTTATTGATGCAGTAACCATTTGTCCCCATCCCCACGCAGGAAGCAAATATCTATACTGGCCACCACCTGGAGCACAAGCAATTCAGCTGAAACACACTTAACTTTTCGTTTTCAATTCAATCCTTTACCAATTTACTCTATTCATTTAAACTTATTTGAACATCACAAAGATATAAAAAACAAAACCCATCTTGCCATGTTGAGACTGTTGACAGCTGCGCATTATGAAGACAACAAAGTCGCACAACTAAAAGCTAATGGCCCATGATTATCAGCTATACTATTTGTGATCGTATCTCCACATTATTCAAATTAGGTCTGCAGTCCATGAATATCTGTCTAGTCATGTATAGACCAAAACAAAACACAAATCAAATCTCCAACCATCTGCATAATTATTCACACACATAATGACTTTACGTTCAGACAAGATCACTTAGTTGTGGTGTTGAACACCACCCATACTTGCAAAAGGGAAGGTGGTTCTACTCAGCTTCATTCCAACGTCTTCCTCGGTCAATAAAATTGGATATGTCAAATTACAACCTGCTATATGTTAAACCCTGTTGTCATCGTCATGTTTGTATACTTTCTGTGGTAAATATCCAAGTGCAGATTCACCCTTCACATGATACTGCAAATTAAATAGTATTACCTTTCCACCTACATTCCACCCTTCCAAGTCACCATCTATTTATCCTTGTTTACAAAACTTCAGATGGTATTTCAGACATTAATGAAACTTGACATTAACGGTAAGTTTCAAAGCCAGGACTGCCTTTGTAAACCTTCAAAGGATACCAGAGACTATACAGCCTCTGACCTGGAACCAGCTGTATTTATATGATACCAGAGACTTCAGAGCCTCTGACAGGGAACCAACTGTGTTTATATGATATCAGAGACTACAGAACCTCTGACAGGGAACCAGTTGTATTCATATGATACCAGAGACTACATAACCTCTGACAGGGAACCAGCTGTATTTATATGATACCAGAGACTACATAACCTCTTACAGGGAACCAGCTGTATTTATATGATACCAGAGACTACATACCATCTGACAGGGTACCAGCTGTATTTATATGATACCAGAGAATACAGAGCCTGACAGGGAACCAGCTGTATTTATATGATATCAGAGACTACAGAACCTCTGACAGGGAACCAGCTGTATTCATATGGTAACAAACTATAGAATCTCTGACAGGTAAACAGCTGTATTCATATGATAACAGAAACTATAGAAACTATGACAGGTAACTAGCTGTATTCATATGGTAGCAGAAACTAAAGAATCTCTGACAGGTAACCAACTGTATTCATGATACCAGAGACTACATAACATCTGATTTATCTAATCATCAAGTTCTTTAACAGCAATGGCAGTCATTAATCATGATGTTAATTATATTCACAGCACAATGTAATTACTTGTTTTTACTTTCCTTAAAGAAGTCATTTAAACTTGTCCCTAGTCTGTGTAGCAGCCCTGGTTAGCTTAGTCGGTAACGCGTTTGACAATCAATCCACAGGTTGTGAGTTTGAACCCCCTGCTGGTCACAGTATTCATTATGATTGATATGACATTGTGTCTCATCATCATTCATTTCTCACCACTGATTCGCATGGGAAAGTTATCAGTTACTTGCAGAGATGGGTGTGCTCGAGTACTGATTAACCTTCCAATATCCTAGACAAGATTGGTTAGGTTAACTGATCATCTGTTAGCCCTAGATGACATAAAATGACAGTTTCATAGAAAAATCATTTCTTAAAAGTAATAAATAACAAACACAAAAACCCTCTAATGGGAAAAAACCACACAAATGCACTAAAAATAAACAAACATATTATCAAAATTGACTGAATATAAAAAGCATAATTATATCTATTAACCTAAACCTACATTTTAATATAATATTTATCTACAAGAACCACAACTTACCTAATTACTGTTAAATACAAAACTTACAAATTTCTATTAAATCCCCAAATTCACAAAGTTGAAAGTCTAAATGAATAACACTTCAGTCAGTGCACACAATAATAATATGTGACTGTGTATATCTAAAATCAGTAAAATACCTCTAGCCCACTAAAACTGACTAATCCAATTAAACCACTTACATAAATGACACTGTCACGCAAAACCTCTAATTCACAAACAAACGCGTGAGAATGATAATCCCCATTTCAAAACATACAAACATTATATAGAGTGTTTATATTTAAACGTTTATGAAATGAATAACTACTACACACCATTTGTTATGTTAATATGAATCAATACATTAGATATATAAATACACAGCCACATTCCGAAAATACCTCTCGTTTGTAGTTCTCACATCCCACTCATATTTGCTGTTGACTTGTTACTGTCTTAATCAATTTAAATACCTTTCTCACATAAAATATTAGTAAAACCATAAAATATGATCATCAATGAATCAAAAGTCACCTTCCAAAACTGCAGAAATTCGACCAATACTTAAAGGCAGTTTTTATCATAACTCAACATGACAGCGACAGATTTATGGTCAGAGTTAGATAAAAAGCTATTTTACGGCAGTATTTTATGTATGAATGTCTTTGTTCTTGATATATATACATACATATATATATATATATAAAATATATATAGAGAGATGAAGAAACATTATCAGACCCTGAAGCAAAATGATGATCAAATGAATTTTTTTTTAATTTTTAATATTTTACGTAGTTGAAATTACTGAATCAAAACAATTACCGCACAATACCGGGTTTCAGTAAGTGTTGTGTTAATAAAATACATGTATTAAATGCATGTTCATATACCAAGACAACATTGCAGTATTCCAAGTACACAGATGAACTGAGTCATTTAATAAACAAGAGGACAAGTTGGCCCTGATCAGCTCACCTGATGCAAGTAAGAAATTTACTAATTATTAATTTTGAGAATTTTTATAAATTATCTTACATGACTGTATACATTTTAAGAACAAAGAAGATTTAATGAAAATTTACGTCCTTTGTATTTTTAATGAACAGTAATTGGCTCCTCCAACAGAGCAGCTGATTAAAAATAAAACTAGAAATATCACTGAAGGTAATGAATACCCCAGATGGCGCTCTGACACTGTTATTGCACATTACTCATTGGAAAGTTATTCTCGTGCAACATGCCACCAATATTCACAACTAGGCTTAGTACCAGTCACCCATATGAAGTTTAATTGAACTCCGGCCAATGATTGCTGAGAAATAGCGATCACAAAAATTGTCCACAGAGGACTGACAGACAGACTGGCTGACTGACCGACAAGCATGACTCCTATATATATATAGCCCTCATATACTTTGTATCTGGGTGTATAATAAATATAACAACAAGAGGCCCAAGAGGGCCTGAGGACGCTCTACTGACTCATAGTGGCCATAGCACTTTTTGAAATTCTAATATGCAATAGAAACATCGGCCATCTTGAATTTTAGATAGAAAAAAATAAATCTTTTGTATAGTCTCCTATGCAATAGAAACATCCATGTGAAGTTTCAATTTAATTGGCCTAGTGGTTTCAGAATAAATGAAAAAAAAGAGAGAATTTTCTGTTTTCCAACAGTATCCCTATGTAAAATTCTAAGTCCCCTTACAGGGCCCCTATATATTTTAGCCCCTAAATTCTTATCTGCAATCAAACCCCTACACTTAGGGATAATTTATATCAAATATGTACAAATCTGATATACCGGTTCTTAAGAAAACAATTTTACTAATTCCCAATTTGTACCCTTTTGGGGCCCGTCCTGACCCCTTAAGACATAGGAACCCAGTCATTTTTACAAATCTTAACCTCCTTCACCTAACAATGCTTTAGTGAAAATATAGGCAAAATCATTTCCATTTAAAAAAAAAGTAAAAATATTATATTGACATGTGTCCCCTAATTGAACTCTCGGGGCAGGTTCATTTTTAACCCTAGGGACACCATTTGAACAAATGTAACAGAACTACAGGTGGTCATTATTATTACATAAACATTTTGAAAATCTGTTGGGCCGTTCATGAGAAGAAGATTTTTTAAGTTTTGGACTATTTTTAGTAATGGCGGCCATCTTGAATTTCAGATTGTAAAAAAAAATCTTCGGTATAGTCTCCTATGCAATAGAAACACCCATGTGAAGATTCAGTTTAACTAGCCTAGTGGTTTCAGAACAGATGAATTTTCTGTTTTCCCATAGTATCCCTATGTAAAATTCTAAGTCCCCTTACAGGGCCCCTATAAATTTAAGCCCCTAAATTCTTATCTGCAATCAAACCCCTACACATACGGATAATTTATGCAAAATATGAACAAATCTGACATACAGGTTCTTAAGAAAACGAATTTAGTAATTCCCAATTTGTACCCTTTTGGGGCCCCTCCTGACCCCTTAAGACAGTGGAAGTCGAACCCAGTCATTTTTACAAATCTTAACCTCCTTCACCAAACAATGCTTCTGTGAAGATATAGGCAAAATCATTTCCATTTTAAAAAAAAATAATAAAAAAATATTTTAATGACATATGTCCCCTAATTGAACCTTCGGGGCAGGGTCATATTTAACCCTAGGGACACCATTTGAACAAATCTAACAAAACTATAGTTGGTCATCATTTCTACATAAACATTTTGAAAATCTGTTGGGCCATTCATGAGAAGAAGATTTTTTAAGTTTTGGACTATTTTTAGTAATGGCGGCCATCTTGAATTTCAGATCGATAAAAAAAAATTCTTCTGTATAGTCTCCTATGCAATAGAAACACCCATGTGAAGTTTCAGTTTAATTGGCCTAGTGGTTTCAGAGAAAGTGCTGCTAACAGACGACAGACGTCAGACGACAGACAACGCGCCTTCGCATAAGCACTTCTGGCCTTTGGACAGTAGAGCTAAAAATGATTAGATAGACTGAAGAACTGAATATCCATGATACTACTGTTAGATGTGTAACAAATAAGAAGGTTGGTTTAATTATAAATGTTAATAACATCCAAGAGAAAATACAAATACCGATGTTCACATTTCAAATTATGCCACCATTCTGAAATTGACAATAATATTATCAAACCTACTGGAAATGACATTAAAAAGAGTGTGCCATCAACAACTCTATTAAAGGTAAGACACCAAAAACATGTCATCATAATTCTTTTACAAATTGTTTCAAATAAACTTGGAAACCTTCTCAACATCTGAACAGCAACACTAGAAACCTTCTGAAGATGGCATTCCAATAGTGCTATCATAAACCTTCTGAAAATATCACATTCCTGTGAGAGTTCTATTGAAAATTGGCAACCTGAGAATGATAGTTGCTGAGGTCAATAATATTTTTCGAAGGTTGACAATTTTTAATAGCGCCCTCATAGGTATGTGTTATTTATTTTATTATACTGAAAAAAGTAACTTATGCAGTAACATGTACCCACGGATTCATAATCCTGCTGATCAAGATGACATTAAAACCATTCCATCAACATGAAAATAAATAGTGCCATCAAACCTTCTAACGAAAACTTCAAACAACATGACCACCTGTAACATGAAATGTCTGATTATCTTATATATTTTTTTAATTTTAATCAGTACACTTTTTTTTTTACAATATTTGTATACACTTACACTATCAAATTGTCAAACAAAAACAATAAAGGTACCTCTGAACTAGCTCCTCAATTAATTAATTGTTAAATCACCTGTTATAATTAAATCTACTTTACTGAAGGAAGTTCGAATTTTTTTAATGAAAAAGCTTTTGAATGTTTGCATAGCACAACCTCTCGTCATGACGTAGTTTCAACTCCAAATGAGCACAACAAAATGCATCATCACATATACAACAAGAATTAATCACAAGTATTATGAAATAGTTTACTTTTCAGAACATATCCTGCATGATAAAACAGACTTCACACACTCTCTCTCTACTATGGTGGTATAGGCTACAAAATCAGATTATGTTTATTTATGTTCAAATAGATTTAGATGGAAATACCTTAAAACTAAGTGGGACTTTTTTATTCTTTAATTGGAATAAATGTTATAAAATTATTCAACAAATCGGGTTTAAATCAAAATATTATTTGTTTGCCGCTTAGACTGACCCACAACAGACACTTTGTTTGACTCCCCCACCCCAACACACTCTACTTTCTCTGCTGAATCATAGTCTGCACAGTTTAGGCTCATAGGATTATCTGATTGATTGCAAAATAAAAGAAGAAAAACACCTGCAACTAAGCCCTTAATAACCCATCCATAATCCCGTAAATGGTTTGAAATGGAAGTGGCAAACACATAATTTTTTAAAGGTGGCCTTATTGGTTATAAATTATATGGCATCTAGTTTTATGTTTTACAAATATGGTTGATAACCCTCTTCACATCAAAAATACATGTAGATAAAATAAAGTGGAGAGAAAACTAATAAGCAGACATTACAGAAGCAAATATTCATTAATTTAAGATTGATGACATAATTATAGACTATTGGGGTTGACCCCAGTGTAACCCCATGCAAATCTACATGTATGGACAGCTCAGTAAAAATTAGTAGTTTAAATATTAAATATAATAACTGATACATGTAGCTGGAACATCGTCCTTGGCCGAGTGATCGAAGATGCCATCTCAAAATCACTGACCTCTTACTGCTGAGGTCGCGGGTTCAAGCCTAGCTTGGTTCAAATATTACATGAAAAGTTTGCTAGTTACTTGTGAAAGTAGTTCTGCTTAGATTCATTAAATTCTTAATTAACAGAAATGTGGGTGGGGGGGGGGGGGGGGGGGGAATCTGCATTCATTCATTCATTACAAAGAAAACATATCTGTATGAAAAATATGAGAACTCACTCTCCATTTGGTATAACATCACTATCACATGGCATTAAAAACATGTTCTTTTGCCGGGCCGGGTTAACTCGGTTGGTAGGGTGTCTGACTATCAATCCACGGGTCATGAGTTTGAATCCCCGCCCAGCAACAGTCTCTGTGATGATTGCTATACAATATTATGTCCCGTTATCATCGTCTCTCACCGCTGATTGAAGTGAAAAAATTATCAGTTACTTGTGGTGATGGGGTGTGCTTGGGTACTGTTAACCTTTCAGGATCCAAGGAAACAGTGGTTAGGTTAACTGATCCTCTGTTAGCCCTGGATTGCATAAAATGACACTAAATATTCAATCAATCAATATTCAATAACAAGAGTTGTCAGAAGACAACAAAGCTTGCCTCTGGGTGTCTAAGTCCAAAAAGGGCCATAACTGTGCCATAATGCAATCCAGAGTTATGGTTCTGTGTGTGTGTTCCATTGATGATGGTGAACACACATGCGATGTTTCATTCACAAGTGGTTGCATAGATATCTTAAACTTAAATACCAATGTTTAACCTGGGTGTCTACAGACTCCGACGCTGCCGGGGTCATGGCAATAGCTTTCCTTGGACTTAGTCCCAGCAAGCTGAAATCAAGTTTTGAACCAGAAACATAATAATTGTACCAAACAAAATTATATACACTTTAAATCTAAATGTACTAGGGACTCTGATTTGCTTGCTCCACATTAGTTGCTTGGCAACTGCACATTTTTTGGCAGTTTTGGAAAAACATAGAAATTACTTTTTCACTTGGTATATAAAATACTTTTACTTTTTATTTTAAAATAAAAGATAATTATTTGTTTTCTGCTAAATTTGTATTCAAAGTATTGATATTCCAATACAAGAAATTTGGTATTCAACTAAAACTTGCATTCAAATGAATTGGTATTCATAAACATGAAATTTGGTATTCAACTAAAACTTGCATTCAAATAAATTGGTATTCAGAAACATGAAATTTGGTATTCAACTAAAATTTGTATTTAAATGAATTGGTATTCAGAAACACGAAATTTGGTATTCAACTAAAATTTGTATTTAAATGAATTGGTATTCATAAACGTGAAACTTGGTATTCAACTAAAACTTGTATTCAAATGAATTGGTATTCCAATAAAGTTTTGTTAGATAATTATAGTGACCAGATATTAGCATACATAAAAGGGAAAGTGTGGATCATAATGTATACAAGAAAGCATGCCCAAAGGAGTGTGTTGTGAGAAGTTTTATGCATGCCTGTGAAACACTGACTGAAAATAACAATAAATATTGTGAATAAACAAAAATAACTGAAATGATCAAAATGAGTTAATAATTGTGTTAGATTGCATTGCATTTTTTTTAATCAGTAAAACAATAAAATATAATTAAATATTACTCAAATATCCTCAAACAACCACTCCAAAAAAGCATGAAATTTTGCGTGTGACCATTCAAACAATGCCATTAATCACTCAAATAGCATGGAAATGTTGCCATTAACATCACAAAAATTAATCACATTAACTCGACTAAAATCAAAATTGATGTTGCATAAAAAAGGACAAAAAGTTTCATATCCAAAACTTTCTTAAAATAACTATTAACTACTTAATACCAATTAAAATTATTAATTAACTGAATAATTAATTAACTTAAATTTGATGAAATTGCATATATAAAAAATTATGCAAAATGTGTCAATCAATCTTGATATTTATTAATGCAGGCATGCAATACTCTGATTGCTTTTCTTGATTTTTATCATGCAATTTCAGTTGATCATACGCTTTTTATATGTTTTTGTTTATTGTCGATAAGTTCATCCATTTTAGGAAGAATTAGGAACAAATTATTTTAAAATCAATTGATTAAATTATTAAATCCTACACATTTTAATATAAACCAAAAATCTCTTTTTTCAGTCTTAAACAAAGCTAGTAAAAATTAATAATAAACAACAAACAGATTTTTGAGTAAACCAATTTTCAAATTAACAATTTATATATTTCTTTTTACTTAATAGACAGAAAAATCAATCTTACAGAGAAAGTAAATCCAACTGCTAATAATATTCAAAGATTTGAGTGACACATGCATATATATATATACAAGAAACCATTAACTTTCTGAATGTTTGTAATAGGTTGGACCTTCCATCTTAGTTTTGTATCATTCTACTATCATTCAGAAAGGGGTATTAATGAGGACAGCTGTCATCTAATCGAAACAAACTCTCATGGTTTGCTGCAGTCACAAAGTAAGAGTGAAGGAGTATAACAAAGTAGAGAAGGCCACAACTACAAAGCTGGGTCTAGGTTTGTAACATTTGAAAACGAATCCAGTATCAACCCTCGGCGCAGCTTTAAAACTAGTTGCACAGCCCAGTGACAAATACACAGCTTACAAAGATGTCATCAGCAAACAATATAGTCATATATCTAACAATCTTTTAAGAAGAGTATTTATACCAAGATCGAGATGAAGTAAACTGGTACATATGTAATATATCACCGAGCGGAAAAGAGGACTAGAATGAGTTATGTAAGAACTACCAGCAACATAGTTTTGCTTTCATTATACTTTACACATCTCCTGTATTTACGACTATAATATACTGTCCATTAGCCACTACTATACATTAACTCACAAGTTGTCCATTAACCACTACTATACAATTATTCACACGTGTCTATTAGCCACTACTATACATTTACTTACACTTGTCCATTAACCACTACTATACGTCAACTTACACTTGTCCATTAACCACTACTGTACATTTACTTACACTTGTCGATTAACCACTACTGTACATTTACTTACACTTATCCATTCACCACTACTGTACATTTACTTACACTTGTTGATTCACCACTACTATACATTTACTTACACTTGTCCATTAACCACTACTGTACATTAACTTACACTTGTCAATTAACCGTTAATATACATTTACTTACACTTGTCCATTAACCACTACTGTACATTTACTTACACTTGTCCATTAACCGCTAATATACATTCACTCACAAGTTGTTTATAAACCACTACTATACATCTTCTCACAGCTTATCCATTAACCACTACTATACATCTACTAAAAGCTTATCCATTAACCACTACTATACATCTACTCACAGCTTGTCCATTAACCACTACTATACATCTACTCACAGCTTGTCCATAAACCACTACTATACATCTTCTCACAGCTTATCCATTAACCACTACTATACATCTACTCAAAGCTTATCCATTAACCACTACTATACATCTACTCACAGCTTATCCATTAACCACTTCTATACATCTACTCACAGCTTGTCCATTAACCACTACTTAACATCTACTCACAGATTGTCCATTAACAACTACTATACATCTACTCACAGCTTATCCATTAACCATTACTATACATCTACTCAAAGCTTGTCCATTAACCAGTACTATACATCTACTCAAAACTTGTCCATTAACCACTACTATACATCTACTCACAGCATTAACCACCACTATACATCTACTCACAGCATTAACCACCACTATACATCTACTCACAGCTTGTCCATTAACCACTACTATACATCTACTCACAGCTTGTCCATTAACCACTCCTATACATCTACTCACAGCTTGTCCATAAACCACTACTATATATCTACTCACAGCTTATCCATTAACCACTACTATACATTTACCCACAGTTTGTCCATTAACCACTTCTATACATCTACTCACACATGTCCATTAACCACTACTATACATCTACTCACAGCTTGTCCATTAACCACTACTATACATCTACTCATAGCTTGTCCATGAGGCACTACAATACATCTACCAACAGCTTGTCCATAACTCACTACTAAACAATTACGCAAAGCCTGTCCATTAACCACTACTATACATCTACTCACAGCTTGTCCATTAACCACTACTATACATCTACTCATAGCTTGTCCATTAGGCACTACTATACATCTTCTCAAAGCTTGTCTATTAACCACTACTATACATCTACTCCCAGCTTATCCATTAACGACTACTAAACATTTACACGCAGCTTTTCCATAAACCACCACTATACATCTACTCAAAGCTTGTCCATGAGGCACTACAATACATCTACCAACAGCTTGTCCATTACTCACTACTAAACATTTACGCAAAGCCTGTCCATTAACCACTACTATACATATACTCACATCTTATCCATTAACCACTACTATACATGTACTCACAGCTTATCCATTAACCACTACTATACGTCTACTCACAGCCTGTCCATTAACCACTAATATACATCTACTCACAGCTTATCCATTAACCACTACTATACATCTACTCACAGCTTGTCCATTAACCACTACTATACATTTACTCACAGCTTGTCCATTAACCACTACTATATATCTACTCACAACTTATCCATTAACCACTACTATACATTTACTCACTGTTTGTCAATAAACCACTAATATACATCTACTCACAGCTTATCAATTAACCACTACTATACATCTACTCATAGCTTGTCCATTAGGCACTACTATACATCTTCTCAAAGCTTGTTTATTAACCACTACTATACATCTACTCTCAGCTTATCCATTAATGACTACTAAACATTTACTCACAGCTTTTCCATTAACCACTACTATACATCTACTCAAAGCTTGTCCATGAGGCACTACTATACATTTACCCACAGCTTGTCTATTACTCACTACTAAACATTTACGCAAAGCCTGTCCATTAACCACTACTATACATCTACTCACAGCTTATCCATTAATCGCTACATTACATTTACCCAAAGCTTGTCCATTAATCGCTACTATACATCTACTCACAGCTTGTCCATTAACCACTATTATACATCTACTCACAGCCTGTCCATTAACCACTACTATACATCTACTCAAAGCTTATCCATTAACCACTACTATACATCTACTCACAGCTTGTCCATTAACCACTACTATACATTTACTCACAGCTTGTCCATAAACCACTACTAAATATCTACTCACAGCTTATCCATTAACCACTACTATACATTTACCCACAGTTTGTCAATTAACCACTTCTATACATCTACTCACACATGTCCATTAACCACTAATATACATCTACTCACAGCTTATCCATTAACCACTACAATACATCTACTCAAAGCTTGTCCATTACACACTACTATGCATCGACTCAAAGCTTGTCTATTAACCACTAGTATACATCTACTCACAGCTTATCCATTAACCACTTCTATAAATCTACTCAAAGCTTGTCAATTAGGCACTACTATACATTAACCCAAAGCTTGTCCATTAATCGCTACTTAACATTTACTCACAGCCTGTCCATTAACCACTACTACTATACATCTACTCACATCTTATCCATTAACCACTACTATACATCTACTCACAGCTTGTCCATTAACCACTATTAAACATCTACTCACAGCTTATAAATTAACCACTACTATACATCTACTCACAGCTTATCCATTAACCACTACTATACATCTACTCAAAGCTTGTCAATTAACCACTACTATACATCTACTCACAGCTTATCTATTAACCACTACTATACATCTACTCACAGCTTATCCATTAACCACTACTAAGCATTTACTCACAGCCTGTCCATTAACCACTACTATACATCTACTCACAGCTTAACCATTAACCACTACTACACCTTTAATCACAGCTTGTCCATTAACCACTACTATACATCTATTCACAGCTTATCCATTAACCTCTACTATACATCTACTCACAGCTTATCCATTAACCACTACTATACATTTACCCACAGCTTGTCCATTAACCACTACTATACATCTACTAAAAGATTGTTCATTAGGCACTACTATACATTTACCCACAGTTTGTCAATTAATCGCTACTAAACATTTAAGCACACTTGTCCATTGACCACTACTATACATCTACTCACAGTTTATCCATTAACCACTTCTATACATCTACTCACAGCTTATCCATTAACCACTACTATACATTTACTCAAAGCTTGTCCATTAATCGCTACATAACATTTACCCAAAGCTTGTCCATTAATGGCTACTATACATTTACCCACAGCTAGTCCATTAAACATACTTTACATCTACTCACAGCTTGTCCATTAACCACTACTATACATCTACTCAAAGCTTGTCTGTTAACTACTACTTTACATCTACCCAAAGCTTGTCCATTAGGCACTACTTTATATTAACCCACAGCTTGTCCATTAATCGCTACTTAACATTTACGCACAGCTTGTCCATTAATCACTACTATACATCTACTCACATCTTATCCATTAACCACTACTAAAGATCTACTCACACTTATCCATTAACCACTACTTTACATTGACTAAAAGCTTGTCCATTAGGCACTACTATACATTTACCCACAGCTTGTCCATTTATCGTTACATTACATTTACCCAAAGCATGTTGATTAATCGCTACTATACATTTAACCACAGCTTGTCCATTAATCGCTACATTACATTTACCCAAACTTGTCCATTAATCGCTACTGTACATTTACTCAAAGCTTGTCCATTAGGCACTACTATACATTTACCGAAAGCTTGTCCATTAATCACTACATTACATTTATCCAAACTTGTCCATTAACCACTACTATACATTTACCCACAGCTTATCCATTTACCGCTGCTTTACAATTACCCAATGCTTGTTTATTAACCACTTCTGTACATTTACTCACAGCTTTACAATAAGCCACTACTATACATTTTCTCACAGCTTGTGCATTAACCACTACTATACATTTACTCACACTTGTCCATTAACCACTACTATACATTTACTCACAGCTTGTCTATTAACCACTACTATACATTTATTCACAAGTTGTCAATAAACCACTACTATATATTTACTCACAGCTTGCCCATAAACCATTACTAAACATTTACCCACACTTGTCCAATAACCACTACTATACATTTACTCACACATGTCCAATAACAACTACTTTACATTTACCCACAGCTTGTCCATTAACCACTACTATACATCTACTCACAGCATGTCCATTAAGCACTAATATAAATTTACTCACAGCTTGTCCATTAACCACTACTATACATCTACTCTAGGCTTATCCTTTAACCACTACTATACATTTACTCAAAGCTTGTCCATTTACCACTACTATACATTTACTCACAGCTTGTCCATTAACCACTACTATACAATTACTCAAAGATTGTCCATTAACCACCACTACTATACACCTACTCACAGCTTGTCCATTAACCACTACTATACATTTATTAAAAGCTTGTATATTAACCACTACAATACGTTTACTCACAGCTTGCCCATCAGCCACTACTTAACATTTACACATTCTTGTCTATTAACCACTACTATACATTTACTCACACATGTCCATTAACCACTACTTTACATTTACTCACACTTACAATTAACCACTTCTATACATTTACTCACAGCTTGTCCATTTACCACTACTTTACATTTATCCATAGCATGTCCATTTACCCCTACTATACATCTACTCACAACATGTTCATTAACCACTACTATACATTTACTCACAGCTTGTCCATTAACCACTACTATACATTTACTCACAGCTTATAAATTAACCACAACTATACATCTACTCACAGCTTATCCATTAACCACTACTATACATTTACTCAAAGCTTGTCCATTAACCACTTCTATACATCTACTCACATCTTATCCATTAACCACTACTATACATTTACTCAAAGCTTGTCCATTAACCACTACTTTACATTTACTCACAGTTTGTCCATTAACCACTACTAAACATTAACCCACAGCTTGTCCATTAACTGCTTCTATACATCTACTCACAGCTTATCAATTAACCACTATTATACATCTACTCACAGCTTATCAATTAACCACTACTATACATTTACCCACAGCTTATCCATTAACCACTACTATACATCTACTCACAGCTTATCCATTAACCACTACTATACATTTACTCAAAGCTTGTCCATTAACCACTTCTATACATCTACTCACAGCTTATCCATTAACCACTACTATACATTTACTCAAAGCTTGTCCATTAACCACTACTTTACATTTACTCACAGTTTGTCCATTAACCACTACTAAACATTAACCCACAGCTTGTCCATTAACCGCTTCTATACATCTACTCACAGCTTATTAATTAACCACTACTATACATCTACTCACAGCTTATCCATTTACCACTACTAAACATTTACTCAAAGCTTATCCATTAATCACTACTATACATCTACTCAAAGCTTGTCCATTAGGCACTACTATACATTTACTCAAAGATTGTCCATTAATCGCTACTAAACGTTAACTCACAGCTTGTCCATTAACCACTACTATATATCTACTCACATCTTTTCCATTAACCACTACTATACATCTACTCACAGCTTATCCAATAACCACTACTATACATTTACTCAAAGCTTGTCCATTAGGCACTACTATACATTTACCAACAGCTTGTCCATTATTCGCTACATTACATAAACCCAAAGCTTGTCCATTAATCGCTACTATACATTTACTCACAGCTTGTCAATTAACCACTTCTATACATTTACTCATACTTGTCCATTAACCACTACTATACATTTACTCACAGCTTGTCCATTCACCACTACTATACATTTACTCAAAGCTTGTCCATTAACCACTACTTTACATTTACTCACATTTTGTCCATTAACCACTACTAAACAATTACCCACAGCTTGTCCATTAACCACTACAATACATTTACTTACAGCTTGACCATTAGCAACTACTTTACATTTACTTACAGCTTGTCCATTAAACACTACTTTACATTTACCCACAGCTTGTTGATTTATTGCTACTATACATTTACTCACATTTGTCCATTAACCACTACTTTTCTTTTACCCACAGCTTGTCCATTAACCACTTTTATAGATTTACTCATAGCATGTCCATTAACTACTACTGTACATTAACCTACAGCTTGTCCGTTAACCACTACTTTACATTTACTCACAGCTTGCCCATAAACCACTACTATACATCTACTCACAGCTTATCTATTAGGCACTACTATACATAAACCCACAGCTTGTCTATTAACCACTACTATACATGTCCATTAACCACTACTATACATTTACCCACAGCTTGCCCATAAACTACTACTATACATTTACCCACAGCATGTCCATTAATCACTTATATACATTTATGCACAGCTTGTCCATTAACCACTTCTATACATTGACTCACACTTGTCCATTAACCACTACTATACATTTACTCACAGCATATCCATTAACCACTACTTTACGTTTACCCACAGCTTGTCCATTAACCACTTCTATACAATTACTCACAGCTTGTCCATTAACCACTACTACACATTTACTCACACTTGTCCATTAACCACTACTATACATTTACTCACAGCCTGTCCATTAACCACTACTATACATTTACCCATAGCTTGTCCATTATCCACACTATACTTATCTCACAGCTTGTCCATTAACCACTACTTTATATTTATTCACACTTGTCTATAACCACTACTATACATTTATTCACACTTGTCTATAACCACTACTATACATTTATTCATACTTGACCATTAACCACTACTATATATTTATTCACACTTGTCCATTAGCCACTACTATACATTTACTCACAACTTGCCCAATAACATCATTAAATATATATAACCATTACTATATAATTACAATATAAATTATACTCAAAGCTTGCCCATTAACACAGTTCATGTAGTTGCTTTTGCCCATTAATGAAAATACAGCCTGACCCTTTACCATAACAATACACAATAGTGTAGACTGAATTATTAACCATTAAAACTTTGGCAGTTTACCAATAAACCACTATAATACACAAACTTACAGCTTGCCTATTAACTACAAACCACTAATGTACACAATCAGCAGCTTGCCCAGTAACCACTGAAATCCAAAACCTAGCAAATTTTCATTGATCCCTCCAATAAACATACTGGCAGGCCACCGATTAACTACCAATTAACCACCATTATTCCCAGCAACAGGCCACTACAATACCTCTATAAGGCTTTACAGAGCAGACCAAAATGCTGTAAATGATTACCACATGCAAGCAAGTTTCATTATATAAATTGGTGTTGCTTAAAACAACTGACAGGGGTTAACATCAGTGTAGTGTCTGCATCTGGTGGGAGTGATTCACTTGCTGGTATAATTACTTTACATTAGTTATTAAAGATTTAAAATTAGCAATAATTTTTTATTATTTAGCCAGGGTCATTGATCTCTGAAACAAAGAAAATTTCAATGAAAATGGTTCAAATAAGTTTCAGAGAAGTCATTTAAATTTTAAAAATAAAAAATAAGGCGGGACCCCAGCTGCCATTTTGGATGGCGGAAAATATATCTGAAAAGGCTTCACCCAAAGTACATTGTGGCCAAGTTTGATTAAAATTGAATTGGTGGTTTCAGATAGGAAGATTTTTATTAAAAAAATTTCTTAAACAAACAACAGACAAAAAGCGATCAGCATAGCTCAGTTAAGATGAAGTGATATAAAAATACAAATTACTATTTCCTTGGATTTATTAAAAAATATGTTTAGGTCACAAAATATTTACTCTAACAGGATGTCATTCAAACTTTTTACAAAAGCTTTGCACTTTTATCAAATTGGAAATGAAATTACAAATTTTCGTAACAACATCCTGTTGTATCTTTATTTGATATTCACACTATGAAGATTATAAATATAATCTTCAGGAAGTACTAAATGATTTTTGTTATTCAAAACACAGCGTATTCCTTTAAGACTGTAGTGTTTCTCTTTAAGACAATGCAATGTGTCCTTTTAAAATATTGTCATGGGTCATTTAAGATCTTGCCATGTGTCCCTTTAGGACATTGCCTTCTGTATCTTTATGTCATGTGTCCCTTTAAGGTAATGTCATGTGTCCCTTTAAGGTAATGCCATGTGTCCCTTTGAGGTATTGCCATGTGTCACTTTAAGATAATGCCATGTGTCCCATTAAGGTAATGCCATGTGTCCTTTTAAGGTGATGTCATGTGTCCCTTTAAGGTAATGCCATGTGTCCCTTTTAGGTAACGTCATGTGTCCCTATAAGGTAACGTCATGTGTCCCTTTATGGTAATGTCATGTTCCTTCAAGGCAATGCCATGTGTCTCTTTAAGGCAATGTCATATGTCCCTTTAAGGTATTGTCATGTGTCCCTTTAAGGTAATGCCATGTGTCCCTTTAAGGTAATGTCATGTGTCCCATAAGGAAATGCCATGTGTCCCTTTAAGGTAATGCCATGTAACCCTTTAAGGTATTGACATGTTTCCCTTTAAGGTAATGTCATGTGTCCCTTTAAGGTATTGTCATGTGTCCCTTTAAGGTAATGCCATGTGTCCCTTTAAGGTAATGTCATGTTCCCTGCAAAGTAATGCCATGTGTCCCTTCAAGGTAATGTCATGTGTCCCTTTAAGTTTATGCCATGTGTCCCTTTAAGGTTATGACATGTGTCCCTTTAAGATATTTGTATGTGTCCCTTTAAGGTAATGCCATGTGTCCCTTTAAGATAATGTCATGGGTATTGTCATGTGTCCCTTTAAAGTAATGCAATGTGTCCCTTTAATGAACTGCTGACATTAATTATCCTTCATAAAACAGTTGTTCCTAGTTTGATTGTTATTGATCATCACTGCCTATTGTAAGAGATTGAGGTAACTGCAACAAAAAAAATGGACAACCCCTATTATTATTTCTTCTCCGCTACAAAACAACAAAACATTCTATATTATCTCAAAAGTGAGAAAATAAGCTGACCATAATTTCCTAGTTGGAATGCAAAATACCGTCTGACATGAATGGAGCATCATTACATTTCTACTTTAAAGTATTTCACTTAATAACAATCTTTGGGTCTTGTTTACGTAATTATGGTCACCACAAAGGGAGGGATATGGTTAACCACTGTTTTCAACACATTAAAGGTTATATGCATGACACGCAGTTATATTGGTTGAGAATAAACCACAAGAATGAATCCGAGAAACTGTTCATTGTCCAACCGCAAGTACATAGCTGACGAATTTTCTAACATAAAAAAAGTTAGATAATGAGCTACAGTAGGACTTAAACACACTTAGATCAAACTGCCAGTTAAGTGACCATTAGACAGTGCCTTAGACCAATCTGCCAAGTAAGTTATATTTTGGAATTTAGAGGTAAGAGGTAAGTAATCTTGAGACAGCGTCTTACACCAATAGGCCACGGAGGATCCATCAACCTGACATGAAATTAAGTAATGACTGTATAACAATGAATAAATTAACTTGTATGTTGTTACTTGTGGGCTGGGTTGGCTAATGCCATTTTCCACACAAGCAGTGTGGTAGTGCAGTGGATAGTGTTGGTCACTCACGCTAGAGGCTGCAGGTTTGTTGCCCAGCTGGGTCTGATGAACTCACAAAACAACTCGGTACTGGTTCATTCAGGATGCAGATTCAGAAGCAGATCACATAAGCTCTGAGCTTTCTAACACATTACAGGTTATATATGGCAGCATCCAGTTTTATGGTTGGAAGAAGAATTGAATAGCTCCTCTTTGGTACCCTTTTTTACATTAAGTCTTTGGATCTAGCTGTTCTTTAACCCACAACAATGAGACGTAGGTGATATTAAAACCACTTGACCAGGGAGGGACCTGAATGAAATATGTCAACTGAATTGTTCATTCATCAATAGATGGCTATGTTTTTTGATCGCTGACAACAACAGTAATAATAAATTTGAGAGGAAATGACACGTTATAATCTTGGTTAACATACCCACTTGTCTGATCAAAACAAGATTTCTATCAATTAACTACAAAATCCCACCCTTTGTAATATGTTTATCAGTATGTCAAAACAGGAAGAAATAAAAAAAAATTACTTTTGAACTCAGCGCATGATATGACATAAATTATACCTTTCAAATAGACGCTGTAGATTTTAGAACACATTGTATTGTCATGGTTATTATATCAGTGAGACTGTTCTTCAAAGTAGAAGTAATGACTGCATTTCCATGGAACATTCAGACAGATGGGCAGACACCACTATTTATTTATTCTTATTTTTTAATTGGGTTTGATACCATGTTCAACACATTGCAGGTTACATATATGGCGACTGGTATCAGCAGAGGAAGACAGCAGATATATAAACACAAATCTTGGACAGGGACCATCTTCCTTCTGCAAGCAACCAGCAAACTTTCTCACATTACTAACTTGAACCCATGACCTATGCAGCAAGAGGTAAGTGAACTTGAGCGGCGCCTTGGACCACTTGGTTGTGGAAGACTCCCACATCCTTACACACGCTTTGCTAAAATTAGTTATCAAATATATTATTTGGCTGAAATTAAACTGATATTGTGCTGAGTTAAGATGAACTGTAAAAAAATATAATTAAAATAGAATTTAAAAAAAAAGAGCACCGCAAGCAGGTGCAGATGCTCGTCTATTTTCCAAATCTATTATTTAAGTCAGTGAAGTAAACTTTTTAAACTTGATGGTGATAAGTTAAACAAAAAACTTTAACCTAAGGTTTTAAAGCCCAAAGTATGTAAATTTAGGTAAGTTAGCTATATACATTGTTTGTAATGTGTTTGTGAAGTTTAGTCACTGTAACATGAGTTGTTTGTTCAGAAACAGAGAAAAAACTGAGCTAAACATAAAACTTTAACCAGCGGACGACGAAAAGGACGCCGCTGCCAATGAAGCCAGGGTCATGACAACAGCTCTTCCTTTTTTCAAAAAGACAAGCTAAAAATATATAGTTAAAATATAGCCAAAACTGAAAATATTTCTTCTGTAATTTTATTTTCTGATAAAGTGAATCGTAACAAATGCAAACACTAACCTGTGCAGAGGTTCAACATGAGGAAAATGAATACAATAGCAAAGGTCTGACGCAACACTGCACTACCGCCTTATTATCTTTATCTAGATAGAACAGTGTTGCACGGAACCCTCAAATCATGTTGTTATTGCAGTCTATCAACATAGCGGTAACATAACTCAGAAATCATAATTAAAAGTACACCTGACAATCAGTGTATTCTTTATTGAATCTATAACTTAACCCTTTACTTCATATTAAAGCCTTTGGACACCTAATATAGACGCCTTTGGACATCTCTAATATAGACACCATTGGACACCTCTAATATACACGCCTCTGGACACCTCTAATATAGACGCCTTTGGACACTTCTAATATAGAAGGCTTTTGAATTATTTGGAGAATTTTGTTTATAAATATTAACTGAAAACTTGAAAACAGTGCAAGAAGTGTTCAGATTGCTCGCTTCAAAGGCCTTCTGTGATTGGTGCGGGAAAACGCGTATCTATGGAGTAAAGGATTAAACAATATTTTTAATCACACAGTTTGAGCGGGGAGGTGGAACATCCGTTGGCACAACCCATCAAGCTATAGTGATTGAAATTTGCAGCTAGGAATCATATGACTCATTTGCAGGTACACAGATGTACATGTCCTCCGAATTTAAAGTGTGTAACATGCATTTTGGGTCAACAATTTGTATGTCATTCATTTTTCCTTGACAAATTTTAAACATGTAGTGTATATCTCGAGTCAAAATAATTAAGTACACATTCAATGTAAATCATATCAATATTAGATTAATTCTGTTGAGGGCGACAGTAATTTTGTCAATGGCAGGCAAAGTTGCAGTCGTCAATATTTTTCCTAAAGACAATCATCCTAAAACAGACTGTAGTTATAGATATATTACTATACCAAACATTTTTTCGAATGGGGTTTAACGCAATTTTCAATACATTTATGGTTATATATGGCATATATCCAGTTTTATTGGTGGAAGAAGACTTCAGAATGAATCTGAGTAGAATAACTGTTGTTCCTCAAGTAACTGGTTAACTTTCTCACATAAAGTGTTTGGAGCAGCAAGACGCAAACCTACAACCTTAGTGGTGAGAGGTAAGTGATCTTGAGATGGTGCCTTAAACAAATTGGCCACGGATGACCCTTTGTATACCAAACAAAACATTTATGCCGTGCAAGATTCATTTAGTTATTTCCCATGGAAGAGCGCTAAAATGACTTTCTAAAATTATCTCCCTGCAAAGAGCACTGCCTTATATTACACAAACTGGGGGGATTACCACATTCTGTCAGTCATAATTCAATTGAAAAAAGTGTATAATCATTTTTGGAAAGTGTGTTTCTTTGATATGAATGCAGAAATAATATGATTTTTTTTTTTATTAATTAAAATTTCGCTATTTCTGTTTCAGCACCTCAGCTGCTCGAGACTCCATTGCACAATATTGTTAACTTGTAGAAAATAAAAAAATGTGTGCACTTATTTTTTTCATTTATTTTCAATTGCAGAGCCATTATTCTTTCATTGCTGTCAATTTCGCAAATAGAAGGTCCAGGGCAACATTGCTCTATCCACATACAAACAAATATGGAAACAGAGCAGTGTTGTGGTAAGCCAGCCAAATGGTTGTCTGAAATAATTACATATTGTTACCGCTATGTTGAAAATTGCATGATGTTGCTGTTATTTCTGGACCATCCTGCCATAAAACCTACAAAGGGATGTCCAACAATTCATGAAATTAGAAATATAACTAAACACCATGATGCAGAAATTGGTTGTAAGAAAGAACTTACTGCTGAGTTGGTAATGTCTCCGGACAGCTGTCAATCAAAAAATACAACATGTGAAATATAGCTAGTTTTAAAGAATTAATACATTGAAAAAAATCATTGTGAGTTAAGATATGTGAACCAGCAGCCACTTGGGATGTTTCAACTTCACTTGGCCCTGGGTAAATCAAGAAATATATTGAAAAAGTCATTGTTAATAAAACTACATGTATGTCACCCATGATAATTATAGGGTAAATCTCAACTACAGTAGTCTGGTCAGGTTGGATCACTACATCATCTATAGTGGAATAATACCACTTATAAAAGACTTAAAGAAAGTATATCTCAATATTTTTTTTAATTTTAGAACTGGCAAAAAAGTCACCCCAACTCCCCAATATATCATGCCCATATCAACTAACTGAGCCCTTATAGACATAAAGATATCTTTTTTAACATGCCAAAATTATACATAGAAAAAGGATTTTCTAACTTGGCCTACATGCCCAGTTTGGAATATTACTGACATATTAAGTGTGCGACATATCAAATAAGTCATACAATTTCATTTTGATATTGATTTGATCTGCCATATTGGTTACATTACAGGTATTGCTAAATTTGGAAAATTAATAAAAATTAATTTGAAGACATACACAAACATTTAGTCAATGAAAATATTATTGACACCGTTAAGCAAGATGGTTCAAGATTGTCCGGACTTTCATGATCATCTGAAATTGTTTTAATGGGGAAATAAGTTGGTACTATTTATTCTAGCTCAGTTGCCATGAAAGCCCAGTTTCTATATGAACCACCCTTCAGTCCTCTTCCTAGGTGGAACCGGTACTGTTTCTTTTTTTAGAGGATCAAGCTGGGGACCGAACTCACAACCTCTGGCATGAGCGGCTAACACTCTATCCACTATACTTCCACTCCACTTAGTGGGAATTAGGTTTTAATTCCTACATACAGCAGTACATACTATAGTGCTATAACACCCAAGTACGAGTATCGTGCCATTTAAAAGTGAATTCACACAATATTTACTATGATTCCATTTCAGGGATAAACCAAGATAAAATAGTGTTTACAAAGCAAAATACATGTACATGATTGTATAACAATAGCTTTTTTCATTCAAGTTACTCCAGTTACTATTTACAACAGTATGTTGTTGTTGTATGGTGTTTAACATCGCTTTCAACAATTTTTTAAGTCATATTGTGACAGTGTCTACTTGTGAAAGTATTCTAAATGCTGCAATACAGGAGTATCATGCCAGAGACACAAGGAATATTATCCCACCCTGCACCCACTCACATTATACTGACACCAGGCTGACCAGACCTAAAACTATCCTCTAAATGCTGAGCACCAAGCGAGAAAGTTTCTAATACAATTTTTCCAGTCTTTGGGATGACAAGTCTAGGGATCAAACACACAACCTTTCACATGTGAGGTGGACACACTACCTCTGACATATACTGATATATGGTATGTACATTTATACATGACTGGTTTTCATACAACAAAGTTTTATAAAGCTTGACTTCAAGTAATAAAGTCAAAATAATTGTGCCCAAGTGTTTGGAACAAAAATAGAGGACAGACAACATAAAAACATCAACAGACCTTACTTGCAAAATATCTGAGATCCATATTTCAGCAGTGTCAGTTATACATTGACAATAAGCAACTTAAATCATTGTTCCTGGGATCCAATAGGCAATTAACCAGTACTAAGACAAACGTCTTTGCAAGTCACTGACTACTTCTCCACATATTCAGATGTGGTAGGTATAAGTCTCTAGTGCCAGGCCTTAAACTGTTAAGTCAGTGAAGGTAGCATGTCTGACATTTAATCCATGGACTGTGAGTTTAAATTTCCAATCCAACCACAGTCTCCATTTCAATTGATAATAATTATGACAGTCTCTCTTATTGTCATTTGTCTTTCGCTGTTGATTCAAGAGTGGGAAAGTTATCAGTTACTAGTGGAAGTACTGGTTAACCTTCCAAGATCCCTGGAAAAGCTAGTTAGTTTAATTGATAAATCACGCTAAATATTAAAACAAACAATTCATGGATGTAGAACAATTTACCACAGACACTGTATTATAACAAGGCGGAAATTTGAAATCTGGACAGTAGACAAGTTAAGCTCACAGACTGAGCTAGCCAAACTATGCTAAAAGCTTACAAATTTTAGATTCAAATACTTACATGTACTTATTTCCAAAAAATTACCTTGGAACACTAATTTAATACATAAAACCAAATTTTAAATTCTGATCAACTGGCAATAGAATTAAAACCATTTGAAAAACGAAGTCGTTTGACAGAGTATATTAGCATTTCCCAAAATAGAAACAGTCATCTCATTTAAAATAACAACATATCAATATGCATACAAACAATCTGGTTAATACATAATAAAGTAAATCCTACTTTAGCAGCAAGTTCATCGTAACGTTTCAATATACATTAATTCTAGCTTTCCACATATATGTTTCAATTTCTATAATGTATTCTTCAGTTATCAAGATGTTTTTTGTAGATGACAAATTTATGAGGTGAAAAATGATTATGAATGAGGACCACAGATCAAGTGTAACGAGAGATGCAACCTTCTGAATTAACCAATCAGATTTGTATTAGGCATGATCATTTCTGATTTGAAAGATTAAATGACTTGTTACTCATAATGCACCTGGTTAAAGGGACTATGGCAGGTTTTTCCTACCTTGCCTTTTTTTTTTAACAACATGGGTGTTTTGAGGTTAATTTTCAAGTTTAATGGTGGTAAGAAGCTGATGTTTTTTAAACATTATATTTAACACAGTACAGGACTATATGCCTTGTATATATTATAATCCAGGATCTAATACTGACAGCCTTTTACCTTAATATGATATCCTGTTTTAAAGAGGGGGGGTGGGTGAGGCAGGATGTGGTGGAAAACAATTTTCAACGCGGTACAGGTCTATGTACCTTAATATGGCATCTGGGGTTTAACACTGTTTTTACCAGGCCAAGATTATACACCTTAATATGGCATCTGGGGTTTAATACTGTTTTTACCAGGCCACGATTAAACACCTTAATATGGCATCTGGGGTTTAATACTGTTTTTACCTGGCCAGGATTCAATACCTTAATATGGCATCTGGGGTTTAACACTGCTTTTACCAGGCCAGGATTATGCACCTTAATATGGCATCTGGGGTTTAACACTGTTTTTACCAGGCCAGGATTATATACCTTAATATGGCATCTGGGGTTTAACACTGTTTTTACCAGGCCAGGATTATGCACCTTAATATGGCATCTGGGGTTTAACACTGCTTTTACCAGGCCAGGATTATGCACCTAAATATGGCATCTGGGGTTTAACACTGTTTTTACCATGCCAGGATTATGCACCTGAATATGGCATCTGGGGTTTAACACTGTTTTTACCAGGCCATGGTTATACACCTTAATATGGCATCTGGGGTTTAACACTTTTTTACCATGCCAGGATTGTATACCTTAATATGGCATGTGGGGTTTAACACTGTTTTTACCAGGCGAGGATTATACACCTTAATATGGCATCTGGGGTTTAACACTGTTTTTACCAGGCCACGATTATACACCTTAATATGGCATCTGGGGTTTAACACTGTTTTTACCAGGCCAGGATTATACACCTTAATATGGCAGGATTATACACCTTAATATGTCATCTGGGGTTTAACACTGTTTTTACCATGCCAGGATTGTATACCTTAATATGGTATCTGGGGTTTAACACTGTTTTTACCAGGCCAGGATTATACACCTTAATATGGCATCTGGGGTTTAATACTGTTTTTACCATGCCAGGATTATACACCTTAATATGGCATCTGGGATTTAACACTGTTTTTACCAGGCCAGGATTATACACCTTAATATGACATCTGGGGTTTAACACTGTTTTTAACAGGCCAGGATTATACACCTTAATATGGCATCTGGGGTTAAACACTGTTTTTACCAGGCCAGGATTATACACCTTAATATGGCATCTGGGGTTTAACACTGTTTTTACCATGCCAGGATTATATACCTAAATAATTATGGAATCTGGGTTTTAATACTATTTCTAACACAGGACAGCCTTATATACACCTTAACATGGCAAGTTTTAATGGTGAAGGAGGTTGGGTGTGGGTGGGGCTCAATATTATTTTTAACACAGTTCAGATATAAGTTGCAAAAGGAGAGCATTTATTTGGGCCTCAGGAATCAAATTTTGTTATGATGCAATAAAACATGCTGCCATATACTTTTTTAATCTGGATCAAACTTTGCATTTACCTGGATTAAAGACCAATGTCCGTTGTGGCATGTCATATATTTTCAATAAAAATAGGTGTGGGGCATCTATAATGCGGAGCATTTATTAGGGTGTATACAGCTATCAGTACCTAAGGTACAGGGGTTTCTTTTGGGAACATGATCCTTAACCCTGAATTTGGAATTTTCACACAAGAAATCTCCATTTTGGGAAAAATATGATGATTTAACTTTCTTTTGCATATAAAATATCTAAGCTAGTAATCTGCTGTCAATACAAGGTTGTACAATAGTCATGCTAGCCTTTTTGAATGAAAGTTATTTAAAAATTAATGGGGGAAAAATGAAAAAAACTTAAGATTAATTTGGTTACCTATATACTTTTGGCAATTGAGAATATAACAAAATAACAGCTGTAAAAACAACCAAAAAAAGCCCTCTTTAATGAGCTGTAAATGATGTTTAATAAAATTATTTATATAAATACCCAATTCAAATTTAACTTAAATTAGGTAACATTTTGGCTGAGTCCACTATCAACTAAATCTTTGATAAATTTGTTTAAGTTTGGGTAACGAAATTGGGCATTATATTTTTACAGCGATCAGACAGGTACAGCCCCTTTAACATTCTTGGTGACATCTTGCAGATATAGGGATATTTTATACTGCACAAAGAAAAGGACAAGACAGGTGACAAAATATAAAAGCATGGTAACCATATTCATAAGTGTTAAAGCTTTTATTGTAAAATATCTAAAAAGTTCACATAAACATCAGAATATGAAAAACTTGCTCCACAATGTGGTGTTTATTTCAGTGCGTAAAAGTTACTTTGTGCATGTGTTATAATTAATAAAAAAAATTGTATTGTACAATGATACAAGGACACAAGAAGAAAATCATGCATTACGCTACCTGCAAAATATAAAAGATAAAACACCTGCAGTTTTCAGAGAAAATATTCTAAGTATTTAAAAATAATTTGGGACCAGGATTATGATTTGAACATGATTTGAACAAACCTTGTTGAGATGTATCACAAGAAAAGATACATAATTATATATATAATATCAAAGCCCCAGCATTGGTAGTTTCATAGAAAATGTTTTTGTACAAGTTACAAATGAAAGAAAAAACTCAACTTGAGTATTTGGCTCAGATGAGCAAAGTGAAATATGAATCCATTAGTATCTGACGATAGTCAGCATTAACGGTTCAAGGGAAATAATTCTGTTTTGAAAAAGTGTGTAGAATATCGGTAGTGTTACAGTTCTTGTGTGCAGTTATATTAAGAAGTCCAGTTCAAATCATATAACTTTAAATTTGGTTTCATCAAGATGGGAGTATGAAATATGCGTGCAAGTTAATATTACATGTATACGCATGTTACAATAATGAAATTTTACTAAACTATGTTTTTTTTTTTTTTTAATTTGATCACATGTAAAGCCGGTCACCCATCAGATAATAGTCAAATACAAAATTAGACTTGACCCAGATGCATACATTTAGAACAGACACCAGACATGCCACCACCAATACTGATCTGATTTAAATGTTTTAATGTGGTATCAACACAGTACAGATAATATTCATGGGGTAACATGGTAAGTTCATAAGTTGATGACGGCCTAGCTCAGATGCACATGTAGTTTGTTTAAATTTATAATATAGTATCAATTTTTAGCCATTGAGGGCTAACAGATGGTCAGGTAACTTAACCTAACTGCATTTTCCTTGGATCCTGGTAGATTAGGGTAAACCAGTTCTTAAGCACATTCATCTCTGCTAGTAACTGATAAGTTTTTCCCATTTAAATCAGCAGTGATCAATGAATGACAATAAGATGCAATGCCATATATCAATCATCATGAAGACAGACTGGATGAAGAACTCAAGTCCCCTCAATTGATAGTGAGATGTGCTGACTGAGCTAACCTGACCAGGCTTGTTTCAATTATGGCAAGTGGCACACTTTTGACAAATGATTGAAATACAAAATTTATATATCACACAACTGCTGTCAACCATGACAAAAGGTGAGAAATATATATTTTGTGATTTTATTAGTTTTTATCAGCAAGATAATTATACAAAAATAATCCAAAGAAGTATCAGTTTGTATTTTTAAAGATTATTGCGCAAATTTTCAATAAAGGATGATGCCAATAGTTTGACAAAACATGTCAACTATTTCCTAAAATGAAGTTTCAGGTAATATCAGCACATGGTTATACATTCATGGTGTTAAGATTTGACAAGTAAACACACAACTGAGTCTTTTTTCATGAAATTGTAAAGAGGTCAACCTTCTAGATTGGGGGAAAAAACAGTGAAATTTGGAAAAACAATAAACTTAAGGTTTCAGCAAACTGGAAAATAACCAACAATTACCAAATATTACAAAATACATCATATCCATTTATTTATCCCCTAATGTAAGAAAAAAATTTTTTTTTCATCTTTGGAATTTTTTTGGCTTCATTTGGAGAAAAAAAAACATGACTTTTGAATTGGGAAGTCACCATATTTCGGCCTCTGTTTATAATAAGCTAAAAACAAGAAAAATGTCACTGTTAAGTGTCACATGCCCCCCAACATGTCATGATGTTATGTTGATCATTTGTAGCAAGTATCATTAAAATTCATCTATGCATTACAAAGTTGCAGGCCAGAAACGAAATCTCACATAAACTCAAAGTGTTGTCAAACAAACTGAAATTGTGACCTTGACCTTTAAGGTAGGGATGTTGGTCTTACTTGCGACACGTCGTCATGTTCTGTTGATCATTTATTGCAAGTATCAACAAAATCCATCTATGCATGACAAAGTTACAGGCCGGAAACGAAATACCAGACGGAAAAATGGAAGGACGGAAGGACAGACGCTGCGATTACTATATGCCTCCCAAAAAATTTGGAGGGGGGGGGGGGGGGGGGGGGGCATAAAAAGCCCTGCACCAATTAAAATATTTTCTACATGGCCATGTGCTCCATTAATTATTTTCTTGTACCACCCACTACTAGTTACATACGCTTTATGGTTCAGTCACCAAAATGTTCCGACTATATACCGGGTGATAAACTTACTAAACTGTCAAAATGTATCATACTCATTGTGCATGCTTTTTGTTATTGTACATGCTTATAATAATATACTTCTGACACATAAATTTCATTGAAAATTATTAATGAAATTATTAACAGTAAAACTAGTAATAAACTTAATGGTGTAGCCTAAAAAAAACAACAACTTTGCTTTGTAACCTGCCCATTTGTTTTTCAAAGAGCCGGGTTGCGTTTTAGCATACCAGGCTTGTCCACAGGCCATTTAACCCTTTACTCAATAGATACGCGTTTTCTCGCACCAATCACAGAAGGCCTTTGAAAACAGTGCAGGAAGAGTTCAGAATGCTCGTAACGAGCAATCTTAACACTTCCTGCACTGTTTTCCACTCTGTCAGTTAACATAAACATAATTCACCCAATAATTCAAGAGCCTTCTATATTAGGTGTCCAAGGGCGTCTATATTAGAGGTGTCAAAAGGCGTCTTTATGAAGTAAAGGGTTAAGCACAGGGGCACCCAGCACTTGAATGGCAGAAATGGTATGCCCCCGGCGCTCGAAATCTTAAACAATATCTTTCAAAAGTTTATATTTATTTAAATCTTCATTTTTCTCAGCATATATTTTCTTATGTTAATGCATAAAATGAAACATACTAACTCAATGACTTTTACTGATTTAATATACCAATTCTACTATCATATAAATGTAAATCTATTTTAATGAGTGCTATACACATCGCTTGAAAATGTTTTGGGGCAGACCCTGGAGTGTGTGTGCCCTTTCCCCAGCGCTTGAATTACAACTTGTGGAAAACCCTGCACACCATTTTCTTAAATACAAAATGCTTGTAAGTTATGTTTAAACCTTAATATCAATCAAAACATGAATTACTATAATATAATTGTAAAAAAGGAAAATGATCTGTTATTCCTGCTGTAAAATTTGGGACTGCGTTAACTCAACTATTCTTGTCATTGAACAGTATTAAATATCTTTAACATCGGAAAAAACAGGCATAATATTATCTTTTATCAAATCATGGTGAGGTACCAAAGTTGGAATGAGACGGAGCATTTTAAAAAAAAGTATTTCATTCAATACAAAACAAATTTGGGGGAGTAATGCATAGTAATGGACAAGTGTCGAAGTAGATATGGGACAATGGGAATGGGTATGTTCTATGACAAAATACAGAATAATTAATTCACAACAGTTCATATAACAGTTTTGGGCTCCAATATGAATAAGATGCTGAATCCAAAAAACAGTGAGTTCCGAAAAAAAAGAAGCCAATATTTGGTTGAAAATAAATATACCCTATATCATAATAAAACAAAATACAAAAGTAATGACTATGCACACAATATGCACCTTGAAACTTTAACATAGAGATATAAGCCCAATTTGTCCTTTTCAATCTGATATTTCGCCTTGAACTTAGATATAGAAGCACTTTCAGGCTTTAATGGTACAAAACCTCGAGGTATAAGCATACAACCTTTTGCCTGTAACATACACATAACTGTATAACATATGCACAGTAAATGACAACTTGGATCAAAACTTAAACACAGAGTTTAAAAACAAAATATGACTTTTTTACCCTGCAATATGACCTTGATTTTCAAGCTAGAAGCCCAATTTATAGCATACTGTCTCAGAATATAAGCATAGACATGTATGCTAAGTTCCACTCATATAACTGCAAGCAATGCAGATTTATGACCAACAAATTCAGATGCTGAGGTGGGTACAGAAACTCCCCAATTCATAGACTAGTCAAGTTAAAAAGGTTTTGCTGTTGTTGTATTGTGTTTATCATCGCTTTCAATATTTTCCTGGCATATTATGACAGTGTCTACTTGAGGCAGTATTCTGTGTGCTGCCACAGTGAAGTTTCATGCTGCAGATACATGGTATGATACCCCACCCAGAGTATCATACTGACAATGGGTCAGCCAGGTCTACAAATATCTACGAAAGCTTTGATTACTATTTTATCAGTGGTATGAATCGAACACATGACCTTTCGTATGGAAGGTGTACACTCTATCACTAGACCCCTTCCACCATGTCCAAACGTTTCCGGAGGAGGCAGTGGAGATAATGTTGGATGAAGGTGGTAGTGGGATTCATGATCAATTGTAAGAAAACTATCTTTTTTAACTGTTGTTGATAACTTTTGGAAAATCTGAGTCGAGCAAGATGATGTATCATTTCTGATCACTCGACAGCAATGGAATCTGTGCAGACTGTAGCCGTTTTCTTGATCATTCGGAAAGTACAAGGAATTTTCTGTGTAAACATTGGTACGAGTGTTTTAAAAGTTAGAAAACTGTCTTGTTACTGAACATAATTTGATATATCATTTTCTTTTATAAGCAACACTCTCCTCAACATTATATTTTTACCCCATTCGGTCTTTTTCTAGTGTAAAATTTTTTAAGTGACGGTTTTATTATGAAAAATCAGCGTAACAATGGAGGAGCTGGTGGAGCTGTTTGAAAGTTGTGTAACACTGGAGGATGGTGGATTTACTAAAAGCACTTTTTCTAAGGCATCTCGTGCAAGCAGTCAACTTTTCGGTTGTTACTCTGTTGTAAACATATATTTATTTCGATTGTTTAAGCCAAACATGGCCCATGAACATTTATACAATAATACACACAAACATGATAAACAGGTATATGGCAGACATTTATAATAAATAATAGTGTATATGCTCACCATTTGAACATTGAGAAGAAAAAAATATATATATTTGATGGTCAAAGATCATGGGAGAGAACAATTCTTGTAATTTTGAATTGTACGATTTACTATTGACGATAATCATGTAACAATCACAGGATGCAAGTAGGTCTACTGATTTCAAGATGAGAATGTAAACTTATTAATGAGCAAAGCTTTATGTACATAAACACTTAACTTTTTCATTTCGGACTTATTTTCAGTAGTTAGTAATTGCACACATTTAAAATAACTTGATTTTTTCCAATAGTATGGTTTTAAGTAGATTTTTCTCAGTTCAATAAAATTTACACATTTGATTAGAAAATGGTATTCGTCCTCTAGCATATTACACTGTTTACACATTCTTTCATTGAAGGGTACACTAATTGGTTTTCTCCATCGACCACTTTCTACCTCCAATCTGTGGGAGGAAAGACGGAGTCTTGATAATGCAACACGATATTTTGAAATGTTTAATGTTGTAAACATATTTAAAAAAGTTTACTACGGTGTAAGTATGTATTGTAAAGAAAATCAAACTGATAATTGCCATTATGAGCTGTATAAAAGACATATAGATTTTAATAAGTATGAAATAATGCACAACTAACACTCTAAGCACAGTAAAGTGTAATCAGTTACCCGGGAGGCTTTTGATGTGAGTTAGTGCCAGTCATTCCCCTTTGTAAGTTTGTTTTCTTTATATTGGACTCACCATATGAATGGGCCTACAGAAAAGTATTGAAACAGGACACAAGTCATGATATTCCTGTTGAGTATAATTTTACTAATTTAAATTACTATTGTCCAATTACAATACACAATATTTACTTCCTTTTCTTTTGTTAAAGTATGTTTGTATTATTCACAGGTTTTTTTTTATGTGAACATCCAGGACAAGCAGTGTTTATCCTGTCCACGAAAATGATCAATGCAGTGCACAGGAGAGCCCGGTGAAATAACTGATGGCTCTATAGTGATAAGGCTTTCATTTTTAAACTTATAGCTGTTGAATCCCGTGAAGGACCTGAAAAAGTGTTAATTAACTTAAACAATTATTTTTTCCCTCCATACTGATTTGGTAGTGCCATAACCGGTTATTTCGACAAAAATCTGAATTTTTCACATTTCGACACAAAAAATTATCAGTTTCTTAGATTAATACCTTATTGTTTGAAAATCAGGATATGCTTTTAAGACTAGATGACCACATTAATATTTAATTTACTATACAACTTACTAATGTATAATGATCAAGAAAACAGCTACAGTCTGCACAGATTCGGTTGCTGTCGAGTGATCAGAAATGATATGACATCATCTTGCTCGACTCAGATTTTCCAAAAGTTATCAACAATAGCTGATTGCGAATTCCACAGCCATTCAACATTACCCCACCGCCATCCAACGTTACCTCCACCACCTCCGCCAGAAACATTTGGACACGATGCCTTCTGAGATTGAAAGTCAATAAAAAAAATTTTGGGCATCTGCAATTTGCGTGGGCTGGTAGAAGCAAAACCAACAATAATGGAACTCAGAATTCGAAAACAAAAACAAAAACCATGACATGAAAATGACACTGTGTTATGAATAAACAAAACTGTACAATTTTTCACAATTTAAGGGCTGTAACTAGTAAAGGCCAATAATAATTGAAAGTTGATTGGCATGAAGTTCACGGCAATTGATTGTTTTCTTTTTATCATAATTCATTATCGGTAAAAAGCTAATTCATATTTATTTCAAATCCATAGTCCTTTCACTATGGAATCGACAGTGCAATATAAGTACCAGTTAAGATGCCAACAGAAGACAACAAAGCTCGCCTCTGGGTGTCTAAGTCTAAAAAGGGCCATAACTGTGTTAAAATGCAATTCAGAGTTATAGTTCTTATCTGTGTGTGTTCCATTGATGATGGTGAACACATATGCGAAGTTTCATTCACATCCAATGAGTGGTTGCATAGATATCTTAAACGCAAAAGTATAACCTGGGTGTCTACAGTGGACGCCGATGCCGCAGGGGTCATGACAATAGTTCTCCTTGGACTTTGTCCCAGCAAGCTAATAAAATCAAACAAAGCATTAGGTTTGTTGTCTTTACTTGAATAAATAAATTTCAGATTGATCACCTGATTTAAGTATTTGTCAGTTCCAAACATCTATATTTATGATCACACCGTGACTTGTGTACTAAAATCAAAACAGTCTGCTAGTGTTCTTCATTGAACCGAGATTAATCTGACAAGTGTATCAAACAATATATATTATACTCATCCAGCACTCTTGCTTGCACTTTTGGGTATTGGGTTGGGTCTCTTAAATTTCAGACAATTGCATCATGTTTAAAGAAATTTGGAAAAGTACATGGCTCAGATACAAAATGATATATAATGCGAAATCTATATTAAATCATCCTGACTTGACATTACTGCGTGATAAAACTAAAATATTTTATTGTATTGATAAATTTTTTATTAGTTACCTGTCGCTCAATCTTTGTGTTCAAAATATCTGATCTGATACAGTTTCAACATATATCGTATGATAATAAAGTCCACATATTTATTGCTGATGATACTTTCTTCCAATCTAAGAAGAAAAATAACAACTGCATCTATATTGGTAATCAAATATAAAAGAAATAAAACAAATGTGGTCCTCTTGTAGATGACTTCCTTAACCATAATATTACAAATTCCCCAACTTTTCCTGACATTCCTTCTTTTACATGTATTTTCCTCATGAACCTTAAATTCCTCCGAACTTAAAAAAAAATGCAGTGCTCAAAAAAAAATAATTTTGGGACTAGCCCAGGGCAAGTAGGTAGAAAAAATCTACTTGCCCTGCGGTATAATATGAAATATGTAAACATAGCAGGGCTCGAATTTAAGCACTCGCCACTCGCAAAATGCGAGCTGTATTTTGAAAATGCGAGTTGAAATTACTTAAGCTGGCATTTTTTGCGAGTGGATTTCAAGCTGAGAAAATTACTGATTGTATTCATTTTATTACTTTTTGAAAATAAACAAGTATTATCCTGGTAAAAACAACGGATTCTTGTCAATTTTATATTTTCTTATTCTGACAGCACAATCATCATAAATATTAATATGTCATTTATTAAAATCGACAGATCATCCATAATAATTAAACTTTACTACTATGATATCAGAACATTTACACATGTTAAACAATCATCCTTGGCTAGATCTAGATCTTATTTTAAAACGAAAGGCCATTGGATATATTAATTCTATAAATAGAAATGTATGTATGTCTCAATCTCAGTCTCTGTACACTTGTTATTGTTGAATCCATGATTCATATTTTGGTTTAGTTAAAAGTGTTTATATATGATATATCATTGTATGCATTTATTTATGGTAGAATAATAAATAACAAAGACAAATTTATTTTTTAAAATATTTTGTTTTGTAAAGTGCTGCTTTGAATTGTACCTTAACATATATTATAACCTTGATACAATTGCCTATAAAAACAAGAAGCTAATAATACAATATTAAATAACACGCAGGCTTTGAAACAATTACTTTTGGGTTTATTTAGACCTTTAGGACTACAAGTTTCTGCGAAAATTGGATTGGCTAGTTGGTTTCAAATTTGGCCTGTTGAAATCTAAAGCACTGGCCAAAATTGCCAGTGCACAAAATAGTTAAATTCTAGCCCTGCATAGATTTAAATGTATTAATTGTATGTAGGGTTAGCTCTCCTTAACATTATTCATGTCTAAATCACAAGTTTTAGAGTTTGAATAAGACAGGGAGAAATGAGAGAATTTCGTGAGAACTGACTTCGCCTCTATCAGTATGCCCAAGTTATTATGTTGTATTTAATCTTTGTTCTTTATTGACTATCATTTCTGTTCTGTCCATTCAGTGGCAGTATTGGAGCAGAGAACTTGGCAATATGATAAATAAATGCAGTCTATGATAGCCCTCAAATATCTAGAAAGGTAACTAGTCAAATATATTTCAAATATTAAAAAAAATCCAACATTATTGATCTTAATTGTTGTTTTCATTACTATATTTAAATCATGCCAAAGAAAATTATATGCTAAAAATTACACAACCAAAAAGCTATAAGTTTATTACTATAATACCCCACCCACATTTTTCTTTACCGTAATCTTAAATATCAACTTTCACGATTTTCACAGAAGAAAGTTTGTATATGTACAGTTCAAATTATTGTAAATCTACAAAATATTTATAAAATTACCAGAACCTAACACTAACATTTTACATAACGCAATTGTTCGCAAATTATCTGCAAAAACATAATCTGATTTTAGAAATCGTTACCATTTTGCAAAAATTTGGGACTAGCCCAGGGCAAGTAGATTGAAAAAATCTACTTGCCCTGGCTGAAAAATAACTTGCCCTGATCAGCGGTTCCAAATTCCCAGATTTTTATTACCAATACACCTTTCGGTATAATATGAAATATGTCAACATAGACTTAAATGTATTAATTTTATGCATACATCTAAATTACAAGTTTTAGAGTTTGAATAAGACTGGGAGAAGTGAGAGAATTTCGGGAGAACTGACTACGTCTCTATCAGTATGTTGTATTTTATCTTTGTTCTTTATTAGCATAAAAAAGGTGCTAAATATTCAATCAATCAATCAGTTGTTCTTTATTGACTATCATTTCTGTTCTGTCAATTCAGTGGCAGTGTGGGAGCAGGAGTATATTTAAAACATTATTTTAAATATCTTTCTCTTATTTTCTAATTATTGCTGTCATAACATTCACTAATGGCAATGTCAAATCTACAAAGCTATTCAATCTATCCAAGAAAACTTGACAATTTGATAAATAAATGCAGTCTATGATAGCCTTCAAATATCTAGAAAGTGCAACTATATTTCAAATATTACCCCCCCCACCCACACACAAACATAATTCATCTTAATTGTTGTTTTCAATACTATATTTAAATCATGCCAAAAAAAATACGCTGAAACTACATAACCAAAAAGCAATGTTTACTACTATAATACCCCACCCACATTTTTCTTTACCGTAAACTCAATTTCAATATCAACTTTCACATTTTCACAGAAGAAAATTTATTTACATACAGTTCCAATTATTGTAAATCTACGAAATATTTATAAAATAACCAGAACCTAACACTGACATTGTACATAACGCGATCGATCGCAAATTATCTGCAAAAACATTATCAGATTTTAGAAATCGTTACCATTTTGGCAAAGGGAGATAATTTTATACTCTTCATAATGGAGAATTTGAGAAAACACTCGCGAATTACGTCATCGTCTTTTTTTTTTTAGTCTTTGCTCGGGTAGGTGGTAAGAAACGTGTTACCTTCGGCGTAGATATCCGACCAATCAGAGCGGTTATTAAAAATAGATTACTTTATATTCAAAGCTATCCACCAATCACATTAGAGGAATTAAAATAGATAAATGAATATGCTTGAGAGGTTTTCCAAAGTCGCATTATCGTGCATGTGGTATGATAAACACAGCAGGGGTCAATTGTTTATACTGATTAGTTACGTTCTTTAAACAACAGTTTGACCTATGTCGTTTCGAATAGAGATATTTGCAGACCTGTGTATTGCGAAAACTAGCTTGTCCGATTTTTAAGACAAGCCCGACGGGCAAGTAACTTTAAAAAAGGCACATGTCTGGATCCAGATTTGACAAGCCCCGGGCATCGGGCTATCCTATTCTTGGAGCACTGTTTTGGCAAAGGGAGATAATTTTATACTCTTCATAATGGAGAATTTGAGAGACTACCGCAAATTACGTCATCCCCTATTTTTTTGCTCGGGTAGGTGGTAAGAAACATGTACCTTGGTCCTAAGATATCCGACCAATCAGAGCAGTTATATTAAAAATAGATTAATTTATATTCAAAGCTATCCACTAATCACATTAGAGGAATAAAAATAGATAAATGAATATACATGAAAGGATTATCAGCCATGTGGTGTGATAAACACTGCGGGGGTCAATTGTTTATACTGATTAGTTACGGTCTGCAAACAACAGTTTGACCTGTGTCGTATCGGATAGAGATATTTGCAGACCTGTGTATTGTGAAAACTAGCATGTCCAATTTTTAAGACAAGCCCGACGGGCAAGTAACTATGAAAAAGGCACATACCCGGATCCTGATATGACAAGCCCCGGGCATCGGGCTATCCTATTCTTGGAGCACTGATTTAATGTGATTATATTTTCTATTTTTTTTTTCACCCGGACCATATTGTGACGGTAAATCATGTTCCATTCCCTTATTTATTAACTGATCATAGTGACGCTGGTCTATTTTTACCGGACTCATCTGTGAAAATTCTTAACTGTAAATGAACTTATATTAATTACATAAAGAAGTAAACTTTTCATTTACAGTATAAATTCAGATATAAATTATGAAAATGATTGGTCATTAGAATAATTTAAAAATTTTATTTGAAAAATTTCAATAATAAAAAAATTTGTTCAACCTCTTGTCACCCTTGGATGGAAAATTACAACTTAAATTAACAAAAATTTGCAATTTAGATGGAAGTCTGACAATAAATCAGGATGAATATTACCAAATATTATCATGGGTTTCTTTGACTTGAAATTAGAAATTTTAATACTATGGATTGGGAAAAAAAAGATTTGCCATTGGGAATACAGCCAAAAACATATACACAAAAAAAACGGCAAATTCTGAGAGTCCTCTCGCCAAGCGGGACAGTTTACCCAAGTAATGTTAACACGAAGAAAAACAGATGAGACCTATGTACTATATATGAACGCATATTTTATATTGCAGCAATAATTTAGGAAATCGAGAACTGAATATAAATATGCATTCTGAGTAAAGTGTCATTGGTATAAACAATAGACTCACTACTGATGTTCCTTTTAAAGATAAAACAGTGTTATCAATAATCATCAATAAGATAAATTAAAACTGAATATGAACATCAAATAAGAACATATTTTTTTCTCAATGCATAATTTAGTCTTCACTTACAGAGGGTAATCTTCCATGAGACCCTCAAAACCAGGTCATTTGATTACTACTTACTAAATATATAGGAATATAATTACTAATCACTTTAAACATTGGTAATATATCATAAGAAACTAGAGCTATCACTGAAGGTGATGAATACCCCCGAACGCCGCCATGACAGAAAATGGTTTACCATTGTATGAAGTTTGATGAAATTCCATCCAGTACTTTAAAAGTAATGCTCCGGACAAGGGAAATATATCTAAGGGCAACAACTCTGTAATTAGCAAGAATAGAATTATGTTTCTTGTACAATTCACTTCCTCTCATTATATTCTACCATTGTATGAAGCTTGATGAAATTCCATCTGGACTTTTCAAGTTATGCTCCGGACAAGAAAAAATATCAAAGGGCAATAACTCTGTAATTAGCAAGAACAGAGTTATGTTTCTTGTACACTGCACTTCCTCTCATTATATTCTACCATTGTATGACGTTTGATGAAATTCCATCTAGTACTTTTCAAGTGATGCTCCGGACAAGGAAAATTGCAACGGACAGACCGACCAACCGTCAGACCGACCACAGGGTGACTCAAACTTCGTTTGTCGGGGGTATAATAAGTTGTAGGGACCAGTGATTACAGAACTAAGGTGTTTCATGCCATATCTCATCTTAATCATCTTATTCTTATTAGTCAGTGCCGCCACTGGTGCAATAAATTACAAAGGGGTGCAGATTTTATCCTCACTGCGGTTTTCAAAAGATTTACAAAATCTTGCTGTTGACAGTTGTGTCAACACTTGATTAACAGCTGCAATGCTTTTCACTTTGATTTTTATGTTTATTGATGGCAATACTTTAATTTATTTCAGACAAATTTTGAATTGCCACCACCTGATATAACAAGAGTTGTATATATTAAAGACTGCTGATTTGATCCACTGCTGAATTTGCACATATTTGCTGCACCACCTGCATTAAAGTTTTCATAAACAAATGACATGGTTACATATTTATATTTCTTTGCATAAACTCACTCAAAGTTATGGAGATAATCTGTTAAGCAACATGTCAAATGAACTGCCCCTCCCATTAACAAAGTCAATGCCATTTCTCATGATTCTTGTATATTGCATGTTATACTGAAAGCAAAACATGTAATTTGTTTGTATAAGTTACGCCACTATCAAATTTTAATTCATTTCAAACAATACGGCTTCTTACCGCTCTGAATATTCTCCAAGGGCCCGTCAACTTTTTCTCAGGCGGAGATTTTATCATCCAGCCGGAATAAACCACGTGATTCATTTCGTTTTTACGACTCATGGGTGCAAATAGCACATTCTGAAATCTTGCTAAGTTTATACTTATACACAACACAGCTAAAATGTAAACATTCTTGTTTAAAATTGGCGATTTTCGATGTTTTTTCTAGGAAAAATGGCCAATAATCCCGGAAGTACGTCAAGTTGGGAATATTTGTTAAAATCATTTTCATTGGACAACTATAAAACTGTCTGAAATTGTGTAGCGGATTGACCAATCAAAATTATCATAAGAAACAACTATTTGTTATGAAACGATGACAGCTGAAAGGCTATGCGTGAACCGTCAAATGTCTGCGTCTAACTTTCGGATTTCAAGCACTATTTGTAGGTTTTTGTCTTCAATTTAAGTTCATATCAAATATATTTATTGAAAAGGCGCGTTCCAGTACAAACACTATAAAATTCTTGATTTTTTTATAAAGTGAAAGTCACGTAAACCGAAACTGGGCAATTTATGACTGCCAGCATTGCAAATGAATTTGTCAGCAGTGACGACAGCTGATGTTGTTATTTCTACTTGTAATATAGGAAAAAATATAGGTCCATTATTAGATTGTATTGTCAATGGGGAAATCTAGAAGGACATGCTGTTACATAGATTTATCACCACAAGGAGCATGATTTATCCCTTGTATATCTAATACCGCAATATACAACAGCAAGATATACCTATTGCAGCAAATGTTCATTTTAAGTATATCCCAGACAGACGCAAAGCCCCAAGTTTCGTTTGCATCGGCATTTGTTTACATTTTATACTGGCAACTGTTAATATTACTCAGCACACTTAAGTAACTTTATTACTGTTTATTATTGATGCCATTATTTACATGGATGGCAAAATTTTAGACTCGCAGTAATTTGTATGACCAGTATATATACCACTTATTTACCAGATTCCATATTAAGCAACAAAAATCTTCTATAATGAATACAAACAATATATATCAACAAACAGAATGATATATATATATATGTGATTCCAACAAAATATAACATTTCATTTAAGGAGCGATCTCGATCATCGAAAAGCTTTTTCATTAATTCTTACCCTCAAGCAGGTTGCTAAAAAGATCCTCTATATGGGAATCTCCAGCCAGTACCATATTGTTTGGCAAAGTTATAGGTATTCTATTTTGTAGGTTATAGATTTATTTGGTTGACAAACTGTTTTACATTTTTTTTTAAAAAGTTTTTTAAAATTTCACTTTTGAAAAATTAAATAAGTTCTAACTGTTGAAATATAATGAAAAAATACCTCTAGTATTTTACATTTTTCAATGGTAAAGTTGATGATAAACAATCGTCTATGAATATGTTTTATTGCAATCTTGATTGTTTTTGTAAATAATTTGTTGTTGGGAAGGCAGAATTTTAATGTGAGATAACTTGTGGCCTAACCCTTTTGCTACATCATGTATACAAAAGGCAATTAAATATGTTTAAAGTAAAATCATCTAGAAATCTTTATAAATATCCGTTAAAACAAACAGTTAAACCAGCATAGAATCCATGAGATTCTCTTAGGGATGAATCAGTGAGAAGGAACAAATCAACTAGAAAAGGGGGAATAGTGGGGACACTTTGCTGTTAAAAGCTCTGATTAAAGCCTACAGCTCTCAAGAAACACCACTTTAACCATGGCTATATTTGGCTTGAGGTGAAACCCACTGTTATCACAGCATTGTGACCTGACTTTGGGAGAGCCAGGCAAACAAATGGCATGTGCAGGAAAGACATAGAAATGGTTCTACTCTTTCCTTTGTTATTGGCAGCAATATGCAGTGGTAAATGGAACCAAATCAGATTGGGCAAAGGTAGATTCAGGTTTACCTCAGGGTACAGTTTGAGGGCCCATTCTGTTCTATCTGTACATTACTGACATGGTCAAAGCCGTAGATTCACCAAATCGTCTTTTCGCAGATGATTGTGTTTGTTATAGGTCAACAAATAGTGGAAAGGATAAAAACAGGTTACAAGAATAAATTGATAGTTTAGGTGTATGGGCTCATAGATTGGGTACGCAGTTTTTGCCAAAGAAATTTAATACCATAAAGTTATCCAGAAAGAAAAAGAATTTTTTCCTTCTTATTCAATACACACGAAGAAAATGTTAACTCTGTCAAATATTTAGGGTGATCATTACAAGTTATCTTAAATAGCGTACCCACATTAGTAATGTATGTTGAAGGCAAATATGACTTGGGTGTTTTAAGGAGAAATTTTGGGATGTGTTCCGGGCAAAGGTCAACGAAACAGCATACATGGGTTTAGCTAGGCCAGTTTTAGAGTATTCTCGTTTCTGGGATCCTCACTGTGTAGATTTCCAGGACAATTTGGAAATGGTCCTAAATATAGCAGCTTGGTTTGTTAAGACAGACTATAATTATGATTGAATTGATGGATTGAGTATTAAGCGTTATTTTTATGCCAGTGAGGGCTAACAGACAATCAGTTAACATAATCACTGTTTCCATGGATCTTGGAATGTTAACCAGTACTCAAGCACACCCCATCTCCGCAAGTAACTCATAACTTTCCCACTTGAATCAGCGGTGAGAGATGAATGATAATGAGACCCATTGTCGTATAAGTCATCACTTTGAACTCGCGACCCCTGGATTGATAGTCACACGCTAACAACTCTAGAATTATGAATCAGGTAGTATAATGTATATACTGTCAAAATTAGTTTGGAAACCCTTGAAGCAAGGTAGAAAAGGAACACAGTTAATTCACTTCTGCAAAGGTAAAAATGGTAGGACTTGGCATACCAATCAATTAGCTAGTTCTTCTTGATTGGCATGGTTAGGTTGAGGTAGGAATTAATCTTCATTTGTTGTGCTTATGAAAGAACAGATATTTTCAAGTTACATTTTATCCAAACCACTGTATTAAAGGGACTGGAATTCAATTCAAGATAAGGTCCTTTCCAAAGTGATGCTGTGACTAGCTTTGTGCTTTGTCAACCCCCCACCCTCCGCCCCCACCCCCGTATTTTTGTATTTTTCATGTGCGTATGTAGGTAGCTAGTTTTTTTTGGCCAAAGTTAAATTTTGCATTGTCATTTTAAAGAAAAATGGACTAAAATCATCAAAAAAAGTTATATGCCTTGAAAGTCAATAAAAAAGCTTGGGTAGCTCTGATTTTGAGTGAGTAGGTAGGAGCATGGCAAACAATATATTTTTTAAGGTTGGTCTTATAAATATTAAGAAGGAAAGGTTGTACTATGCATCTCCAGACAAATTGTTATTATATATATTTTATTTATTAAAGTAATGGGTACAATACATTTTAGAATTACAACATTTGCAAAAGCGTTAGTACATGCAAAGAAATACACAGCCTAGTAAGGCTTATCAGTCAATATACATGTATTATCAAAATTTCAATAATTTTAACACATAAATAATGATGAAAAATTTCATGGCATTGTTAACCATATAAGATAAAAACAAAATAGAATGAATAACAAAATTGATCAATCAGTGCAATGACAAAAAAATGTGTTTAGATTTGCCTCGTTTTAAGAGCACTTTCTATTAATTTCCGAAAGATATAATTCAACTTTTATTTTGTAATAGTTTATCAATTTTGCTAAAATATGATTTATTTGTATCGCATAATTCAATTATTTTTGCATTCAAATTATCACGTAAATGATCAAATTTAGGGCAACAAAATATGAAATGTATTTCATCTTCGACAGTATTTGTTATGATAGCATGTACAAGTTTAATTATTTTAGGCTGAGTTGTCTAACGCACCATCTCAAGATCACTCATCTCTCACCGCTAAGGTCCAAAAACTTTATGTGAAAAAGTTTGTCATTTATTTGCGGAAGGACGGTGGTTCTACTCAAATTATTCCTCCACTAATAAAACTTCTTTTGCTGTATATATCCTGAAATGTTGAAAATGTTAAACCCCATTAAAAAGATATTAATTTTGCGAAATAACAAATAAGAAAATGTAAGTTACCTTAATTATTGATGGTTTGATTATGCCATTTATCTTATATCAGGGCTAAGTATACAGAGGCCGGTATTCTGCTACATCGCAATTATAAAATCATGTTTGTTTTTTCAAAATTGGGGTGGGGTGGGGGGGGACTCCAAAAATAGAAGAAAAAAATTGCGATGAATTATTCTTACATAAGAAGATAAAATTACTAGATATGAATATTTATTGTAACATTTGATAATTAATGGTTACTTTTTTTTTTACACTTTATTTTCCAGTTTGCTAAAAATTGTTTTTCCCAATTTCCCTTCAAACACGTTTTTTTTCCCAACCTGGAAGGTTTGAGTCTCTTTATAATTTACACATGGAAAAAGCCCTGAACATATGTAATTTAACTTAACATTGCAGACTGAGGTAAAGTTTCAGACAATTTGTTACTATGAATTTAAGTGTCAGTATATAAATTACTGGGATTTACCTCATGTTGTGGAGATGTCATTTTTACAAACTTACGACTTTAGTATTCCTGAGATGAAAGGAAGATGAGATAGTTAAAATGAAGGAGGTAACTTTAAATTTTTTTCATCTTATTTTAATGACTTTGTGAATGCAGCTTTACATTTGCTTTTTGTTAGTTATTCCGCATAATTGGTTAGTGATATGTAATCAACCTATTTATGGTGTTGCTGTCATAGTCTGGTGGATATCATCTTGATTTAACCCTTTACTCCATAGATACACGTTTTTCCTCACCAATCACAGGCCTTTGAAAACAGTGCAGGAAGAGTTCAGATTGCTCGTAACGAGCAATCTGAACACTTCCTACACTGTTTTCCACTCTGTCAGTTAATATAAACATAATTTACCCATTGCTGATACATGGTTAATTAATGTTTTCAATTTGGAAGAGTCTCAATAAAATGCTTATGAAGCAAAATGTTAAGGTGCAAGAACAGCTGGGCTTGATATTTGTTATCAAAAGTACTCGTCCTACTTTCCCAAATATATTTTTAGATTTGATTGATTGATTGCATAATTAGCGTCATTTTGTCATTTTTATGCCATCGAGGTCAAACAGACAATCAGTTAACCTAACCACTGTTTCCTGGGATTATCCAGTACACGAGCACACCCCATCTCTGCAAGTAACTGATAACTTTCCCACTTGAATCAGTGGTGAGAGATGAATGATAATGAGACACAATGTCATATATCAATCATCACATAGACTATTGCCAGACAGGGGATTCAAACTCACGACCCCTGGATTGATAGTCAGACGCGTAACCGACTGAGTAATCGGGCCCAGCTATATTTTTAGAATGCTTAAATTCTAAGGTTAGTTACTTAGTTATTGTTCATCCTGGACAAATGCGTACTCTGCTCGTCATGGCGAGGGGACGAGAAGTATTTTCCAGCCCTGAAGAGATCCTAGTTTAATAACCACAATGGCGGATATAAATATTTTTTTTTTTTTTATGATTCTAGTTTTTAGATTTTTGACATTGTACGTGTAATAATATGCCTATAATTGTTTACTGAACACTGCTTTTCCTCTTTAGTTAAGTCAAGTAAATTTTACTTTAAGTTGGCAAGACAAATAACAAATAACATAAGCTCTGAAGGACATTATTGAAAAAATAGAGAATTTTGCAAATTTATCAAATTTATTGAAATTTTTTAATGAGTATATTATTTGAGGTATCATATCATTTTTGCCAGTGTGTTTAATAAAAGCAATAATAAATGAAAATGAATGTAAGATTACTTTTATCACATTACTCAGAAAATAGGTACATTTACCTTTTATTTAAAGAATTAGGAAAGTTTGCGCATATAAGTTTCCGTCCGCCATCATATGACATAACGTATAAAAATAATATCATAACAAATCAACGTCATTCAATAGTTCTGGCAAGTTGAAAAGCACTTTGGCTGCTTACATTGAAATAGCCTCAATATATGTAAAGGTAATGCTGCTTTATGCACAAATAACCTGTAATGTATGGAATGTTGAAAACAGAAACAGGAGCTTTTTGTTATGTAGAAAAATATTTTATTTACTATAGTCGGATAACAAAATTTTTTTTTTTTATAAAGTTTTTAAGTCTCACTTAAGTTCAAGGTCAGAAATAGGCACAAAAGTTTGTGTCCACTCCATACATTTTAAACCACTCGACGGATTTTGAAATAATTTGTCACAAATGTTCACCACAATCAGATGATGTGACTCATACATGACACAGATCCAAAGGTCAAGGTCATACTTAAAGGTTCAAGGTCAGAAATAGGTACAAAAATTGTGTTCACTCCATATCTTGTTAACCAATATTGACAGATTTTAAAATAATATGGCACAAATGTTCACCATAATCAGATAACACATCTTGTGCAAGACCCAAGTCTGTATCTCAAAGGTCAAGTTCACACTTAGATGTTCACTGTCAGAAATAGGTACACAATTTCGTGTCTGTTTCATATCTTGTAACATGCAATAAATGTTCACCAATATGGGATATTTAGTGGCAGGTTTGTACTTGCAGGCCCAACATTGTAGCTTTTGAGCGTTGGGTTTATCTTTACCATATTGAAAAAAAGGACTTGATTTGCTCTGTTCACTCTCCAGATGGAGGAATGGGAATGTAAGTTATGAATTAATTAACACAGTTTAGTACAATTAATATCAGTTAACAATATTTTTACAGATTCTGATACTAGCATTCAGCGTTTAATGTTTGGTGATGATTTTATAGAGGACAATTATTGGGATGTTGGCAGTTTCAAGCATTAGGCCATTATAAATTAATTGCTAGATTATCATCCAATTTTTTCTAAAAAACAGGGAGAGTGGAAGGATTTTAATTTTTATTTCTATTTTGAAATTGTTTGATGTTTTTTAAATAAAAAAAAAAGATTTTTTTTCTGTATTTTTAATTATTTATTTTTTATGAAAATAGAAAGGGTCTGGGCAGCATGAAAATTAGGGAGCGGGTGGGGATGATAATCTAGCAATTAATTTATTATGGCCTTAGGGGTGTGCTGGCGCTTGCAGCCGATTTTCAGTTAATTATTTTTACTGTACTTGGCAGATTTTGGAGTAGGAGACGTGATAGGTCCCCCCTCTGGATCCGTCAGTGGTTTATTTATAAATAGCTTTAACACTCAACCCTGCAATCAATTCAGGGGTGTGTTGATATCTTTTTTATGACTGTTATATAGTGTCTCATAAATATTGTATCATGATTTATTGTGTCCTTCATTTTTAAAAAATACGTTCTAACCCAATAAAAGAAATGCTGGCCATCTAAAGAGAAATCAACAGTAGATAATTATATTGAATTTTACTTTACTACCAGTATATTTTGATTACCTGTTTCTCATTAAATCATGTAAATATATATACTGTGTATACATGCACATGTACAAATGTATATACTGTGTATACATACACATGTACAAATGTATATACTGTGTATACACGCACATGTACAAATGTATATACTGTGTAAACACGCACATGCACAAATGTATATACTGTGTATACACGCACATGTACAAATGTATATACTGTGTATACACGCACATGTACAAATGTATATACTGTGTATACACACATGTACAATGTATATACTGTGTATACACGCACATGTACGAATGTATATACTGTGTATAAATGTACATGCCTATTCAAAACAAAGGTGAATGGGACTTCTTTTTCATGTCATTGATTAAACTTTACACAATCAAACATTGTTGAATGGTTTACCGTATGAGTTTCTGTCAGATGACTAACTGTCCTGGCTATGGTGACACACATACAAACGTACAATGTTACCGACCAATCATTCATTTACAGTAACAGGTAGTTTAGAAAAATTTTAAAACTGTCGGATGGATTTGTTTGTGGGGTTTGTAGAAAAGTTTATTTAGATTAAAATTTGTTGTTGTCAGTTGATTCTGCTTTTATTGAACAAAATATTCTATGGTATTTAAAACTAAAATTTGTTGTCATTGGATTCTTCTTTTATTGAACCAAACATTCTATGGTATTTAAAACTAAAATTTGTTGTCATCAGATTCTGCTTTTATTGAACCAAACATTCTATGGTATTTAAAACTAAAATTTGTTACTTTCTTCTGCTTGTACATAATTTATCTTCTGTTTAGGGTTGAATTATTTTTGTTGTTGACAACTGATTGTTGAGAAACTAATCATTTTAAGGTACATGTATTTAAAATAAAATATGTCATCATGGTGCTATAAATGTGCTATATAAGTAAACTGTAATTGTTCTGTTTACAATTATTGATTGATTGATTGATTGAATATTTAGCGTCATTTTTATGCCATCGAGGGTTAATAGATGATCAGTTAACCAAACCACTTTTTTTGCAGGGATTAACCCGTACTCGAGCACACCCCATCTATGCAAGTAACTGATAACTTTCCAACTTGAATCAGTGGTGAGAGATGAATGATAATGAGACACAATGTCGTATATCAATCATCACGGAGACTGTTGCCGGGCAGGGATTCGAACTCATGACCCCTTGATTGCTTACAATTAAAAGAGGACCATGTTCTAAAAGTCCCAATATCGGCCATGTAAAATGGATTTCTTTAGATACTTATTTTTCAGCAAAGCTTGGCATATTTGTTTTTACCCTTTACTCCATAGATACACGTTTTCCTGCACCAATCACAGAAGGCCTTTTAAAACAGTGCAGGAAGAGTTCAGATTGCGCGTAACAAGCAATCTGAACACTTCCTGCACTGTTTTCCACTCTGTCAGTTAATATAAAAATAATTCACCCAATAATTCAAAAGCCTTCTATATTAGGTGTCCAAAGGCGTCTATATTAGTGGTGTCCAGAGGCGTCTATATGAAGTAAAGGGTTAAATATGATTTATTCTTTTAAATTTATAGATATTATTTATATTTCCCTGTAAGGGGACATAGAATTTGACATAAAGATACTATGGGAGAATAGAACATTCTCAATTTTTCATCCATTTGGGTAAAATTATTATTCAGTTTGAGTTCTGAAGTATCATCTAGTCATAAAATATAAGTATTGACTTTCCATAAGGAGCCAGGGTGGGTAAAAAAAGGGTTAAAATAGAAATTTTTAAAAAATCTTCTACTTAACAACCAGTTTTGTTTGTATAAATTTGATATAGATTATCCCTTTGAGTAGAGGTTTAAAGTTTGTACAAATCAAGAGACTTGTATTTATAGGGGCCCTGTAAAGGGTCTTTGAGTTTTACATAGGAATACTATGGAGAAACAGGGAAAACTAATTTTTTCATCAATTTATGAATTTTTTTATTCAGTTTGAATTCAGAAGCATTTTCTAGTCATAACAAGTACGACTTTGTTCAATAAAAAGGGTTGATTTTCCAAAAAGTGGCAAGATGGGGTCACAAAATAGTTTAATTGAACATTTTCAAGAATCTTGTTCTGAACCGGCCAGTCAAATTTGTTCATATATATGATAGGAATTATCTCTATGAGTAGGGGTTCGAAGTTTGTACAAATCAAGGAGCTAGTATTTATAGGGGCCCTGAAAGGTGGCTTTAAATTGTATATAGGAATACCATGTTAAAAATTATATTTCTATTGTTTTCATCCATTTGAACAGAATTGTTATTCAGTTTGAGATCTGAAGCATCTAATAGTCATAGTAAATAAGATTCAGTTCAGTAAGCAGGATTGAATTTCAATAAGGGTCCAGTGAGGGTCACAAAAGAGTTAAAATTGAAAATTCTCAAAAACCTTATTCTTAATAACAGGGTCAGTGATATTTGTTCATATTTGATATAAATTATCTCTATGATTAAGAGTTCTAAGTTTGTACAAATCAAAGGGCACTGGGATGTATACAGGGCCAGTAATGGGACTTTGTGATTTACATAGGAATATTAGGGGAAAATGGTGTAAATAAGTTGTTCAATTTGAGATTTAAAGCATTGTGTAGTAACAGTAAATTTGATTTTCTTTAATGAAGAGGATTGAATTTCCATAAGGAGCCAGGGGGTAGGGGGGAGCAATAATTTTATTGGTTAAAAATTTTCTTATCAATAAACTTTTTGTGAAACTAGTTCCTATATAAATTATATATGATATCCTCTGATCAGCAATGGATCTGTTTGTGCGGAAGTAATCATTTAGATCAAGTGTACATTTAGATTTTATTATTTGTTTTTATTAATGTTTGTTTAGTAAACTGTATTCTGTTTGTTGAAGGGACATTAGGTGTGACTCTTGTTCGTTGGTCCGTTCGTCTGTCCAACGTAAAAAAAATGATTTCTGATCAATAATTGCTGAAGGGGTCTATGTATTTTATTGGTATTTGGTTTGTAGCTGTATAATCATTATAGATTACATATGTTATATTTTTGTAAACTTATGTCAAATTTTGCAAGAATTATGGCCGTAAAGATTTGTTTCCTATCATTATAGCGGGAGCATTCTTGTTGACAGACACATTTTTAGTTTATTCTAATGTCATAATTAGTTAACACACCACAGGCTCAATAATATGGTTTATTGTATCCAGTTAGTTGGGGTAGACCTTAGAATGAATTTGAATAGTAGAACAGCCAGGCCCGATTAACTTAGTCGGTAGAGTGTCTCCGACTAACAATCCAGGGGTCTTGAGTTCGAATCCCTGTCAGGCCACAGTTTCCATGATGATTTATATATATATATATATATATATATATATATATATATATGACATTGCATCTCATTATCATTCATCTCTCACCTGAGTGAAGTGGGAAAGTTATCAGTTATTTACAGAGATGGGGTGTGCTTGAGCACTGGTTTATCTTCCAGGATCGCAAGAAACAGTGGTTAGGTTAACTGAATGTCTGTTAGCTCTCTGTGGCATAAAAATGATGCTAAATATTCAATCAATCAATCAACTTTCTTGGACAGTTATCAAAGTATAGAAGAATAAACACCTTACAATTAAAACCAGTCTCTTCGCATCTCAAAGTCAGTATTAATGATGCCATATACAAACCAAACAGCTTGTGAGTACATGTCCGGGTCTACATGTTTCAGATCTCAGTCAGTTGACAGGGTGAATGTGTCCTGTTATAGACATCCAGGAAGTCCAGGCCCTGGTTTCACGAAAAAACTTGAGTTATTACTCATTAAATATCACTTAAGTTGCCTTATAAAACATCTTTTTTGAGGAGTAGTTGCACTTTTTTAGGTCACAGATTCTAATATCATGTTGTAATCTGCAGTTCATCTTATTTGTCAATGCTTAATGTACATGTTGTTTGTATACCTGTGTATTTAGATTGGTGTTCCCTTTATTTGATGTATTATTATCATCGCTGTAAGATAATTAACAGTGCATGACGCTGTGTAGCTGGTTTATTTTTCCAGGTTGTTTTTAAAGGGACCAACTGCAATTCTGAAACACTTTTTTATGTAAATTGATTTAATATATATCCACAATACAGACCCTTTATTTCATTTCTATTTTGGAAGAGGGTACTCTGGTATATGATTGAAATAATTATTAAGGCCTGGTTAGCATGCTAAAGCGGGTCTGACTATCATCGGTCATGAGTTTGAACTCTTGCTTGGCCTCAATCTCCATAATGATTGATATGTGACATTGCATCTCATTGTCATTTGTCTCTTTTCTCACCACAGAATCAAGTGGGAAAATTATCAATTGTTTGCGGAGATTTTTACCATATGATTAATAAAATTTTGTAATGCATATATCGCATATGTAAAACATTGATAAACTACTCTTGAAACGGAAGATCATCTCAAATATTGCTAACCTATATTTTAAGTTCTTGCTGGAATTATATCAGACAATGTTTAGTTAGTATTTCTTGATATGCTTGATAAAATTATATTATTCTAGTTATGCAATAATTAATGATTGTAATATTTAGGGTAATTATATGTACATGGTGTGCCTTAAGTTAGGTGTTGGCACACCTATCATTTTTTTTCAGCAATGATTAAGGAATTTATAAAGTAATTTTAAAGATTGAAAGACAAATGTAACTAAATGCTTAATTAAAAAATATAAGGCAATATTGAGCTATCCGTTTACTTCGTTGTTTTCAAAGAAACAAAACTGAAATAAATATAGTTGTTGAATCATTTTGCTTTTTAATTTTAACAGACAAGCATTAAATAATAATTTTACCATCCCTGAGTTGTTTATTAATTGTCATCCAAAAGCTTGTTTAAGAACAGCATCCAAATAGTCAAGCGCTCTGTCCTTTCAACAGATCTTGTTTTGGTTGTTCTTCTTCGTTAGACAATACTATGTATAGTAGTGAGAAGTTTCGTAATAGTATTTATATAAAGGTTTACAATGCTAGTATGTATTATTTCATCATGGTATTTATATAAAGGTTTACAATGCTAGTATGTATTATTTCATCATAGTATTTGTATAATGGTTTGCAATGCTAGTATGTATTATTTCATCATGGTATTTGTATAAAGGTTTGCAATGCTAGTATGTATTATTTCATCATGGTATTTGTATAAAGGTTTACAATGCTAGTATGTATTATTTCATCATAGTATTTGTATAAAGGTTTGCAATGCTAGTATGTATTATTTCATCATGGTATTTATATAAAGGTTTGCAATGCTAGTATGTATTATTTCATCATGGTATTTATATAAAGGTTTACATTGCTAGTATGTATTATTTCATCATGGTATTAATATAAAGGTTTGCAATGCTAGTATGTATTATTTAATCATGATATTTATATAAAGGTTTGCAATGCTAGTATGTATTATTTCATCATGGTATTTATATAAAGGTTTGCAATGCTAGTATGTATTATTTCATCATAGTATTTATATAAAGGTTTGCAATGCTAGTATGTATTATTTCATCATGGTATTTATATAAAGGTTTGCAATGCTAGTATGTATTATTTCATCATGGTATTTATATAAAGGTTTACAATGCTAGTATATATTATTTCATCATGGTATTTATATAAAGGTTTACAATGCTAGTATGTGTTATTTCATCATGTTTAATTAAAACATGGCTTTGTCTTTCTTTTTCAGAAATCAAACAAGAGGATTCTGAGAGATGATAATAGGAAGTGAGTTGTTAAATAACAATTGGAGGTAAAAAAAATAGACTCAGCTACGACATGGATCTCCCTATGGAAAACTGGAACTGTGATATGTGCACATATCTCAATGAAATCAACATGCAGGCATGCACAATGTGCAATACCAAGCGTCCAGTCTCACCAAATACTCTACCAAAAGTATTTAAATCTGCGTTGCCCTCTACTACGGTCATTTTGGATGAAGTTGATGGTAAAGGTGAAAGTGATAAACAAAAGGCAGACCAAGGAAAGGTTAAAGATGGGTCCAAGGATTCTGATAAAGTCAAAGTTGGTAAGAGTTCCAATGTGCAAGAAAAAATCAAAAATGGAGCTAATAAAAAGGCTAAAATTTCAGACAATGGAAATGAAAAACAACCAAAGGTGTTAAATTTCAATGTTGATAGTAAAAAACCTGTTCAACAACCAAATAAAGGGAAAACTCCTACTGTAAGTGGTGACAATTCAAACCCAAAACCATCTACATCCAGTGATGAGACCAAGAAAAAGGCCGCTCTGCCAGCCAAACCTACAAATTTACCACTGACCAGAAAACCATCTAGTTCCGATAAAGATAAACTGAAAAAAGTTGTTGAAACTGACAAACCTGAAACTAAGAATAAGACAGAACTTCCGAAAGTTGAAAAGATATCTTCTGCAACAGAAAAGAATGAAAATAATTCTCATGAAGAAATGGATGTTGATTATCAATGGATATGTTCAAAATGCAGTGTGATCAATGACCATTATTTTGACAAATGCAAATGCTGTCATACAGAGAAGGATGACGATGTTGTTTGTATGAAAGAAAGTTTTTCTGATAAAAAAACAAAAAATGATAAAGATAAAGACAAGAAGAGTGATGAAACATCAAAGGTTGTAGAAGACATTCCAAAGTCTAAAGAACCTTCAAAACCTGGAGAAAAGCCCATTGAGATAAAGGAGGATCCAAAAGAAAAAGTGATGGAGTGGTCTTGTAAAAGATGTACTTTAAACAATCAGATGTCAGCTACCAAATGTTCAGTATGTGAAACACCTAGAGTTTGCAACATTCCTAGTCCAGAATCTATACCAGATACTATAGATTATTCTAAGTTCAAGCCAACACCATCTCCTGTTTCACCAAGTAACACTGCTACAAAACGTGAGCCACCAGATGGCAAACAAGCCTCTGCATACAGTTTAAATAAAGATGGGGAAGGTAAGGTAAATTTAAATAACAAAATTAAAGGCAAACCATCTGTCAGTCCTGATGATGATTCAGAGTGGACATGCAATAGATGCAATTTTTCATGTAATCCTTCCTTTAATAAAACATGCACATGTTGCAGTATAGGAAAGAAACCAATGAAACACAACCAACGTAATGGACCTTTAAACACAGGTAAACAGCCAAACGGAAGCAAATTGCCAGCAGCACCAAAAAGACCACCACCACCAGTTAAAAAATTGCCAACTAATCCCAGCAGCTCAACAGCCAAAAGCAACTTATCCTTACCAAAACCTAAACGAAATTCAAATCCTTCTACTGATGACACATTAAAACAAAGTCCATCTAAATCATCCTGGAAATGTCAAAAATGTACCTTTGAAAATCCCAACACTGTGCAAAAGTGCAATATGTGCGAGACATCTCGTGGCACCAAACCTACTGAAAACCACTTTAAGTGGACATGCTCCCAATGTACATTGTTGAATGAAGCGGACAATGACATATGCTCAGTCTGTCATAACAAAAAAGGACAGCTTAGAGGAGATAATAGACCTTTGGAAAGTATTGAAACAGATTCCGCAACTTCCATTTCAAAAGAAACAAACCCACAGCCATCAACCTCCGCAGATGGAAAATCTCCACCATCACAGCAAAAACAGAAACCTTCACCATGTACTCCGCTAAAGACAAATCTGACGACTAGTCTCCAATGCTCAATATGTACATACATCAACACTTCTACCTCTGGTCCTTGTAAAATGTGTTCATCACAGCTATCCACTGTCAAAGGTGATGCAGTGCTCTCCCCTGGCACACTCTGTATGCAGCACACACTGAAGAGACAGCAGTCCATGTACATGAAGAACCTCCGCGAGATTGAAGATAATGAGGCGTTGGAGCTATGGCAACATATAACATTATTCTGTAAGAAGGTAAGCCATGTGATCATGCACAGCAGAGCTCTAGATAAGGTGTTTTTTGTGGGGTATTTTACCTTCACAAAAGCTAAATACACCTTTAATACTTAATTTAACCATTACCTCTATGAAATGCTGAAATTGGTCAATAAGCATTAATTTATATTTACATTCCTAGCTGACTCCATCATTGAACCAATATATGAGTTTGTTTTTCATATCCCATGAACGCATACAAGTGTAACCATGGTATTAGGCCATCTTTAAAAAAATATAATGTTTGCTGTTCTCAGACCCAGTATTTATCATGTGGGTAGGTCATTAACTTTTTTTTTTGGGCCAGATTTTGACTTTGCATTGTCATTTCAAAGAAAAAATGACAGGAAAACCTGAATTTTTTTTTAATGCTTTGAAAGTCAATAATAAAAAGTTTCTGTAGCTGCAGTTTTCACTGAGTAGGTAGGAGCATGTCAAACAAATCTTTTTTAAAGGACGGCCCTATAATCTGGTTCTCATTTCTATTGTACCAATAAGTTATTACAATAGCACAAAGTTGGCATGAAATTGCTGTTCAATTAACCAACTTTACCAAATGGATACAATAAGAAGTTGCCTGATGGATACAGTAATAAGTTGCCTGTATATAAAGGTGCTGGAAAATGATAAATAGGATATAATTTTTATAAGCATATATTGGGTGCATCAGGGCATCCTTAAAATGTTTGTTTGCTGTGCTCTGATTAGTATTTTTCATGTGGGTAGGTAGGTAGCTAATTCTTTTTTTTTTTGCCAGATTTTAATTTTGTGTAGTCATTTACAATAAAAATGAACAAAAATTATGAAAAAAAATTCAGTGCTTTGCAAGTCAATAAAAAAATTTTGGTAGCTACAATTTGAGTGAGTAAGTAAGAGCACGTCAAGTACATATTTTTTAAGGATGGCCTGAGTACTCTAAATATAAGGAATGAACTTCATTTACTAACCATTCCCGAGATATTCCCTTACATGCAACAAGCAAAGTTTACATGGACCTCTTTGGGGGTCATTGACTTTGCACCTGTTACATGTAAGTTCAAAATTTTCATTCCTTAAATAAACACTTCACATATATTCTACACTTCTCTTACTAAAATTGGCCAATGGGTATTACTTTATAAAAACTTCTCTTATTGAAATTTTCCAATGGGTATTATTGTATAGAAACTTCTCTTATTGCAATTGTCCAATGGGTATCATTTTATAGAAACTTCTCTTATTGAAATTGTCCATTGGGTATCATTTTATAGAAACTTCTCTTATTGAAATTATCCAATGGGTATTATTTTATAGAAACTTCTCTTATTGAAATTGTCCAATGGGTATCATTTTATAGAAACTTCTCTTATTGAAATTGTCCATTGGGTATCATTTTATAGAAACTTCTCTTATTGAAATTGTCCAATGGGTATTATTTTACAGAAACTTCTCTTATTGAAATTGTCCAATGGGTATCATTTTATAGAAACTTCTCTTATTGAAATTGTCCAATGGGTATCATTTTATAGAAACTTCTCTTATTGAAATTGTCCATTGGGTATCATTTTAGAGAAACTTCTCTTATTGAAATTATTCAATGGGTATTTTTTATAGAAACTTCTCTTATTGAAATTGTCCAATGGGTATTATTTTAAAAACACTTCTCTAATTGAAGTTGACCAATGGGCAATAAAACACTTTCACTTCACTTACCAAAAATTTGACTATTTTGCTACTTTTAATGATCAAAATTAATGTAAACATATAAATATAATTCTTATTGTCTCAAACAGAACAATGAAAAGTTTGTAGACGACTCATTTGTGCCGAACCAGAAATCATTATTCACTGATCCGGCGAGCTCACTGGCTAGACACGAGGTTAACTGGCGGAGGTGTGACAAAATTGGGTCACATAAATCTGAGAGCAAGGTCCCCTGGGCAGTGTACAGAACACCCATGCCTGACGACATATCACAGGGAGAACTTGGCAATTGTTGGTAAGCAGTATTTTTGTTTACAGGATAAGGATACATGGCATTTTACTGGTGTAAGATCTTAAGATAATCAAGAGAAAGTTTAGGTAGGTGTGTAAATGTCACACAAGTATGACATCGTACTATTTTAAGAATATTGAAAATCATTAAATTTATTTAGAAATAAAAAAAAAACGTGGTGATATAAATCCAACAGGAATAGTTTTATAATCTTTAGGAGATGAACCATCAAATAATAGTTATTTTTGTTTTGTTTCATTCCCTTATTAGTTTAAACTAATTTATTTAAGCTCTTTTGTGAAAAAAGCTCAGAGCTTATATGTACCGCTCTGTGTTCCTCTATCAGTTTTGAGTATTGTTTTATGAGAGGTATCAGGTCAAGCTAGGGATCGAACCCGTAACCTCTGGCATAAGCAGCCAACACTCTATCCACTACACTACTGCACTGCTTTTATTATGTACAGTCAAAATTTGTAACGTTGATATTTTAGGGAATTCCAAAGCATTGAGATATCGGCATAGATTTTGTCTCAATATTAATATTTGTTTTCATCACCTTACACATGTCATCTATTATTTGTCATTTGTACTTTCACTTTCATATTACGGTCCATGCAGTAGAATTGCACCGTCGTGATAAATGTTCATATCCAGACCTTCTGTGAATCGCTCGGCTTTGTGAGATATAAGTGGAGGTTGATTGATTGATTGATATTAATACAATCACTCAATTCAATGACACAATGTTTGCAACATTCGGTCAGTCATTAAAACTGACACCTTTACTATAGACTGATGATTAGTGTCGCGTCTTAAATAAAATGTGAAAAAAAAGCATGCGCAGATTTTCACACGACGTGGAGCATGCACACAATATAATGTCAACAATTATTATATAGAGATAAACAATCAAAGATTTGAAATGATCAATCGGGATCTAAAAATTGATTGAGATATCCAAAATATTGACAAATGGCACAAAAATATCGACAATACCGGAATATCGACTCGAGCGATATCAGTGTTTTTTTCACCATTTTGGGAAAATGACCCATACCCTTGGAATTGGGAATTTTAGCGGCATTTTCATTAAATTTGGGAAAACTTTTGCATTAAATATATTCGTTCAACTTCATAAAAATGTGTACATTTGCCTCTCTTGCCATTTAATTGAAGATTCAATGTCATACTCAATTCAGAATGGGGAAAACTTTGTTTATTTTATCAAGGGATTATGGCAAGTTTCAATTTATAATTATTGAAGCTTTCAATTGGGAATTTTTACCACTAAATATGGAAAAAAATATACTATTTGCCATTGGGAATATGACCCAATAACGGCTATAAAAATGGCCGAAAAAAAACACTGGATATCGAGATAACGAGTATTTACTGTTTATTATGAAATATTTAGTGTACGAAACAAATATGCACAACCCAAATGAATGTATCATTATTTTTATTAGGTTTTTGAGTGCACTAGCTGTGTTGGCAGAACAACCTGAATTGATAAAGAACATAATTGTTACGAAAGATTTCTGTCCCGAGGGTGCCTACCAAGTAAGACTGTGTAAGGACGGCAACTGGCAGATTGTGCTTATAGATGACATATTTCCCTGTGATCTGCATGGCCGACTCATCTTCTCTCAGGTCAGTTATCTTGTTTATTTTGCTTTTTGAGGCTTTGTAGCTTTTAAGACTTTGAATAAGGGAGGTTCTAGGTTGGATCTCTGATTGAGTCACACCAGAGACCTTCATTACTGCAGAGACTTTAAAGATAAAAGTGCATGCACTACCTTCTTCTTACCAGAAACCTTAAAGATGGTAATTGTACCACCTTACCAGATACTTAATATATGATATCTGTGATACATATATCAGTAATAGCAACACCTTCATCATACAAGAGACTTAAAAGATGGTAGTAATACTTTATTCCTTATTCCTACCAGAGACTTAAAAAATGGTATTACCAGAGACTTAAAATGCTTTAATGTATCAGAGATTTTTAAGATGGTAGTGATACCTTCATCACACCAGAGATTGAATATGGATGTAATATAATAATAATCATATCTAAGACTTTAAAGTTGGTAGTAGTACCTTCATCTTAGCAGAGACATTAAAGATGCTACTGTTGGTAATACCTACTTTTTACCAGAGACTTTAAAGATGCTACTGCTGGTAATACTTACTTCTTACCAGAGACTTTAAAGATGCTACTGCTGGTAATACCTACTTCTTACCAGAGACTTTAAAGATGCGACTGCTGGTAAAACCTACTTCTTACCAGAGACTTTAAAGATGCTACTGCTTGTAATACGTACTTCTTACCAGAGACTTTAAAGATGCTACTGCTGGTAATACCTACTTCTTACCAGAGACTTTAAAGATGCTACTGCTTGTAATACCTACTTCTTACCAGAGACTTTAAAGATGCTACTGCTGGTAATACCTACTTCTTATCTGAGACTTTAAAGATGCTACTACTGGTAATACTTACTTCTTACCAGAGACTTTAAAGATGCTACTGCTGGTAATACCTACTTCTTACCAGAGACTTTAAAGATGCTACTGCTGGTAATACCTACTTTTACCAGAGACTTTAAAGATGCTACTGCTGGTAATACCTACTTCTTCCAGAGACTTTAAAGATGCTACTGCTGGTAATACCTACATCTTACCAGAGACTTTAAAGATGCTACTGCTGGTTATACCTACTTCTTACCAGAGACTTTAAAGATGCTACTGCTGGTAATACCTACTTCTTACCAGAGACTTTAAAGATGCTACTGCTGGTAATATCTACTTCTTACCAGAGACTTTAAAGATGCTACTACTGGTAATACATACTTCTTACCAGAGACTTTAAAGATGCTACTGCTGGTAATGCTTACTTCTTACCAGAGACTTTAAAGTTGCTACTGCTGGTAATACCTACTTTTACCAGAGACTTTAAAGATGCTACTACTGGTAATACCTCCTTCTTACCAGAGACTTTAAAGGTGCTACTACTGGTAATACTTACTTCTTACCAGACACTTTAAAGATGCTACTACAGGTAAAACCTACTTCTTACCAGACACTTTAAAGATGCTACTGCTGGTAATACCTACTTCTTACCAGAGACTTTGGCAATGGTAGTAATACCATCATCACACCAGAGACTCTGAAGATGATAGTTATACCTTTATCATACCAAAGATTTTAAAAATGGAAGCAGAACTTTTAATAATTTTCATACAAACGAGTTTTAGAATAGTTACGACATCTCTGTCATACCAAAGACTTTAAAAAATGGTATTAATACCTTCATTGTTTGAAATTTAACATTGACAGGATATTTTAGGACAGACTGTGATGTGATACTCAAGTGTGTGGCAGTACTTGTTATAGTTACTGTCTAAGTTCAGAGATTTAAAATTGCGGATTTTACTGTTATGTCTTGGAAAACTTTTGAAAACTTTTGAAAGGTCTGCAAGAATTTTAGAAAGGTTCAAACTAAATGATAAAATTCGGATTGTGTATTTCTTTTTAATCAATGAAGCTAGAACAACCATAGGCATTTGATATTATTTTCACTCAAACTGCACAGTGCACATAAATTTGAGATCTGAGACTAGTTTACCAGCTCTGGCCACAGTATGTGCTGCATTAAATACATTACTTGATTTTATTTTTTTATCTTAACTTGGTCACTGGTTTCACCAATGGGGGGTGCAGCAATTGGTCTAGTGTTAATATTAGTTGGAAGGCTGATGTAGATTATAACTAATTTTGGACAGTCTGACTGACCTAGCTCAAGTTAAATAACAGGGGTCAGACAGTGTAAAGTAGATGTCACGGACCTCAGATTTGCACTGAATTTAACCCCTGTTAATATATGACTGAGAAATAATTGAAAGTGTTGCAATACATACGATAAATCAGCTATACTGAAACCACTTAACACTTGCTATAAGAAAAGCCGGTCACAATCATTGTTCTTTAGATGGTGTCTTGTTATGTTTGAATATGTTGTAATAAAATGTTTAAATGATAATTTTTTATGTATTAAATGTGAAGAGGCATAAAATGTTGCTGCCGTTTGTCCGTTACAAAATTGGTTTGTGATCAATAACTTCTGAAGGAGTCTATGTATTAAATTAATATTTTGTGTGAACATGTACCTGTGTAATCATGAGATACAGTCCAAGTTTGATATTTGTCAACATCAGTCATATTTTACAGGAGTTATGCCCCTTTTTGACTCAATTTTTAATAAAAAAATGTTTTCTTATCAACAGTGGTGTCAACAAACACAATATTTTTAATCAAGGAAAATATTTAGCAGTTGCTATGTTCAGTTTAAATGAAAAGTCTTGTCAAAACTTCATCTTTGTAAAGATTATAACAGAGTGAATCTATCATTATTCCAAGCAAATATTTTGACAGAAATGTCTTGTGTATATTTACAGGCCAAGAGAAAACAATTGTGGGTGCCTTTGATAGAGAAGGCAATGGCAAAGCTTCATGGTTGTTACGAATCGCTGGTAGCTGGGAAATGCATTGAGGGCCTTGCTACACTGACTGGGCAACCCTGTGAAAGCATAGCTCTGCAAGGTAAATACACTCTTGGATTTCAATTTTTTTTTTATCTTCAAAATTTATGTTAGCTTAATCAACAGAAAAGTGTATTCCCAATACAGTAAACTCATTAACCCAAGATAGATTTCATTGTTCACATAGTTTTAAGTCACTTGTTTTCATTGAACCTATCCATACTGTTATTGTTTTTTCAACATTTACTTTAAGGCTGGAGATCTCTGCATTAAGTTTCAATACCTTAAGAATGTACCTTAAAGAATTCTCTGACCAATCCAACATGAGTGATTTCAAATTTATTTATTTTCCATCTTTTGTTCAAGTTCTTTCAACTTAGAGAAATCACACTCAAGTCTTTCTGGGTGTAACCAGTACTAAGTGTATGCGGATAAAGTGTCTTGCTCAAGGATACCACTCATGGCCGTGGGGAAGGACTGAGCATACAACCCTTGGATCCTGAGTCTAATACTGTACCACTGGACCTCACACTCCACCTTTATTGTTGTTGGCATCATGTATATTTGTATTTACTGAATTGCAGAGCTATTGGTATAACTTTTATTTTACAAAAAAAAATGTAAAATAGAATAAAACACATCATTCATGACCAGGCCTTCTAAAATTCCAAAATGCAAATTGGTCCAGGTTTTTTACTACCGTAAGAATCGCACTTAAAAATCACTAAAATTGCCTTACATTATGCCTTTACACGTATGCATACCCCACCCACCATGTAAGCTGCATCATGTATTTTCTCCATTTATTTATTAATAGGGAACGATTTCAAGTTTATTTGTGTATTATTTATTACATACTTCATCACAATGTGTACATTTTAATGTCTGACATTATGTTTCTGCTTAACTGAATAATTTTCATTATATTAAAAATGTTCGATTGAACCAAAAGTGTTGCAAGTTCCGGAAGCTGCGTGAAATAATCACTGTGGAAACCAATGTAACGGTTCAACCACCAAAATAAATCATTCAGAACCTGTCCCACATCCAAACAAAATCGGTCCGGGTTTTGTCACTTGCATTAAATAATGTCATTAATTTTATAATTAAAGTTATTTTTTAAAAAAAATGCAACAAACAAGTAACACTGCACGTTTGATCAAATATTTGAATGACGCAAACAATATTCGGTCCGACCGTCCCAGCTTTGACTGGCGGTATATCAAAGAAATTACGGACGCAAACACAGTCTTTTGATGAATCGACAGAACGCTATGGGTTGCTGATCGCACATCGAAGGCATGCTACATAGCGATAGACTCTTTCAGTAACCTCCCCTAATACTGTCGATGGTTTAGTCGAAATTGACATCATTTCGCACAGCAGGTGACAAAACAAACGGATTATTGGGTCAAATGATATTGCCGCATGGCGTATTTCACTGGTCAGTATGGCATACTAAGAGCAATTTATGAGATTTTATACGACAGATAGAAAATATCTGGACCGATTTTTTATTGAACTTTGAAAATATCTGAACCAATTTTTTATTAAACTTTGAAATAAAAAACCGGTTTTGAACTTCAGAAATCGGTCCAAAAACCGAAAAACCAGCAATTTTAGAAGGCCTGTTCATGACATAGTTTCTATGAAAGAATAATATGAAAATGTACTAAAAGCGGGAACCATGTGTTAATCGAGTGTATACGCATATTGGAAATTACCTAATGACGCGTGTAGTGTCTACGGTCTGATTAGCCAATAAAGGAACACAGCAGGGAGGTACCGTTTGTTCTTCACAGCGGACACTATCATTGTTTATTAAAAAGGGCACTGCGGGACGGTAATTATTTAAGTGTGGCGGTATAAGAAAAGGGCAGGGCGGCATAGAAAAAGGGCGGGGTGGCCCGCCCCGCCCCGCCATGCCGCTTTAGGGGAAACACTATGAAAGCGACACTAAACGCTATAAAATAACAGGTTATAAATGCATTAAATGTTAATATGCACTTTCCTTTTCTTGATGAAGTGTCAAAATTTGTATTTGGCTTGATATGTTGCTTTCTTTGTTTCAGCTGAAAAAAATCGTGATATTCACATTGACCATGACCTTATTTGGGCGCAGTTACTCAGTTGCAGAGAATCAAGGTGAGATATTTATTGTTCGAAACCAGTTTATAGCTTACCTGAGCCAAAGGTTTCATTGAGCTTTAGTGATCACCCTGTCTGTCTACTGTCTAGCGATTGTTAACTTTTGTTTCAAATGACTTCTGAAAATGCTTGACATATTTTCACCAAATTTGGTGTGATGGATCCTTACATTTTTTTATCTCAAATTTATTTAAGTTGTGACCCTGTGGTCAAATTTTGTCCTGTTGCAGGAGCTTGACAGTTCTTTGTGTTTCTTTCCAAAAATCTTTTCTGAACGTACATGGTCTGGGGCTTCAGTGCTCCATGAAAAAAAAAAATTTGGGACTAGCCCAGGGCAAGTAGATTGAAAAAATCTACTTGCCCTGGCTGAAAAATAACTTGCCCTGATCAACGGTTTACATGCCCAGATTTTTATTACCAATACACCTTGTGGTATAATATGAAATATGTAAACATAGACTTAAATGTATTCATTTTATGTAGGGTAAGCTCCCCATAACATTATGCATGTCTAAATCACAAGTTTTAGAGTTTGAATAAGACTGGGAGAAGTGAGAGAATCTCGGGAGAACTGACTATGTCTCTATCAGTATGTTGTATTTAATCTTTGTTCTTTATTAGCATAAAAAAGATGCTAAATATTCAATCAATCAATCAATTGTTCTTTATTGACTATCATTTCTGTTCTTTTGATTCAGTGGCAGTGTGGGAGCAGGAGTATATGTAAAACATTATTTTAAATATCTTTCTCTTGTTTTCTAATTATTGCTGTCACAACATACAATAATGGCAATGCCAAGCCTACAAAGTTATTCAATCTATCCAAGAGAACTTGGCAATATGATAAATGAATGCAGTCTATGATAGCCTTCAAATATCTAGAAAGTGCAACTAGTCAACTATATTTCAAATATTAAAAAAAACCCACATAATTCATCTTAATTGTTGTTTTCAATACTATAATTAAATCATGCCAAAAAAAATATACGCTGAAACTACACAACCAAAAAGTAATGTTTATTACTATAATACCCCACCCACATTTTTCTTAACCTTGAACTCAATTTCAATATCAATTCTCACGTTTTCACAGAAGAAAATTTATATAAATACAGTTCCAATTATTGTAAATCTACGAAATATTTATAAAATTACCAGAACCTAACGCTGACATTTTACATAACGCGATCGATCGCAAATTATCTGCAAAAACATTACCAGATTTTTTGAAATCGTTACCATTTTAGCAAAGGGAGGTAATTTTATTCTCTTCATAATAGAGAATTTGAGAAACACCCGCGAATTACGTCATCGTCTTTTTTTTTAGTCTTTGCTCGGGTAGGTGGTAAGAAACATGTTTACCTTGGGCGTAGATATCCGACCAATCAGAGCGGTTATTAAAAATAGATTACTTTATATTCAAAGCTATCCACCAATCACATTAGAGGATTTAAAATAGATAAATGAATATGCATGAGAGGTTTACCAAAGTCGCATTATCGTGCATGTGGTATGATAAACACCACAGGGGTCAATTGTTTATACTGATTAGTTACAGTCTTTAAACAACAGTTTGACCTGTGTCGTTTCGAATAGAGATATTTGCAGACCTGTGTATTGTGAAAACTAGCTTGTCCGATTTTTTAAGACAAGCCCGATGGGCAAGTAACTTTGAAAAAGGCACATGCCCGGATCTAGATTTGACAAGCCCCGGGCATCGGGCTATCCTATTCTTGGAGCACTGGGCTTTGATATTGTGCCCGTAGTATCACCTTATATTTTCTCAAATTTGTTCAAACACAAACCTCGGGTCAAAGTTATCCACTTCCCTGAACTTATTTTTCATATGGGTAATATTTAATTTAAAAAACATTTCAAGGAACCAACCAGCCATATTTCATCTTATTTGGTTTCAGTGATCAATAAGAGTAGGGTCCACTGGGGCACAGTGGGGGTGGGGGGGACTTTGGTATTCAAATGAATACTATGGGAAAATTTCCTTCTCTCATGTACTTTTTGAGATTTATAATTATTCTTGAGATCTGGAATATTGTTCAGCCGTGACAGTTGAAACAGGGGTCTTTAAAATCAATTTAATATGCACAAGGGGATAGCAGGGAGCCCAAAAAGGGATAAAATTGTAAATTTTCAAAAACCTTCTTAAGGGATGACCAATTGATATCTCAATGCTGAGGTCATAAGTTCGACCCCAGGTTGATACAAAACTTTCTGTGAGAAAGGACAGTGGTTCTAATGAGATTCATTCTGAGTGGTTCCTCCACCAATAACGCTGGATATGCCATATAAAACCTGAAATGTGTTGAATCCTATTAAAAAAAAAAAATAATAAAAAAGAAGCCTTATCATCTGTTTAATATCCCTCAAGTACGTAATTATTTGTGTCTATAAACTACTTCAGATTATTTGCAATAGAGAGGCTACTCAATGTTTTTATTAGGGTTATACAAGGAAATGTATGAAAAACTTCCCTGTACAGTTTTGAGCATTTCTATTTGTTAAAAAGGAACGCATTGTTCTTAGGTGGTTTCCTTTTTATTTCAGAATAATGTCTCTTGTTAACACCCATAGTTTAATATGGCCCAGGGTCCTCCGTGGTCTAAGGCCCCGTCTCAAGGTCACTTACCTTTCACCGCTAAGGTCGTAAGTTCACATCCCGCTCGCTCCAATAACTTTATATGAGAAAGTTTCCAGTAACTTGTGGAAGGACAGTGGTTCTACTCAGTCTGGGGTCTTCCTCCACTAGTAAAACTGGATATGCCATATATAACCTGAAATGTGTTTAAAATGGTGTTAACCCCATTCAATATGGCCACCATAACCTAAAATGGAACAAAATTAAAAAAAACGTTGTTGATTTTTCACAATAATATTTATCTTTGTTTGTTTTGTCAACTGTTTGACACAGCCACAACATGCAGATATTATTTTCATTAACTTCTAAACAAAGACATAATTTATATAATAATATAATAATGTGGTATGTCCATCCATTATAATGACTTGTATTTATTGTATTGATGGGTTGAATTACAAAGAACTTTGTCCTGAATAATTCCTATAGTTACAAGTATATTCTGTCACAAAGATTTGTTGGAAGAAAATATTGGGCATGCTATGATAATTTGGTATTTCGTGATACCACGGTTTTTATTACCTCTTTTAGGATCTTCCATTACCTGGTCACTTACCTTTCATCACTAAGGTTGTTTGGTTTGGTTCCTGCTCAGTTTGAAAACATTATGTGAATTATATATATTAATAAATATAGCACTGAATACTGGTGGTAGGATATATAGGGGTCCTGTATGGAAATATTTTTTACAGAGTATGGGAATTTAAAACATTTTCTATTCCTTGTAAGTAACTTTTTGTTCTGTAAGGGTGTAGTGGGATATTTATTCATAAGTGGTTAAGAGGGTTAATTTTGTGAATTTTCAAAAAGTACTATGGCTACTATGAGTTAGTAGAGCACCCTCAGACACTGTAGGGCCTCTTGTTTTTCTTATCAGTCTGTTAATTTGATGTTTTTATGCTCCCCTAAAGGGGGGACGCATATAGTCACTGCTTCGTCCGTGCGTGCGTCACCAATTCTTGTCAGGGCTATTTCTCTAAAACCTCTGGTTTGAATTTTATGAAACTTGCTAGGATGCATCATTACCAAGTGCAGATGCGCATATTGTCATTGTGTTCCGGTTCGATGATTTTTCATGGAGTTATGGCCCTTTGATTCTAATTGTGACCTAATTCTTGTCCAAGCTATTTCTCTACGACCTCAGGTTGGAATTTTATGAAACTTGCTAGGATGCATCATTATCAAGTGCAGATGCGCATACTGTCTTTCTGTTCCAGTTCAGTGATTTTTCAAGGAGTTATGGCCCTTTGATTGAGTCTGTGACCAAATTATTGTCCGCACTATTTCTGTACAACCCCATGTAAGAATTTTGTGAAACATGCTAGGATGCATCATTACCAAGTGCAGATGGGCATATTGTCTATGTTTTCCGTTCAATGTTTTTTCACAGAGTTATGGCCCTTTGATTAAATCTGTGACCAAATTATTGTCCAGGCTATTTCTCTACAACCCCATGTTGGAATTTTACGAACTTGCTAGGATGCATCATTACCAAGTGCAGATGGGCATATTGTCTTTGTGTTCCGGTTTGATGATTTTTCACAGCGTTATGGCCCTTTGATTCTTTCTGACCAAATTATTGTCCGCACTATTTCTCTACAACCCCATGTTGGAATTTTATGAAACTTGCTAGGATGCATCATTACCAAGTGGAGATGTGCATATTGTCATCATGATGCTATTTCCCTCCAACCTCTGGTTTTAATTCTGTAAAACTAGTTATGATCTGCGCATATTGTCATGTTGTTCCGGTTAAATGATTTGCGAATTAGTTCTGTGAAATGCAGAGCCACATATTGTTCCTGCTTTATTGTTCCTGCCTTATGTTTGGTGGTATTCTTCAACCAAGTAGCCCGTACAGAGGCAAACACTCACTTGTGGAGCATCCATCGGTTGCACCGATATTTTCTTGTTTCTACATGGAGAGGAGCCTGGAATTTTCCTTCTGGTTGTCATCATATCTATAATATTATGGTACTACATAAACCCCATTCATTCTAACAGTTCCTCCTGTTTAATGAGCCTGTAATGTAACTATATGAATGTCAATATGTTTGGTATTTAACTCTGTGAACTGTAAATATTGCTTTGTTATATTCAGTTATTTATACATTAAACTTCCTGAGTAACCCAGTATTACTTCCTTTGTCTTTATCATGTTTACATTACATGATATCAATACCATGTAAGTTATGAATAGAATGTTCTATTGTTTCATATCCTTGAGTGGTAGTAAATAGAACATTAGTGTAAATTTAATTGTAACAGTTCAGCTTCATACCAAATGAAGGCAGCTAATTGTGTTGGTACAGTTCACTGTATCATGAAGAAAAAAAATAATTTTTGGTTTAAATTTTAGAAATGCAAGATTCAGAGTTTAGGTTGTAAACTAAAAGTACATAGATATTAATAATTAGTCATCAATTTAATTTTAAAATGAAGTTTTATTGTTAAGGTTGGTATGGGGACATATTTCTGCCACAACATACTGGTACATGTAGTTCTACAACCTTCTGATACTGTCTCGGTACATTTGCACTGATAATAATGTGATTTTGCACTGCCATTGTTATCCACAATCAAGAAGAACTTTACTGATAAAATATACCATGAAATTGCCCACTTCTGACGTCATTTTGTGAAACCAAAAAGCTGTAGTGGACTGTTTTGCAACTTTTTATACTTAATTTACATGTACATGTATACTATTTTTAACAGTCTAAATTAAAACTGCAGTTTACTTTACAACGTTACATAAGTACCTTGTCAGAGTTGAAATATTGATCTGGCCGAGTGATAGTAGAAAAATGCTACCATAGATATACTATATTAAGGAAATACACTTTTATTATCATTTTAAGTTACAAATGAAGGCAGACTGTGCTATTTTTTCATATTATTCGACAGGTTTCTGATGGGAGCTTCCTGTGGAGGTGGCAATATGAATGCAGATGAAAGTGCTTATATTGCTCAAGGTCTCCGCCCCAGACATGCATATTCAATACTAGATGTTAGAGTGGTGCAAGGCAATAAGTAAGTTTCTCACTCTGCAAGAAAAATCTGAAGTTCTGTATGTAGCTTTAAGGGCTGCATAACCCTTTACTTCATATAGACGCCTTTGGACACCTCTAATACACACCTTTGGACTCCTAATATAGTAGGCTTTGAATTATTGGGTGAACTATGTTTATTTTAACTGACAGAGTGGAAAACAGTGCAGGAAGTGTTCAGATTGCTCGTTACGAGCAATCTGAACTCTTCCTGCACTGTTTTCAAAGGCCTTCTGTGATTGGTGCGGGAATAGGCGTCTTTATGAAGTAAAGGGTTAACCAGTATTAATAAAAAATTGGTGTAATTGTTATATTTAGTATAAATTGTGGCTTTCGGGATCAAAATACGATTGTTTATTGTTAATAAACATGTATTTAAACTTGCTATTAACTCAGGTATTTGAATTAGAACTGACCCATGGAATAATGTAAATGACTAAGTATCAGTAGTTATATCCATAAACGTGCAAATATTTACGGGCATCATCGATTAAATTCTGGTAAAGAGTTTAGTTTCAACTGCTGGTCTTGATATATTCCTACACAGTATAGTGGTTTTATCTGCAGATTGTCACTCGGTCAATTCAAGTTTGAATATCGTAAAAATGTTTCTGGCTCATTTCCTTAGCAACATTATTTTTTCTTATAGTGCTCCATAAAAGGCTTCTAATATAAAATTTTAGGTTCAGACAAAATGGAACAAAAAAAGTTTTGTCCATATTATATGCATTAATTTTATATTTATACCCCCGACAAACAAAGTTTGAGGGGGTATATTGGAGTCACCCTGTGGTCGGTCTGTCGGTCGGTCTGTCCGTTGCAATTTTCCTTGTCCGGAGCATCACTTGAAAAGTACTGGATGGAATTTCACCAAATGTCATACAATAGTAGAATATAATGAGAGGAAGTGCAGTGTACAAGAAACATAACTCTATTCTTGCTAATTACAGAGTTATTGCCCTTTGATATTTTTTCTTGTCCGGACCATAACTTGAAAAGTACCGGATGGAATTTCATTTTATCAGATATTTTACAATAAGGCCATGAAAATTCACAGAAATGATTGTTATTCATAAACAAGTTGTTTCTTTCTTTAGAAAAGAAATATCTACAAAAACTAGTCATGTTGCTTTATTATTTTACATGCTATTCCAAGTTTATATATTGATCCCAGAGTCAGAGTTAATCCCACTAGGCATTAAGGATGTATTTTTTATTCAAGGCAACAATTTTAAAATTCATTTTCTTTGAAACTAAAACTACTTGAGCTCTCATAATTTACTTATAGCCATTAACGTAATTTCAGTATCATGTTTTAATATTCCTGATAGACAAGACTTTTATTTGAATATTATCAAATGTAACATGTACTTCCCAAAAGAGAAAACATTACTATTCAATGCCAATGTGAATAATAAGTATTTTTTACAGAATACTTAATGTATTTTGTATCATAAGGATAAAAAAAAATATTCTGGAAATATAACTTAGAAGACACTATTGTGATCAACAGGAACTTATTAAAAGCAATGCTTTACAAAATAATGCACTGCACTAGACTACACTACACTATAACTGCACTGAGCTGCATTACAGTACAGTGTATGACAGTATAGTACAGTGCAGTGCGGTACAGTGCAACATAAGTTTGACTTTATTTCAGATTACTAAGGTTACGTAATCCCTGGGGCCGGTTTTCCTGGAAAGGTGACTGGAGTGATGACTCTGACAAGTGGAACACAATACAGGCCAACTTGAAGCAGGAGATGATGCCACATGGCAGCGGCCTTGGTGTCTTTTGGATCTCGTTGGATGATCTGGCAAAGTCAGTTTTCTCATTTTCTGTTGCTTTTATACATGTTTTCCTTCCCTAATTTCCCTATTTTTTCCAAAGTTGCACCCCACTCCCTCCTCCTCCCTCCACTCCCTACCACCACCATCAGATGGAGTAGTGGGCCGTTTCAACCATTTGTCTGTCTGTTCATCTATCTGACTGCTACAACCTACATTTTCTGGCTAACTTGTGTAGTTTTGATACAATTCGATGGAATTAAAGGATATTTATGAAATTTGAATATTTAGCATCATTTTTAAGCCATTGAAGGCTAATAGACAGTCATTTAACCTAACCACTCTTTCCTTGGATCCTGGAAGGTTAACCATTCAACATGAAGTGGATATGTGCATATTCTCATGGCATTTTGATGTGAATATTTCTTCGAGATGTTACATAATATGCCCCTTTTCCATATTTACTAAATATGTATATGTACTATATTATGATGTCTTCATCTGTTTTTGTTCTATCCCAACATTTCTATCATGGTAGATGATGTGATTTTGTTATCACTTCCATGTTGCTGCTCTGTTATCTTTCATATCCACAGTATTAGTTACATCATATTTTTATTTCCATAGTTTGTTAAGACATATTTAATGTTGTTTTATCCTTTATCATAGAGATACACATGTAAATGTTGAGCTACTGGTCCAGTGGTAGATTATCAGACCTAGGAACTGTAATCATGGCTTCAATCCTCCACCACAACTTTGTGTTGTGTTCTGGAGCAAGACACTTTTTTCTGCATGTGCTTAGTACTGGTTCTGTCCCAAGAAGATTTTGAGCGTGATGTGTCTAAGTTGTATTCACAATTGAAATGAATGTATGGGCCTGGTTGCACCCAGGAAAACCTTGTGCGGGATTTAAACATTAATTGTAAGAACTTGTTTCACAATTGATGTAAAATATATATATATATATATATGGTGTGTATTATTGTACATTATTTGTATATTTCTTTCTGACACCAGGTATTTTGACAGTGTGGATATATGTAAAATACGCCTAGACTGGCGTGAGACACGTTTACGAGAGAAATTTCAATACAGTGCTAAAGACCCATTGACCGTGGTGAAATTAACAGTGTTCTACACAACAGAAGTAGAAATAGGATTGTTCCAGGGAGGTATAAGGTGGGTGCACTAGCAACAGCACACAGTTATTTCATGTGTGTTTTGGGAGCAATTAATAGTATTGTCCCGACGTATCGGGGATGATACTGTTGTCCCTGATACTAAGGGTTATATATAGAGCATTCGGTAATTATGATGGTTGGTGGTTATTGTAATGATTGATTAATTGAATATTTACCGTCATTTTTATGCCATCAAGGGCTTACAGACGATCAGTTAACTTAACCACTGTTTCCTGGGATCCCTAAAGGTTAACTAATACTCGAGCACACCCAATCTCCGCAAGTAAATGATAACTTTCCCACTTGAATCAGCAGTGAGAGATGTATGATAATGTTACACAATGTCGTATATCAGTCATCATGGAGACTGTTGCTGGGCAGGGATTTTGTTATAATGAACTGTGTTGCAAGATTTTGTGTAAATCTTTAATTAAACATAATTTTTATACTAAAAAGAAAGTATGAACAGATGTATATTTTTTATAATTTCAAATAATATTGAATACTGAATAATTGAGCAACAGAATAGAGGTGAACTTGTCTGCCATGCTCCAGTAGTTACAGACTGGCCACGTTAACCATTAATACAGCATTATCAGAAGAACTTTATGTTACACATATTATATACATCTGCAGGTAAATATTGTAATGCTATATAATTATAAATGTTGTACCATAAGTATGTAATGTTATTTTTAGAGGGTGTGAAGAGGATAAAGGTATACTTGACCTTTGTGTTCTCATCTTCCGGGAGTCTGCAACAGATCTGCAAGCATTTGGTCCTTTAATGAAGTGTAGCAGACGGCAGTTGAAGAGCTTTGTAGGCTGTAACACAATGTTAGAACCAGGAGAGTATGTCATCACTGCCATGGCTTTCAACCATTGGTTTACAGGTAATGTACCAATAATACTTCAATAACTGTATTCATTTCAGTTGAAAGTTTAATGTGTTTGCCAACATTTGATAACACAAGTCAACTGAATGACCTGTTCACTGTAAATGTTTGAGAGCTGTTTGATCACATGACTTAAAAAGAAAGGGAGGTACAGCACCAGTGTAGTCTGATTTCTGTTTACTTCTTGTATGGCTGAGCAACATTAGTTCTTATAAACAGTAAATATGTTTAACTGAACTGTACACAGCACTAGTAACCAACATTGGTTCTTATAAACAGTAAAGATGTTTAACTGAACTGTACACAGCACTAGTAACCAACATTGGTTCTTATAAACAGTAAACATGTTTAACTGAACTGAACACAGCACTAGTAACCAACATTGGTTGTTATAAACAGTAAACATGTTTAACTGAACTGTACACAGCACTAGTAACCAACATTGGTTCTTATAAACAGTAAACATGTTTAACTGAACTGTACACAGCACTAGTAACCAACATAAGTGTTTATAAACAGTAAACATGTTTAACTGAACTGAACGCAGCATTAGTAACCAACATTGGTTCTTATAAACACAGTAAACATGTTTAACTGAACTGTACACAGCACTAGTAACCAACATTGGTTCTTATAAACAGTAAACATGTTTAACTGAACTGTACACAGCACTAGTAACCAACACTGGTTCTTATAAACAGTAAACATGTTTAACTGAACTGTACACAGCACTAGTAACCAACATTAGTGTTTATAAACAGTAAACATGTTTAACTGAACTGAACACAGCACTAGTAACCAACATTGGTTCTTATAAACACAGTTAACATGTTTAACTGAACTGAACACAGCACTAGTAAACAACATTTGTTCTTATAAATACAGTAAACATGTTTAACTGAACTGTACACAGCACTAGTAACCAACATTGGTTCTTATAAACAGTAAACATGTTTAACTGAACTGTACACAGCACTAGTAACCAACATTGGTTCTTATAAACAGTAAACATGTTTAACTGAACTGAACACAGCACTAGTAACCAACATTGGTTCTTATAAACAGTAAACATGTTTAACTGAACTGAACACAGCACTAGTAACATACATTGGTTCTTATAAACAGTAAATGTGTTTAACTGAACTGAACACAGCACTAGTAACCAACATTGGTTCTTATAAACAGTAAACGTGTTTAACTGAACTGAACACAGCACTAGTAACCAACATTGGTTCAGAGGTAAATATTTCAAGGTATATTTTTACTGTCTGAGTTATATCCCTTGAATTGTAAAAATTGGGCCCTGCTTGGTCTTGCCATAACAATAGTGAATTTGATTTGTAAAATCTGGGTTGAGTTTTGTATATCAAATTTCAAATTTGTTTGTAGAGCAAACGAGGGGCATTTCAAAAGTAATGCAACTGGGGTAATATAAAGCGCGTGTTTGATAGATATTAAATTATTTACGCGTCATACCCTCGAAGTAATCCCCCTTGTACGCAAAGTTTCAAATGTTTAATCCAGTTCTTAAAGGCATCTTCATACTCATTTTCAGGTATACCCAGCATACACTGATAAACAGCGGATCCCAGGGCCTGTTGGGACCTATACAGTCTACCAGCTAAATGTTTTTTCAGTTTAGGGAACAAGAAATAGTCACATGGGGCTAGGTCTGGGGAATATGGTGCATGTGGAAGAACTCGAACCCTTTCCTTGTTCAAAAACGAGGTCACAATAGCAGACTTATGCGCAGGGGCGTTGTCATGCAACAGGGATAGGTGCTTTAAGCCAGATGTGTGGGCGGCGTTTAAAACATTGTTTTTTAAGTTTCTTCAACACTTTTTCTTTATAAAATATACCAGTCACAGATTTTCTATTTGGTACAACCAGTTGCATAATAGGACCACGTATATCAAAGAAAATAACAAACATTGCTTTCTTAGCACTGATCAATCTTTTGGCAATTTTGGGCGGCGACAGTTTTTGGTAGCCCATATTTTGTTGTTAATTTTTCTGGTAGGCTCGAAAAAGTGTACCCATGTCTCATCTCCAGTAGTAATGTCAGAAAACTGCTTTCTTTGATATTTTGGAAACATTTTAAGCAGTTTTCTGGCGGTTTCAAGTCGGACACGCTTTTGCTTGTCTGACAACAAATGAGGGATCCATCTAGCTGTAATACGTCTCATTTTTAAATTACGTTTTAGAATGGGGAATACGCTTGCGGCTGAAATACCAACTATACTAGCTATCTGATGAACAGTTAGTCTGGTGTCAGACTTAACCACATCACATACTTTGTAACCATAATGTTAGAAGTAGCACTACAAGGAGGTCCCGATTTTGGTGCATCATTAATGGAGTCACAATCGCTTTTAAACTTCTTAATCCACCTCGTGAAGGTGGTATACGACACTTCATTATGTCCATGAACAACACACAATTCGTCAAAAATCTCCTTCACTGATATGCCAAGCTGGCATCGAGTCTTTACATAACCTCGAATTTCAGCTGCCTTTACACTTCTCTTGCCAACCATTTTACTATAGTGTCAATGACTATATGTTGCTTTTATCACTGTATTAGCGATAATACTGCATGTACACCTGTAAACTTGGTATGTATGTGTAGAGAATGGATGTCTCGCTACATCGGTACAATTTTCACGAAAATCCCGTGAAAGGCGAGGCCGCACGATAATCAGTTGCATTACTTTTGAAATACCCCTCGTACATGTACTTAAAAGTATACATAATTTGATTGATAGCCAAACATGCAACTGACAGTTAACTGGGCCCAGTGCCATAGCTAGTTGGCAGCAATAACATTATGGACAGCAGAGCCTCACATAATATTTTTTTGCTAACTCGTTTATAATAAATTCAGTAATGAATAAGCACTCATATAAGATCCTTTATACTTGCTATAGGTGAAAACCAGCCGAAGGGAAAAGACTTTACTTTGACAATTCACAGTTCCAAGGCAGTTATGGTAGATAAGATTGACACAACAGTACCCAAGTACAAACATGCCCTGTCTGATGCCATCATACAACTGGGAATAGCCAAGGGAAACAGGGAGGAGGTATGTTAGCATCACAGATCGTATGTTAGCATCACAGATTGTATGCATGTTAGCATCACAGATCGTATGTTAGCATCACAGATTGTATGTATGTTAGCAACACAGATTGTATGTATGTAAGCATCACAGATCATATGTTAACATCACAGATTGTATGCATGTTAGGGTCACAGATCGTATGTATGTTAGCATTACAGATTGTATGTATGTTAGCATCACAAATTGTATGTATGCTAGCACCACAGATTGTATCTTAGCATCACAGATTGTATGTATGTAAGCATCACAGATTGTATGTATTTTAGCATCACATATTGTATGTATGTTAGCATCACATATTGTATGTGTGTTAGCATCACAGATTGTATGTATGTAAACATCACACGTCAGATTGTATTGATAAAAATATAGATACACCTAAAATATCATTAAAGTGAGATGGTTTGAGTTAACGAAAAATGGAAGAAGAATATATTTTGATTAGGGCTATTATCAACACATTAAAGGTTTTATATTGCATCCAGTTATACTGTTTGAACACCTGTAACTGGAAAATTTTCACATAATTTTTTTTTTTACTGAGCTTGGTTCAAACCGAGGACCTAAGTGATGAGTGGTACCAGTAAAGGATCTTTCGATGGCACCTTGGACCCTCAAGTTACTGGGTTTAAAAAGTTTTAGATGAAAGTACTTGGGCTCCAAATGTTTATACTTTCACAGCTTTAAATATCAAGTTGGTACATGTACTAACCCCAAGATCATAAAACATTTTCGATCTTACTAAATTGAGTTCAGCTAAAACCAACCAATATAAGCCTATTTTTTATGGTGAATTTGTTAATTTGAGCCAAACTCACCTGAAAACTCAAGACTTAAATATATTCAAGTAAAATTGATTTTAAGATTGTGTTGTGGAACTTTGTTGATTCAACTGTTTGAACTTTTGACTGTCTCTATGTACAGCTACGTCATGGTGTAACGTGCTATACTCTGATGCATGGTTGGTGTGGAGGACTGTTTGTTATAGAAAACCGGATAGCTAGGAGTCACATACACGTCAAGTGTGATTGCACCGACAGCTCAAACCTTGTTTCTACAAGGAAGACTCTCGTCACCAAAGACAGTATACCGCCTCTACACAGGTGAGTTTGTGCATATACACCCAAGATTTATAATACTTTATCTCAATCCAGGGAGAGCATGGTTTAATGGTAGAGCATCAGACCTAGGAACAGGGTCTTCAGTTTGATTTACCACTTGAGTATATATAGATGGATAAAGCAGTTTCTAAAATAATAAAATTAAATGGGGTTTCATGCCATTTTTGATACATTATATATGGCATATACAGTTTTATTAGTGGAGGACGACCTCGGAAGGAATCTGAGTAGAACCACCATCCTTCCGTAAGAAACTGGCAATCTTTCTCAAATAAGTTTTTGGAGCGAGCAGTACTCGAACCTTCAACTTTAGCAATGAGAGGTAAGTGATCATGAGATGGATAATGCAAACTTCAAATATCATGTTGTTTTTTTTTCCCCGATTAATTTGCATTAAGGTAGATTTATCAAATATGAAATCTTAAAACAGGTGATGAAAGGGAATCCAGATTTTACCTTTGGGAATATCAATATAAGCATACATTTTTGGTTGGTCTAGAGAAGGTGGTTTGGGAAGTTTACATCAAGTCAGGATCAAAAAGTGACAAGTCAGCACCTGCTTGGGAAGCCTGTATAAGAAACGAAGATTAATACCCTGATATACTGAGTATACATTTTTTTTATAACAGTAAAGATATATCTGTTATTGTCAGTATAAAATAAATTACTGTTTATATCTTAACATTTACATTTCAGGCAAGTGATAATGGTCCTCTCGCAGCTTGAAAGAATGTCATCATATCATTTGTCCCGTAAACTGCTTAATCGGCCGGATGTTTATGGTAACGGACTTGGTGACTGGGCTCCTCCGGGCATCTCTAATGACCCTCTGATAGACCAGTACACTGCATCTCTACATAGACCCAGACCACTGTGATACCTAAATCTGTGATATTTATTTTCTCAAATTGAACAAAAACTTACCTATTGTTTTTTTGATATCTAGGTTTAATAATATGTGAATCATATTGGATCAAGGTTTAATCTTGTATGTTTTTGGTTGTAAATATTTTAAAATCAGATTTGTTTATTTTTATTAAAATTACAGACAATTCATCATATACTGAGTTCCAAAAGTGTTGTCAGTAAAATTACATAGGAAATCACAGTGTACATTTAAAGCCGGATGTGTGCCTGGATATGGAAATGATATTTTGAAGACGCAGTCTAAAATTGAATTTAGGTTTATAACAAACAGAATCAGTGATTAAATAAAATAAACCAACTTTCATTCTGGTGATATCTGCCATCTTAAATCGTTTTGTTGTTTTTTTTCAATGTAAAGGGAGGTAATTTACCGACTTCATCATTTTTCAAGAGGGAATGCATGTACAGTGATGCCCTGTTATGCATTCTTTTGCAAGTTTTAAATTTTGTGGCATTTTTCTCATCATTTACATAGTTTCAGTTGTTTAACTGCACAAATGAAGCTTCTATTTGGCAAATTGCTGTTTTACATAAAGGGGCAATAACTTTCAAACAGACTATAGAATAAATCAAAATTCTGTTGATGTTGCTCTTTATACTCTGACAAATTTGGTTAATTTAAAATATTGAAATCTTTTTTTGTAATATAGTTAAACTTGCATGAAAATACTGACTAAACTTTTGGAACTCAGTATATATCGAGTGAAATTCATGACAAACAAAACTGCATTTATGAGCAATTGTGCATTCATTTTTTTTTAGAAAAAAAACGAAGATCTAGTGTCGTAACCCTGGCGTTGTTGTTGCCTGGTGTAAGGTTTATTTTCAGGCCATAATAAATTAATTGCTAGATTATCATCCCCGTCTGCCCCCTAATTTTCATGCCGCCCAGACCCTTTTTATTTTTAGAAAAAAAAAAATTTAAAAAAAAATCAAAAAAAAAAAATCAACCATTTTAAAACTGAAATAAAAACAAACAAAAAAACAAATTAGTCCCGCCCGTCCTGTTTTTAAGAAAAATTTGGATGATAATCTAGCAATTAATTTTTAATGGCCTTAGCTCCGCTATTTCTCTGTTTCAGAACTAAGTATTTAAGTCTAGAGACTAAACTTCATACACACGTTCATATAATGTTATACAAACACTGTATATAGTCGAGTTTCCAGGATTTACGCTCTAAAACCTTAAGTAACAGTTTTTTGTTTTAGAGGTTGTATTTTGGGAGTGTTTTTTTTTAAAATATATTTTGTTTTTTTTAGTAGTTTTGGTTCTATAAACTGATCATTCAAAAGTTTACATCACTGACCCTGAAAAGTCTTCACCTGCTTGCATATAACTTTCGTCATATTTAATCTTGTAAAAAAAAAAAATGAAAGTGTAATGAGCTTTATGTGAAAATTATTTTGTTTCTTGATGCATAATATCACATTGTTATTTCATGTTAAAAAAAATTCATCTAAAATGAGCAGCAACATGAATTTAACTTTAAAACTTAAGGCCTACAACATTTTTATACTAACATCCAGAATGGTGTCATTGCCTGTAAGTGGTAGAAACATTGTTTTTCTCCCCCCCACCGAGTCTGAACAATAATTTGTTTGTACATGGAAAGTGTGTTACAGAATCTGTTTCCTGTTGGTGTAATACAACACATACACACAATCAAACTACTTGTATGTGAAAAGGGGGAGTTTTTGTACTTGCTGTGGCATCAGTATCCCACACATATAATTAAGATTGTTTGATGTTTGTTTTTCAAATGCTATGTACAAGATATCAAATACTTTTCTGGACAAGGTAAAAAAAGAGTGAAGTTACTGTTCTCCGACATTTCTTCTTATTTACAATGTATTTATCTGTTTATTTAAATACCGGTAACAAAATATTAATATTGGACTTAGTCCTCCATCAATAATGCCATTCACTCAAGTCTATTAGATGAATAACTTTGTGTATTATTTACTGTTAGACAGAGAAACATAATAGTATTCAAAATGTAATACTCACTAGTATAAATGGCACCTCCTCTCCCCACTTTGCCAGCTATTAAAATTAAAACCTGAACATAAACACTTGCTTAAAATTTTAAAATGCTATTTAAGAAAGACATTTTGAAATTTTTATATTTAATCTCAAAAATAATTAAAAAAAACATGAACCTGTGGGCCTGTTCCCTCCAATACAGTATTTCCCACTGTCCCAGTAGGGAGAATGCATTTTCCCTAAAAAAAACTTGTTATTCTCGGTTATTCCTAAAGACGAGTTACATTTTTGATTCTTTATGCTCAATGTCAAAATTTTGTAAAAATTTGTACCCATCTTTTAGCTTGATTAAGATATGGACATTTTGTTTTGTTCAGCGTATAATGTTCAGGTTTTTGTTTGTCATCTCAGGATTTGACCCTGAAGATTATCATGTTTAAATGTTCACTTTGTGAATAGTGTCAGTGTGGCTTTACAAGTGGTTGAACAAGTGAAATATTTATTTTGTGCACAGTTTCAGTGTGGCTTTACAAGTGTTTGAACAAGTGAAATGTTCACTTTGTGCACAGTTTCAGTGTTGCTTTACAAGTGTTTGAACAAGTGAAATGTTCACTTTGTGCACAGTTTCAGTGTGGCTTTACAAATGTTCGAACAAGTGAAATGTTCACTTTGTGCACAGTTTCAGTGTGGCTTTACAAGTGTTCGAACAAGTGAAATGTTCACTTTGTGCACAGTTTCAGTGTGGCTTTACAAGTGTTTGAACAAGTGAAATGTTCACTTTGTGCATAGTTTCAGTGTGGCTTTACAAATGTTCGAACAAGTGAAATGTTCACTTTGTGCACAGTTTCAGTGTGGCTTTACAAGTGTTCGAACAAGTGAAATGTTCACTTTGTGCACAGCTTCAGTGTGGCTTTACAAGTGTTCGAACAAGTGAAATGTTCACTTTGTGCACAGTTTCAGTGTGGCTTTACAAGTGTTCGAACAAGTGAAATGTTCACTTTGTGCACAGTTTCAGTGTGGCTTTACAAGTGTTTGAACAAGTGAAATGTTCACTTTGTGCACAGTTTCAGTGTGGCTTAACATGTGGTTGAACAAGTGAAATGTTCACTTTGTGCATAGTGTCAGTGTGGCTTTACAAGTGAAATGTTCACTTTGTGCACAGTTTCAGTGTGGCTTTACAAGTGTTTAAACAAGTGAAATGTTCACTCTGTGCACAGTTTCAGTGTGGCTTTGCAAGTGTTTGAACAAGTGAAATATTCACTTTGTGCACAGTTTATGTGTGGCTTTACAAGTGTTTGAACAAGTGAAATGAGCTTTATTTTATCAAACATTCATGATCATCAAATATCTATACTATATAAAAAAAAATTATTTCTATGCTAATTGGTAAAAATGATCATCAATTTGTGACTGGACCATGAATTGTGTTTAATGTAATTTCAAGTTACAAAGTATGAAAACCAGATTTAGCGACAGGAAGATCTTGGATGAATATACATCTTAGTAGAACAACCATCCTTCATCAAGTAACTGGCAGCAAAATTTCTGATATAAAGTGTTTGTAATGAGCTATGTTCAAACCCATTACCCAAGCAATGCCAAAAGTGATCTTGACGCAGTGCCTTAGACTACGAAGTACCCTCCATGGACCATGAAAAAAACAAGACGTATAAAATCTACAACTATACCAAGGTATAGCAGATGAATGTAATATGTGGTAAATATCCATAATTTTATTGTCAACCTGTGTTTATAAAGCCTAATATAATCATGGTTCTAGTACATGTAAATTTTATCTGACCGTGTATTTATATCTATTGGTAATTAAAATCCTTATACTGTTTTTTCTTAAAAATAAACCACAAGATTTTTTACTGTTATACATGTATCAATGATATAATCCATTTATTCTAATGATTAAATCAATTGTCAGTTATATATGATAACTAAACCTGTACATACGCGACTCTGTTTTCATTTTGATACCAGATTAACTATGATATACTCTGTAACTTCGTTTACTTTAAATATTTGTACATTGACCCTATATGCAATATAACATACAAGAAGTACCTCCCTGGCAATTGCTGGCATCCGTGAATGTGGACGCGATACACTTCTGAATGGGGAATAATTTCAGCACTGCTGGCCAAAAGCCACAAATAACGACTGTGCATTACCTGGCATGTGACACACACACTGGGATATTCGGATTTCATATTTGCTTCATCCAGATATACAGAGCTGAGTGAACCACTTTCAAAACTGCCATTTGTCCTTTAAATTTGAAATGCTTGCATTTCATAAAAGGTAAGAAAATAAACAACCAAATCAATTTATAGTACAAAATACAGTTTATTTTCTGTATCATTTAAAAAATGTACATTTAAAAATATCTAATAGATTTGAATTATAGAAAATACAAAATCAAATACTACATGTATGATTGTTGCATGCAAAACAATACCATGTAATGAGTAAATACTTGTACAAAGTTTGATCAGACCTCTACATGTAACCAAGGAAATGCAACTTTGTGAGATTTTGTGATCACGTATTTACTCTAAACCTTGCAAAATCTCGTTTTCAATTATCTTGATATCCTTTCATCTCAGGAATACAAATCAAATTATTATTTTGCACAACGTATTTTTTAACAAAATGAGGCCATTCCCAGCAAACTGTTTAAAATTGTTGAAGAACTTGTGATTATAAAATTTGTATACTGTAACTAAAATAACAAAATTACTTCAAATTTTACTTCAGATTGTAATGTTTATAATTCAAGATCATTTTGCAAATCAAAACATTACAGAACATCTAAGATTCCATTTTATGTATAAGAAATCAGTTGCCCATGAATTTTGAATGATCAATTTTCCAAATAATTAATCCTCCACATTCTAGTTTATCAAAATTTAGTCAGGGGTGCAAGTTTCCTATCCCTTTATACAAGTCCTTGATGTTATATACTCATATATCATTTTCATTCTGAAGCTTTGACCAAAAAGGTCATACAGCATATTGATACTTAAGAGACCTCACCTACAACTCGTGTCGGTAAATGATCTTCATTTTATTGAATCACAAAAAGGGAGCATGAAATTAGAACATAATTGCTTGTTACATCATGGTAGTTCATCTTATGTGTGTGAAAATCATGAAGAAAAAGATCAATGTGATCAGTTTTAATGTTTTAGTATAGTCATTATATAGTATAGTGCACTACATTTTATCATGCGTTCACGGTTGCGAGATATAGGTAAAGTCTCTTCAAGATATATTGCTACCTTAACCTTGAACTTTGACCTTTGTGCTGTAGAAAAAGTTTACCATTTTCATGATATATATATATATATATATATATATATATATATATATATATATATATATATATATATATATATATATATATATATTAATTTTCAAGATACACATTTATTTTACCACTATTACTTAAAAGTTCTGGGATCAATTTCACAAACCATCATAAAATAATTTTCACATGCAAACGTATTTTACTCATAAACGTAAATCTTAAGATTTTTGGTGAACTTGATCGCAGAGAAGTTGGGAAAGGCATGGTTTACAGTCATCATTATGGTGAGATATATACATGTGCATGTATCAAAATATACTAAAACTCTGACTTGTGCTTTGACCTTTTGGGAATAATGAGGTATACCACTATTGTGATGATGCATCATTAAATCAACATTTACCACTAAATTTGACCTTGTGTTATGACCTTTGGGGAAAGGACAAATTTTACCATCGAAAGGTGAAACCTGTTTATAGTATAAAAAAATAACTTCAGCATTCTACCGTCAGTTATGATTTCCAGGGAGAGATAATCAATATAAACTTTTTGAACTCAACACTTTTGGATGGCAGGTTATGCCATCTTTACGAAATATTGATCTTCACTCTGTATTTCTATTAAATTTGCAAAAAACTGAAAATAAAAATTGTCAAATCAGCCTTGTTATGTAAAATAATTTGAATATTTTTATATATATATTGGATTTTCCTCACAACCAATCAAAGACTTGATGTGAATAGTTATAATTTAAAAACACAAACACATTAGTGACTTAATCCAGTAAGTCTATAAAGGTGCTTGCACCAATATAAATATATATATATATACAATTTTGTTTGCACCATGTCTAAGAATTTTTGGGTAAACACAATTTTTTTTTTATATTGCACAGAAATAAGTAATATTACAATTCAAACAGTGTTAGTGTATATGACGGCAAGTGCTGGTGTGGAAAGACGTCACAAGGTGCTGGAATCCAGCAAGTCGCTGTTCTCCTCAGACACAGGTGGAGCAGGGGATGGGAAGGTCCAATTACACAGCTGCTGGTTGGTATCCAAAAGTTTGTCCTGTAGAACACCAACATCAAACGCCATCTTCGTTAACACAAACAATCCTGAAAAAATACAACTTATGTACATGACCTGGATAAAACACTTTCATTTATACCACTTTATTCAAACTCAACTGCGAAAAAAGCCTCTTTTAGCTCTCTTTAAGTCCATTTTCTGCATAGAACCAGACTGTTTTTAGAAGGTATTTGGTTGAGCTTGTGATAGAACCTGTGACCGCTGACATAAGCAGCCCACACCTTGTCAACTATATCACAGTTCCACTTATAAACTGTATCATTTGGAATTCTTACACCGTTCAGGAAATTCCTGTGATTTCATTAGTTGGTGCTGTCAGATTTGCGGTTATTAAAAACTGTATAATTATATCGTCAGTAAAATCACCAAGTTTTTACTACATCATTTCTTTACAATGTCCCCAAAAACAGTGTAAATAGTAGATTTAAAAATATGTTTGTTTTCTTTTCGATAAACACATTCGGAATAAAATGGGTACCCACGAGTCCGTTTGGAAGGGTTTCGGACTAATTTCTATCAGAAATGTAAATAATACATATTTCTATTGAAGTTATGTTTTTTCGCTTTTTTAAAAACAGTCACTAAGGTATCTATAGGAATGGTTTTGGCAATATTATAAACACATTTAATTACAATTGTTTTTTTTATAAGTTTAATTAGGCTTTTGTATTCTGTAATTTTGGAGTTTGGTGTTTCATTCAAACATATTTGCGGCCATTAAAAAGCTTGTATACCGTCGTAAATCTTAAAATTACAGTATACTTAACCAAATAATGACTGATAATAGATGTAGCATTGATACGTTTGATAGGGAACTAGGCAGTTAAGGAGTCCTGGCCTGAATAAGACAATGTGGGAATATGCTCGAATGGAATCAATACGCTCTCTGGGTTTCATGTCCAGTACATCAAGTATGCCAAATGAATGATATCCTTTGTAGATCTTTGTAACAAGGAACTGGTAACTTCCTTCAACTTTTTGAAATCTGGTCTCAAAGCAATAGTTATCTGAGGACTGAGAACTGGACAATAATATGAAGCATGCTATAACAATCTAACCCCAACTACAAAAAGGGGAGTAATTGCCCCTACGAGATTGTTTTAATAAAGAATGGCCTTACTGATGGTGAATACATGTGAAGTTCCGTTGATTTATTTACCGAGATACAAATTTCAACCATATATTCTTAGTAGAAAAAGGGCTATAATTCTGCATTAAATTGAAACGATGGAATCCCACTTGTCTCTCTGAGTCCCTTAAATGGTAGTGAAAATATATGTGAAGTTTTACTGATATATGGCTAGTAGTTACCAAGATATGAGCATGCAAAATAATAGCTTTAAACCAAATTTTCCAAGTAAAATGGTGACATAATTCAGATGTAAAATTAAAATGGAGCTATCCTACTTGTTCCTTTGACAGTAATGAAGACACATAACAGAGTTATCCAACTTGGCCCACTTATGATGAGAAGGTATAGGTATTGCAGGGATATGAGCACATATGCCAAAAAAAACCTAAAAACAGCTGACTCTGATGCAAGGGCCAGTACAATAGACTTCTTTCTCATAAAAAGTCAAAAGTACTTATTCTTATAATTATTATAATTCTGTCAATGCAATGTGCATTGAAAGAGATATTTCATTTCTAATCATTAAATATAGAATTTGGCAAATCTGCTCCAGACAAGAATACATAAAGGCTCAAATGTTGAACTTTTGCGACCACCCTGTGTTTGTAACTGTGTGAGATATTATCAAGTAGAAACAGCTCCACAGACTCGTACCTGGTTTCTTCTCCGCAATGCTGCTACAATAAATGTTGAGCAATGTGACAAGGTCATCATCAATGGTGTGTCCAAACATGTCCCCCGGCCACATGGATCTGATATATAAAATGTATACAGTCAAACCTGTGTAAGCAGTCACCTCTATTAAGCAGCCAATTGTCTTAAGCAGCCACATTTGCTATTTCCCATTTCCATGCTTTCAGAACAAATTAACCTGTATTAAGCAACAACCTGTCTTAAAATGTCACTTTTGTTCATTCCTTTGACTGGCTGCTAAAGACAAGTTTGACTGTAGTTGTAAAAATAGTTTGTGAATAATAAAACATGTTCCAGACGTTCAATACCATTACCTTCATCACCATTATTTACATCATTATTATAGAAATCATAATCACATCATCATAATAACTCTCAGAAGAATAACGTCACTACTACAATGTACTAACATTATCACTACTAGTATCATCACCATCATCATCACAACTGCCAGCAGTATAATATCACTACTATAATTATCATCAGTGTTGGCAGCATGACCTCACAACTATCATCATCATTGTCATCATAACAACTGCCAGCAGCATAACATCACTACTATTATTATCATCAGTGTTGGCAGCATGACCTCACAACTATCATCATCATCGTCATCATATCAACTGTCAGAAGCATTACATCACAATTATAATCATCATCATCATCATCATAACAACTGTCAGAAGCATTACATCACAACTATTATGATCATCATCATCATCATAACAAATGTCAGTAGCATTACATCACAACTATTATCATCATCATCATCATCATCATCATCATCATAACAACTGTCAGAAGCATTACATCACAACTATTATGATCATCATCATCATCATAACAACTGTCAGAAGCATTACATCACAACTATTATGATCATCATCATCATCATAACAAATGTCAGTAGCATTACATCACAACTATTATCATCATCATCATCATCATCATAACAACTGTCAGTAGCATTACATCACAATTATTATCATCATCATAATCGTAACAACTGTCAGTAGCATTACATCACAACTATTTTCATCATCATAACAACTGTCAGTAGCATTACATCACAACTATCATCATCATCATCATAACAACTGCCAGAAGCATTACATCACAACTATCATCATCATCATCATCATAACAACTGTCAGTAGCATTACATCACAACTATTGTCATCATCATCATCATCATCATCATCATAACAACTGTCAGTAGCATTCCATCACAACTATTATCATCATCACCATCATAACAACTGTCAGTAGCATAACATCACAACTATCATCATCATCATCATAACAACTGCCAGTAGCATTACATCACAACTATCATCATCATCATCATAACAACTGTCAGTAGCATTACATCACTACTATTATCATCATCATCATCATAACAACTGTCAGTAGCATTACATCACAACTATTATCATCATCATCATCATAACACCTGTCAGTAGCATTACATCACAACTATTATCATCCTCATCATCATAACAACTGTCAGTAGCATTACATCACTACTATTATCATCATCATTATCATAACAACTGTCAGTAGCATTACATCACTACTATTATCATCATCATCATCATAACAACTGCCAGTAGCATTACATCACTACTATTATCATCCTCATCATCATAACAACTGTCAGTAGCATTACATCACAACTATTATCATCCTCATCATCATAACAACTGTCAGTAGCATTACATCACAACTATTATCATCATCATCATCATAACAACTGTCAGTAGCATTACATCACTATTATTATCATCCTCATCATCATAACAACTGCCAGTAGCATTACATCACTACTATTATCATCATCATCATCATAACAACTGTCAGTAGCATTACATCACTACTATTATCATCATCATCATCATAACAACTGTCAGTAGCATTACATCACTACTATTATCATCATCATCATCATAACAACTGTCAGTAGCATTACATCACAACTATTATCATCCTCATCATCATAACAACTGTCAGTAGCATTACATCACTACTATTATTATCATCATCATCATAACAACTGCCAGTAGCATTACATCACAACTATCATCCTCATCATCATAACAACTGCCAGTAGCATTACATCACAATTATTGTCATCATCATAACAACTGTCAGTAGCATTACATCACAATTATTATCATCATAATCATAACAACTGCCAGTAGCATTACATCACAATTATTATCATCATCATCATAACAACTGTCAGTAGCATTACATCACAACTATTATCATCATCTTCATAACAACTGCCAGTAGCATTACATCACAACTATCATCATCATCATCATCATCATAACAAATGTCAGTAGCATTACATCACAACTATCATCATCATCATCATAACAACTGCCAGTAGCATTACATCACAACTATCATCATTATCATCATAACAACTGTCAGTAGCATTACATCACAACTATTATCATCATCATCATCATCATCATAACACCTGTCAGTAGCATTACATCACAACTATTATCATCATCATCATCATAACACCTGTCAGTAACATTACATCACAACTATTATCATCCTCATCATCATAACAACTGTCAGTAGCATTACATCACAACTATCATCATCATCATCATAACAACTGTCAGTAGCATTACATCACAACTATTATCATCCTCATCATCATCATAACAACTGTCAGTAGCATTACATCACAACTATTATCATCCTCATCATCATAACAACTGTCAGTAGCATTACATCACTACTATTATCATCATCATCATCATAACAACTGCCAGTAGCATTACATCACTACTATTATCATCCTCATCATCATAACAACTATCAGTAGCATTACATCACAACTATTATCATCCTCATCATCATAACAACTGTCAGTAGCATAACATCACAACTATTATTATCATCATCATCATAACAACTGCCAATAGCATTACATCACAACTATTATCATCATCATCCTAACAACTGCCAGTAACATTACATCACAATTATTATCATCATAATCATAACAACTGTTAGTAGCATTACATCACATCTATTATCATCATCTTACTAACAACTGCCAGTAGCATTACATCACTACTATTATTATCATCATCATCATAACAACTGTCAGTAGCATTACATCACAATTATTATCATCATAATCATAACAACTGTCAGTAGCATTACATCACATCTATTATCATCATCTTCCTAACAACTGCCAGTAGCATTACATCACAACTATCATCATCATCATCATCATCATAACAACTGTCAGTAGCATTACATCACTACTATTATCATCATCATCATAACAACTGTCAGTTGCATTACATCACAACTATCATCATCCTCATCATCATAACAACTGTCAGTAGCATAACATCACAACTATTATCATCATAATCATCATCATCATAACAACTGTCAGTAGCATTACATCACAACTATTATCATCATCATCATAACAACTGTCAGTAGCATTACATCACAACTATCATCATCATCATAACAACTGTCAGTAGCATTACATCACAACTATCATTATCATCATAACAACTGTCAGTAGCATTACATCACAACTATCATCATCATCATAACAACTGTCAGTAGCATTACATCACAATTATTATCATCATAATCATAACAACTGACAGTAGCATTACATCACAACTATTATCATCATCATCATCATCATCATCATAACAACTGTCAGTAGCATTACATCACAACTATCATCATCATCATAATAACTGTCAGTAGCATTTCATCACAATTATTATCATCATAATCATAACAACTGTCAGTAGTATTACATTACAACTAGCATTATCATCATAACAACTATCAGTAGCATTACATCACAACTATCATCATCATCATCATCATAACAACTGTCAGTAGCATTACATCACAACTATCATCATCATCATAACAACTGTCAGTAGCATTAAATCACAACTATCATCATCATCATAACAATTGTCAGTAGCATTACATCACAACTATCATAATCATCATAACAACTGTCAGTAGCATTACATCACAACTATCATCATCATCATAACAACTGTCAGTAGCATTACATCACAATTATTATAATCATAATCATAACAACTGTCAGTAGTATTACATTACAACTATCATTATCATCATAACAACTGTCAGTAGCATTACATCACAACTATCATCATCATCATCATCATCATAACAACTGTCAGTAGTAGCATTACATCACAACTATCATCATCATCATAACAAATGTCAGTAGCATTACATCACAACTATCATCATCATCATAACAACTGTCAGTAGCATTACATCACAACTATTATCATCATAATCATAACAACTGTCAGTAGCATTACATCACAACTATTATCATCTTAATCATAACAACTGTCAGTAGCATTACATCACAACTATTATCATCATCATCATAATTGCCTTCATCATCACCACATCACTACCATTACAGTGACCTGAATCATCACCTTTATAATCATCACAACCATGTCAAATACATGTACATAGGTGCATTTACCTGAATGACCTCAAAAGCTGTATAGCTTTTGTATACTGTTGACTTTTGAGATATTCTGTAAGACTGCGGAATGCCTCTTGTTTAGTGATGGACTTCGGTGAGTCCACATTTAGTGGCGACACTTGTCCATTCTCCAACTCAGCGAGTGCACCAATAATTTCCTGTTTCACATCCTCCACTTGACCGGAAATGTCATTGACCTAAATGAGAAACATTTACTTTATTTTGGAGAAACAGTGGGAGACGTCTGTTGTTTTCCAAAGACACAGCAAGAGAAATCCCCAAACCACCCATCAGAAATCAGCCCCAGGCATACAACACAGTAACAATATACGTATATTCTTTGAAAGACTCTGTTGAGATTAAACATTGACAGATGGTGGATTTGACTTGATCTTAAAGTGGTTTCAATATTGGTATAGAATGGATATTGAGAATATTACAAACAAAATTATTCTTATGATCCATGTACACGTTTTCTTTACATGTAGAGTCAATATGTATAAATAAAGAGGGAGGGGATGGGTTAGTAGGTTGCAATTGGTTTCATGGGAATAAAGTCAATTCTAACTTGTAACAGATGCAATATTTCAACAAGAGTTGTTAGAAGACAACAAAGCTTGCCGATGGGATAAAACTCACCACCCATGCAAAGAATGAGATTGGAGGCAAACACCAAAACTTAAACGCAACTAAATGCAAAAGTTTAACCTGGGTGTCTACAGACCAAAAATTAAGTCCAAAAGAGCCATAACTCTGCAAAAATGCAACCCCGAGTTATGGTTCTTGTCTCTGTGTGTTCCATCAATGATGGTGAACACACATGCGAAGTTTCATTCTTATATCCAATGAATGGTTGCATAGATATCTTACCTGATAAAAAACTTCAACCTGAAAAATTAAGTCGAAAAAGGGCCATAATTCTGCCCAAATGTAATCCAACGTTATGGTTGAGTGGTTGCATAGATATCTTAAACTTAAATGCAACTAAACGCAAAAGTTTAACCTGGGTGTCTACAGACGAAAAATTAAGTCCAAAAGGGCCATAACTGTGCCAAAATGTAAACCCAAAGTTATGGTTCTTGTCTCTGTGTGTTCCATCGATGATGGTGAACACTCATGCAAAGTTTCATTCATATCCAATGAGTGGTTACATAGATATCTTATCCGATAAAAAACTTTAACCTGAAAAAGTCGAAAAAGGACCATAACTGTGCCAAAATGCTATCCAGAGTTATGGTTCTTGTCTCTGTGTGTTCCATTGATGATGGTGAACACACATGCGAAGTTTCATTCACATCCAATGAGTGGTTGCATAGATATCTTAAACTTAAATGCAAAAGTTTAACCTGGGTGTCTACAGACGATGCCGACGACGCTGGGGTCATGGCAATAGCTCTCCTTGGACTTCATACCGGCGAGCTAAAAAGTAAATATGATTACCAGTAACACCACTGTCACTCACCAAGTAACTGGCAAACTTCCTCAAAAAGTTTTAACACAGTTTGGCTTGAACTCATGACTTCGGTGATAAGTTATTTTAGGACAACAAACTATGCCCATACAGCAATGATGGACATTATGTTAAAGAAAGTGGGAGTTTTTTTCATCTAAGTATATTTTATTCAGTCAAATATAACATAGAGCAAATAATAGAATAATACACACATGTATTTTTTGCATAACAAAACATAACACAATATCGGTATATATATATATATCAACTTCTATATATATCTCTCTTTTTCTTTTTTTTTTAAAGCACAAGAGAAAAGAGAATAATAGTTTTTCAATCAAAACAATACACATTTTCTTGCTTATAAAGTGTGAGTTTAAAGTTGGATGAGAGTTTACAATGAAGACTGACCTGTGGCGATGACTGGACCATGCGAAAGATATCTAACAACTTGAGATAACTCTGAAACAACTGTACCAGCTTAAAGATCACGTCGTACAATCTCTGGCACAACTCACGCTTCTGTAAAGGAGAAAGTATTATAACTGAACAATACACCATACAATATACAATTGATATTAACTTTTCTCCAACTTCTACAGTACTGTTCATGTCAACAGCACCATTTGCAAACAATATAGATCCAGGTCAGCCTGTATGGTCTCACTACAAAATTGAATTTGGCTTTTTGTTATACTTAAAATAAGGTTTAGTATTTACACGTTAAATCCCCAAAGAAAAGTCTTTATAATATTTTTTTTCCATAGCAAGAAAAATGTTCAGATAACAATGCACAATAACTGGTGAGTTGACCAACTTGTTTTGTTTATTAAAGACAGTACAGTAACACTCTTAAGTTTTTAGCTCTGTACAAAAGTATACAAAGTCTCAAATATTGAGCATTTGTGATCACCCTTTGTTGGCAATTGTCTGTGATATTATCAAGTAAAAATAAATTCATAGATCTGTACCTGGTTTCTTACATTTTTTTAAAGGATAAATCATGGTCTCCAAGAACCATCTTGGAAATAGTCCGAACCAAATTACATACATGTAGGACTATTTTCAGTGCAACAATTGTGTTACTGTCACTCAAAAAGAAGCAACGGAGTAGTGAGGTGTAAGCAGCATGACATCAGTCTACCATGAAGTTTCACTAAGACCCCGTTTTAATCTTAATGAAATTGGCTGCAAAACAGGCATAGAAGAACCTATCAATTGTAGTACAGAAAATCAGCAAGAATTGGATAAAACTTTGCCAAATTTGTTTGAATTAAATATTGGGGCAGTAGTGTAGCTGATAAATGTTGGCCACTAACACCAGGGGTTTCAGGTTTGATCCCTATCTCAACCCGATGTCTCTTAAAACAAGAGTTGACAGAAGACAACAAACCTCGCCTCTGGGTGTCTAAGTAGAAAAAGGGCCATAACTGTGACAAATTGTAATCCGGAGTTATTGTTCTTGTCTGTGTGTGTTCCATTGATAATGGTGAACACACATTCAAAGTTTCATTCACATCCAATGAGTGCTTGCATAGATATCTTAAACTTAAATGCAAATTTTAACCTGGGTGTCTACAGACGATGATGCCGATGCCGAGGTCATGGCAATATTTCTCCTTGGACTTCGTCCTGGCGAGCTAAAAACAACACAGTACTAGTTCTACCCAGAAAGTGGACTCATATAAGCTTTGAGCTTTTTTTCACTTGAGATAATTTAAGTTACACATCATTTAAATCAAAGATAAAGATCAGATATATCAGATACTCCTTCAAATGGATCATTGATAACACATGAATGGATATACCTGTTCATCGCTGCATGCTGCCGTATAGCTGCCTCCGTCTCCGAGTGATTGCTGCTTTATCTGGGACTTGATCACCTCTAAACACTGTAAGAAGTCATGGTGATAGAAACACATAAAGTAGGAAGATATATTAGCTTTTGTTATAACATGCAGAAAATGGTTTTATGGTCTTCAATTTTAAGATGTAAAATGAAACTCAAGACTGAAAATCATCTATACAATTTTTGTAATTATTAAACCTGTGTGGATCATGAATAAACCAGAAATGAGTCCATGGGACACAGATGCCCCCACTTTGTAACTATATTGTAGATATCAATAAAGCCAAATATCAAGTTTCATTTAAATCGGTCAATCAATAAAGATTTTAGAGGTCGGAAACTGTCAGCCAATCAGAGTCCAGATCACCTAATTTATATGCGCCAATTCCATCCATTGTTGAACTTGACCTGTGTCTTGTTGATATAAAGCCAAATATAAATATTCGTCAAAATAGGTCCATAAATAAAGACTTTAGAGGTCGGAAACTATCAGCCAATCAGAGCTCAGAACACCTAATTAATATGCAGGAATTTTGATGGTAAATGAACTTGAGCTGTAGTTTATCACTGTACATCTTTCTACCAAAAATGAATCAAATCCATCCAATCCCTCAAGAGATATCGAGCGGAAACCAATTTCTTGACATTTGTCAATAATCTAAGTCCAAAAAGGGGCATAACTCAATCAAAATCATCAGACTGGAACGAAATAAGAAATTGACCTGTATTACCTGAATGTAAAGTCACACACCAAATTTGGTTTAAATCTGTTAATCTTACTTAAAACTAAAGATATAAGTCAGAAATATTTTCGTACGGACGGACAGCGGTGATACTATATGCACCCCCATTGAAAATGGCAGGGGCATAAAAAGCTATTAACCAAATTACACACAGTGTCATTCCTTCTTCTGCTCTTTAACTAAAGCATATTTCCCACAGATCCCAATGCATACATGTAGAAGTAATTAAGTTAATTGCTATGTGTTATTCATACATATAAAATATTGTTGTTTTAAAATTGGCAATATATACTGAATCCAAGTATTTATCCAATATGTAATTGCTATAAAACAACCAACAACTTGGTTTCAATCCAATTGAAAGTTATGTTTATATAAAATCATGACTAGTCCAATGAATAACATGAAGAAAAGCCAAGCATTAAACCCAGGACTGGGTTTGATCCCCCGTCACTGCCATGTGCAGTGTCCATTATCAGCATACTCTTTGCACTGGTTCTGCCCAGGAAGACTTAAAGTGTAATTTGTCTAAATTGTAAAATTAAACTAAGCAATAACAGAAAAACAAATATATAATACAGTTCACACTTCAACTAACCTGTTCGGCTATGTCCTTTTTGGTACAGTATGTTTTGAAGCAGTCCTGCATCTCCAGTAAACCAAATTTGTGTTTGTCTACAACTTTGCTGCCCATCAGCTACAATGACATATAGAAATTATGGTTAACAAGATAATGCAGTTTTTAACACAAGCAATGCATCCCCATCAGATTATCATGCATAGCAATAAAAGTAAATATCATGACAAGATAATATTTATTGAAAATTGGAAGTTAAATAATTTTAAGTCTATCTTTACTATGTTTGTTGACAAAGCACCTGTATATTTTTTGTATCAACAAAACAAAATGATGTGAAGCATTTGCTCTTGTACTCATTCTAGATGTAAAGTTTTGAAAACAATGAAATACTTTTCTTTGGCTACTGCACGGTCTGTAATATAAGGTTATTTTACAGTGTTTTGTACAATATATATATTGTACAAGTATGTATTGTGATTCCCATATTGTACAAAACACTGTAAAATGATCTTTTTATTTTATATCTGAACAAATTTATCAAAATAGTAAAGTAAAATCAAAATCCTTTTAAATAAATAAATCGGGAGTTCAAAGCAGCTGACAAAGGAAGTTGAAGTGACAGATATTCGGATTTTCCCAACGTCTCAACGATATCATGCGGAACATTTTGTCGGTTGTTTGTTTTTATCGTTGAAATTTCTACTATATTTATTTTCTTTATTTTAATCGCCATCTTGAACTTTAAACTGTACAATATAAAATTTATTGGATCCAATAAACTACTACATATTGTACAGTCATGTGGTAACATCTGGAGTAGGTGATTGGCTATACACTTACAGGTATAGAATAAACATAATTATAGTTCCCCAAGATTACACGCTAGATAACTAAAAAGTGGCAATATTCAAGTTGCTATTAATCGTACTGTTCAAGATGGGCAAATAACTGGTTAGTTTAACAGAATCCAAATAATGACCTAGGCTTTAATACAAGTGCTTTCAACATGGTTATGTACACATTATAACTGACAATTACTATGTCTGCTAGCTGTAGTGGAAGGTGTAAAAATATGCAATGTTACAAATTACCATATCTGCTTCCACAAAGAAGTAAGGGCATTCCAGGTGAGTGAACATCGTGTCCAATATCTGGAGTAGCAGAGGTTAAGGCATCTAATATAACATCACAAACTAAAATGATTTTAGAATATATTCCCCCCTTCCATACCTATATGTAACTTTGAATCCCTATGGCAGCCATCTTGAAAATATGACGATGCTGAATATTTAGTGTAATTTTTGTGCCATTGAGAGCTAATAGATGATCAATTAACCTAACCAATGATTCCTGGGATCCTAGAAAGCTAACCAATACTTGAGCACATCCAACTCTACAAGTAACTGGTAACTTCTGCATTTGAATCAGCAGTGAGAGAGGGATGATAATGAGATGCAATGTTGTATATCAATCATCATGGATACTGTGGCTGGGCTGGGATTCGAACCCCAAGATTGATAGTCAGATGAGCTACTGACTGAGCTAACCAGGCCCAACAAATATAAAATTAATTGCAGACATACATTTGGGATTAAAGAAAATTGCACAGATAATAATTATCTGAATACGACACATCAAAGTGCCTTTAAAACTGTTCATTTTTGTTTTATTTAAATGTTGACAGACATATTGAACTATAAAACATGATATTACATGTATATCTTAGAATACAGAGTCAATAAAAAGATCATTGTGGCCTTGTTTATTTAAAATTAGTACAAATTTTAAGAGAGGTATTTGAAACAAATGTCTGATGACAACTGACAAATAGAACACAACAGAATAGAGATGAAAGAAATAGCTGAACCAGCCTAGTTTCTCTAACCAATCTGAACATATTCAAATATTACAGTTAGGTGTTTGTTTTATGTTTGAATATTTAGCATTATTTTCATGCCAAGGACTAACCAACGATCACTTAAACTAAATAGGCTAACCACTCTTTTCTGGGATGCTGGAAGGTTAACCAGTACTCGAGCACACCCATTTCCACAAGTAACTGATAACATTCCTACTTGAATTAGCAGTGAGAGATTAATTCACCATATAAGAATGTAAAATAACACCATCATGAACATTTCCATCAATGAAAGGATATGTAATTGAATGCCGAGATTCTTCAATCCTTCAGTCTTTGCAATGTAGTAGTACGCATCCTTGGTCAGGGTGGCGAGTCGCCGACGCAGTTCCTGTTAACAAAACATCATACATCATTATCATGTAAGGGATGGATGCGAGTTCAGATAGATCAATACAGTCCAGGTAATGAATGGATGACATTTATTGAACATTAGTGAAAAGGGCTGGAATATTCAACTAGTCCACCGATCAGGATAAGTTGTCCACAGATCAGGATAACTTGTCCACTGATCAGGATAAGTTGTCCACTGATCAGGATAACTTGTCCACTGATCAGGATAAGTAGACATTGATCAGGATAAGTTGTCCACTGATCAGAATAAGTTGTCCACTGATCAGGATAAGTAGACACTGATCAGGATAAGTTGTTGTCCTATGATCAGGATAAGTAGACACTGATCAGGATAAGTTGTCCACTGATCAGGATAAGTAGACATTGATCAGGATAACTTGTCCAGTGATCAGGATAAGTAGACACTAATCAGGATAAGTTGTTGTCCACTGATCAGGATAAGCAGACATTGATCATCAGGATAACTTGTCCACTGATCAGGATAAGTTGTCCACTGATCAGGATAAGTAGACATTGATCAGAATAAGTTGTTGTCCAATGATCAGGATAAGTAGACACTGATCAGGATAAGTTGTCCACTGATCAGGATAAGCTTTGTCCACTGATCTGGATAAGTTGTCCACTGATCAGGATAAGTTGTCCAATGATCAGGATAAGTAGACACTGATCAGGATAAGTTGTCCAATGATCAGGATAAGTAGACACTGATCAGGATAAGTTGTCCAATGATCAGGATAAGTTGTCCACTGATCAGGATAAGTAGACACTGATCAGGATAAGTTGCTGTCCACTGATCAGGATAAGTTGTCCAATGATCAGGGTAAGTTATCCACTGATCAGGATAAGTAGACACTGATCAGGATAAGTTGTTGTCCACTGATCAGGATAAGTAGACATTGACTTTCACAAGGAAATTGTTCTTTTCAGTTATCCAACAGGAACAGTTCATCTTATAAATACACAAAACAAATTAAAGCAGAGTTAAACTGAAGTTGCTAATTAATTAATAATTTTCTACTACAAAGTTTGAAATATTTTATTTTCATCAGATTAAAAACTAGCAATGTGTCTGTTAACCCGAATGCCCCTGCTGTGCCTGTAGCCTTGTAGCAATGCCATAAGAATAATCTTATAATTATACAGGTACACACAAAATATTAATTAAAAACATGGACCTTTTCAAATTATAGATAGGAAACCAATTTTTTAAAATGGGAAGCACGCCAGAATGAACAGACAAAACTGATTGATAGTGATAACACTTAAAGCTCCATCACCATACATGGAATGGCTGAGGCATAAAAAATCAACAAATAAATATGCAAAAATCAATCTCAATCCTTGTTAGTTAAAAATATCAACATTTGGTTATTACTCAATGCCTAAAAAATTTCAATGTGTTACCTCTGACAACATGCATGAGTTGCAGTGGTCCCATTCTTGCCATCATCAACCATTTGGAAAGGATCAATACAATATTTTTTCTTAATTAATATATTGATATAATTATAAACATTATAATGCATGTAATCGATACAGAAATCTACATTAGCAATGTATATGGTAACAGCCCATACCCGATATAGACGTGGGAAGATTTGTGATGTGCTGATGGTGTTGGTGACGGAGGACTCAGACATGACCTTGGACCAGTGTTGCTTCCACATCTCATCAACTTCATCATTCTGTATCAGGAGATACATGTAACTGGCGGAAAAGTTGGGAAACGTTGAAGAGCTCGCACTCGCACCAAGGTCAACGATGTCATCAGCATCACTACCGATACTGCTGATACTGTGCCTGAAATAGAACATTCAGTTGCTGTGAAAATACTATAATCAATACTCAAGATCTCAAGATATCTAAAAAAATCCCTAAAATAGACGAAAAAAGAGAATTTACTGTTTTTCCATAGTAATCCAATGTAAAAATTAAAGTACCCTCAACTCGCACTAATGAACCCGAGCTCCCTTATTTGAACAAACTTGAAACCCCTAATCATTAGGATCATAAACTGTATACCAAATATAATCAAATTTGGTCATTCAATTTTTGAAAAGATTTTTAAATCAAAATGCCCCTATATTAAACTGACAAGTCCCCAGGGCAGGGGCAATTTTAACCCTAGATTCATGGCTTGAACAAACCTAAGAGAAAATCATTAGGTGATACAAGGCCTTGCAGTTTCAGAGATTTTTTTTAAAAAAAAGAAAATCCCCTTGGGCAGAGCCAAATTTGACCTCAAGGTCATAATTTTACAATTTGGGAGAGTTTTACATAGAATCGCCTCACATCCAATTTGATGAAAATCTGCTTAGCAGTTTCCGAGAAGTAAAGAAAATGTTAACTGATGGACGAAGGATAAAATATGATTTCTGAGATTATTTATGGAAACGTCTGTAACTTAAATACATTATTTGAATATAGACATAATATGAATGTGTTTATGATGATTTGTCACTTTAAGGTAAGTAGTTTTTTGAGTAACATAGTTAAAAGCTAAACATAGAACTTAATTAATCTGAGAAACAAAGACGATGACCATGATAATGACGATGACATTGACAATGCCAGTGCCAGGGTTATGACAATGTCTCCATGTTTTTTCAAAAATTACAAGCTAAATAATGTTTGTCAGATGGATTGATAATGAACAAGCAAATAGCTGATTGGAACATATGTAATTTAAGATCATAATAAAAATTTTGAATTTATGAAATTTAAGACGGAATGAACACTTACGTTGAACCAGTCAGTGGACTGGTTTCTATCTCCTCCATTGGACCCGGGTTTTGGATAACTATTACACTGCTGGAACATGGGGTGGTGCATTGTGGGGCACTTTCCTCTGGCGTTGAGGTTATAGACTGGAAAACAGAGGTAAGAAAATCAGTGTGATGCTAAAAAAAGGCAATATTTTAATGACAAGTTCCATTGATTATTTTTTATATTACAGACTACACTATCTCTCCAGTGGACACTTTTATCACTTCCACTAGTGACTTACAGATTCTGCAGGCTTATATCAATTCAACATACACAGCTGACATTTCAGGTGGTAACTTTAGTATTTCTTTCTTTATTCTTTAATACCCCATTAAACCTTTGTCTGAATTTTCTAATTTGGTAAAGTAAAACTGATAAAAATGTTGACTATATCTGATGTATAAACTATTCATTATTTTTCTTCCAAATTCAAATCATTACGGGTAAAAAGAAAAAAGGTCATGTACTAGTTTTTTTAACAAAAAACAGTATAGCTGCACATCAAAGAAATTACAAGTTTCATGTAGAATGATGAAGAAGTAATTTATTCATGAGTAATGAAAATTTCATATCGACATTTAAAGTTTTTCTTATTTTATACTTTAAAAAATGGTTGAAAATTTAAAAAAAAGGCCAAATGTGCAACTCAAAATTTAGTACCTGCCTTTATTCATCTCTGTTTATATCTTATTAAAATTGATAAAAAGCATCTCAATATAATTAATAAATAAAATCTGAATGGTTCGGTATGTCAAATCCACCAAAACGTGACAAAATAGATAATTTAAAATGGAGTGGAAAACTGTAAATATACATCACTTAAATACTGTATGATGACCTTCTCATCATCATTCAGATTTCTTCCAAGATAAAACAACTTTAACTACATCTAAACATGTATAAAAGATCAGATTTAAATCAAAATGAAATCACGTGACCCATTTAATATGTCACAAAATATGTTGTAATTTAAAGTGCTGTATTGGGAAAAAAAATTTTTTTAGCTAATTTTAAAATTTTGAAAAAACTACTATATTCACTTTTTGTAAACTGTTTTGACAAGAAGAAATGTTTACTGTTGGATAATCAACAGCAACTTAAAACATAAAAACATAAATGGTACAAGATTCATACTATTCCAGCAGGTGTGAATATTACACAGTGATTTCTGAAAGATGCAAAGGAGAGAAATGACAGGCGATTCCAACTTGCCAAAAACACTTGTAACTGAATTGTATGGTTAGTTTAAACATATTTATTGCTGATAATCGTACAATTTACATAACAATAGTAGTGTAGCTATAAATATTTACAAACACATATAAGCATGAGGGTTGGGCCACAAGTTCTGCCAACATTAGTTATGGCCCGTCCCTCGAATTGTATGGTTATGCATTTGCATCTGAATTTGTATTGTATGGTAATGGTATTGGTTTTTGTATATATCTTTTGTACTTGTCCTTGTATTGCACAGTATGATGCAGATGCAACACTTTTAACATGTTTTCAGACATATCAGGATAGTGTCTGCTAGGGACCGTATTCTATGTGCTTCACTAATGGAGTATCATGCTACAGACATACGGTAATATACCCCTCCCTCCAGTCACATTATACAGACATCAGTCCTCTATGTGATGATGCAGGTGCTAAAGTGCACAAAATATCAACAGACATAGGGTTATATACCCCTCCCTCCCTCCAGTCACTTTATACAGACATCAGTCCTCTATGTGATGATGCAGGTGCTGAAGTGCACACAATATCAACAGACATAGGGTTATATACCCCCTCTCTCTCTCCAGTCACATTATACAGACATCAGTCCTCTATGTGATGATGCAGGTGCTGAAGTGCACACAATATCAACAGACATAGGGTTATATACCCCTCCCTCCCTCCAGTCACATTATACAGACATCAGTCCTCTATGTGATGATGCAGGTGCTGAAGTGCACACAATATCAACAGACATAGGGTTATATACCCCCTCTCTCTCTCTTCAGTCACATTATACAGACATCAGTCCTCTATGTGATGATGCAGGTGCTGAAGTGCACACAATATCAACAGACATAGGGTTATATACCCCCTCTCCCTCTCCAGTCACATTATACAGACATCAGTCCTCTATGTGATGATGCAGGTGCTGAAATGCACACAATATCAACAGACATAGGGTTATATATCCCTCCCTCTCTCCAGTCACATTATACAGACATCAGTCCTCTATGTGATGATACAGACATCAGTCCTCTATGTGAAGATGCAGGTGCTGAAGTGCACACAATATCAACAGACATAGGGTAATATACCCCTCCCTCTCTCCAGTCACATTATACAGACACCAGTCCTCTATGTGATGATGCAGGTGCTGAAGTGCACACAATATCAACAGACATAGGGTTATATACCCCTCCCTCCCTCAAGTCACATTATACAGACACCAGTCCTCTATGTGATGATGCAGGTGCTGAAGTGCACACAATATCAACAGACATAGGGTTATATACCCCCTCTCCCTCTCTCCAGTCACATTATACAGACATCAGTCCTCTATGTGATGATGCAGGTGCTGAAGTGCACACAATATCAACAGACATAGGGTTATATTCCCCCTCTCTCTCTCCAGTCACATTATACAGACATCAGTCCTCTATGTGATGATGCATGTGCTGAAGTGCACACAATATCAACAGACATAGGGTTATATACCCCTCCCTCCCTCCAGTCACATTATACAGACATCAGTCCTCTATGTGAAGATGCAGGTGCTGAATTGCGCACAATATCAACAGACATAGGGTTATATACCCCTCCTTCCCTCCAGTCACATTATACAGACATCAGTCCTCTATGTGATGATGCAGGTGCTGAAGTGCACACAATATCAACAGACATAGGGTTATATACCCCCTCTCCCTCTCTCCAGTCACATTATACAGACATCAGTCCTCTATGTGATGATGCAGGTGCTGAAGTGCACACAATATCAACAGACATAGGGTTATATACCCCCTCTCTCTCTCCAGTGACATTATACAGACATCAGTCCTCTATGTGATGATGCAGGTGCTGAAGTGCACACAATATCAACAGACATAGGGTTATATACCCCCTCTCTCTCTCCAGTCACATTATACAGACATCAGTCCTCTATGTGATGATGCATGTGCTGAAGTGCACACAATATCAACAGACATAGGGTTATATACCCCTCCTTCCCTCCAGTCACATTATACAGACATCAGTCCTCTATGTGATGATGCAGGTGCTGAAGTGCACACAATATCAACAGACATAGGGTTATATACCCCCTCTCCCTCTCTCCAGTCACATTATACAGACATCAGTCCTCTATGTGATGATGCAGGTGCTGAAGTGCACACAATATCAACAGACATAGGGTTATATACCCCTCCCTCTCTCCAGTCACATTATACAGACATCAGTCCTCTATGTGATGATGCAGGTGCTGAAGTGCACACAATATCAACAGACATAGGGTTATATATCCCTCCCTCTCTCCAGTCACATTATACAAACATCAGTCCTCTATGTGATGATGCAGGTGCTGAAGTGCACACAATATCAACAGACATAGGGTTATATACCCCCTCTCTCTCTCCAGTGACATTATACAGACATCAGTCATCTATGTGATGATGCAGGTGCTGAAGTGCACACAATATCAACTGACATAGGGTTATATACCCCCTCTCCCTCTTCAGTCACATTATACAGACATCAGTCCTCTATGTGATGATGCAGGTGCTGAAGTGCACACAATATCAACAGACATAGGGTTATATACCCTTCCCTCCCTCCAGTCACATTATACAGACATCAGTCCTCTATGTGATGATGAAGGTGCTGAAGTGCACACAATATCAACAAACATAGGGTTATATACCCCCTCTCTCTCTCCAGTCACATTATACAGACATCAGTCCTCTATGTGATGATGCAGGTGCTGAAGTGCACACAATATCAACAGACATAGGGTTATATATCCCTCCCTCTCTCCAGTCACATTATACAGACATCAGTCCTCTATGTGATGATGCAGGTGCTGAAGTGCACACAATATCAACAGACATAGGGTTATATACCCCCTTTCTCTCTCCAGTGACATTATACAGACATCAGTCCTCTATGTGATGATGCAGGTGCTGAAGTGCACACAATATCAACAGACATAGGGTTATATACCCCTCCCTCCCTCCAGTCACATTATACAGACATCAGTCCTCTATGTGATGATGCAGGTGCTGAAGTGCACACAATATCAACAGACATAGGGTTATATACACCCTCTCTCTCTCCAGTCACATTATACAGACATCAGTACTCTATGTGATGATGCAGGTGCTGAAGTGCACACAATATCAACAGACATAGGGTTATATACCCCCTCTCCCTCTCTCCAGTCACATTATACAGACATCAGTCCTCTATGTGATGATGCAGGTGCTGAAGTGCACACAATATCAACAGACATAGGGTTATATACCCCCTCTCTCTCTCCAGTCACATTATACAGACATCAGTCCTCTATGTGATGATGCAGGTGCTGAAGTGCACACAATATCAACAGACATAGGGTTATATATCCCTCACTCTCTCCAGTCACATTATACAGACATCAGTCCTCTATGTGATGATGCAGGTGCTGAAGTGCACACAATATCAACAGACATAGGGTTATATGCCCCTTCTCTCTCTCCATTCACATTATACAGATATCAGTCCTCTATGTGAAGATGCAGGTGCTGAAGTGCACACAATATCAACAGACATAGGGTAATATATCCCTCCCTCTCTCCAGTCACATTATACAGACATCAGTCCTCTATGTGAAGATGCAGGTGCTGAAGTGCACATAATATCAACAGACATAGGGTAATATGCCCCTCCCTCTCTCCAGTCACATTATACAGACATCAGTCCTCTATGTGAAGATGCATGTGCTGAAGTGCACACAATATCAACAGACATAGGGTAATATACCCCTCCCTCTCTCCAGTCACATTATACAGACATCAGTCCTCTATGTGAAGATGCAGGTGCTGAAGTGCACACAATATCAACAGACATAGGGTTATATACCCCTCCCTCCCTCCAGTCACATTATACAGACATCAGTCCTCTATGTGATGATGCAGGTGCTGAAGTGCACACAATATCAACAGACATAGGGTTATATACCCCCTCTCTCTCTCCAGTCACATTATACAGACATCAGTCCTTTATGTGATGATGCAGGTGCTGAAGTGCACACAATATCAACAGACATAGGGTTATATACCCCCTCTCTCTCTCCAGTCACATTATACAGACATCAGTCCTCTATGTGATGATGCAGGTGCTGAAGTGCACACAATATCAACAGACATAGGGTTATATACCCCCTCTCCCTCCCCTCCAGTCACATTGTATATACATCAGTCCTCTATGTGATGATGCATGTGCTGAAGTGCACACACTATCAACAGACATAGGGTTATATACCCCTCATTCTCTCCAGTCACATTATACAGACATCAGTCCTCTATGTGAAGATGCAGGTGCCGAAGTGCACACAATATCAACAGACATAGGGTTATATGCCCCTCCCTCTCTCCAGTCACATTATACAGACATCAGTCCTCTATGTGAAGATGCAGGTGCTGAAGTGCACATAATATCAACAGACATAGGGTAATATACCCCTCCCTCTCTCCAGTCACATTATACAGACATCAGTCCTCTATGTGAAGATGCAGGTGCTGAAGTGCACACAATATCAACAGACATAGGGTTATATACCCCTCCCTCCCTCCAGTCGCATTATACAGACATCAGTCCTCTATGTGATGATGCAGGTGCTGAAGTGCACACAATATCAACAGACATAGGGTTATATACCCCCTCTCCCTCCCCAGTCACATTATACAGACATCAGTCCTTTATGTGATGATGCAGGTGCTGAAGTGCACACAATATCAACAGACATAGGGTTATATACCCCCTCTCTCTCTCCAGTCACATTATACAGACATCAGTCCTCTATGTGATGATGCATGTGCTGAAGTGCACACACTATCAACAGACATAGGGTTATATACCCCCTCTCTCTCTCCAGTCACATTATACAGACATCAGTCCTCTATGTGATGATGCATGTGCTGAAGTGCACACACTATCAACAGACATAGGGTTATATATCCCTCCCTCTCTCCAGTCACATTATACAGACATCAGTCCTCTATGTGATGATGCAGGTGCTGAAGTGCACACAATATCAACAGACATAGGGTTATATACCCCTCCCTCTCTCCAGTCACATTATACAGACATCAGTCCTCTATGTGATGATGCAGGTGCTGAAGTGCACACAATATCAACAGACATAGGGTTATATACCCCCTCTCTCTCTCCAGTCACATTATACAGACATCAGTCCTCTATGTGATGATGCAGGTGCTGAAGTGCACACAATATCAACAGACATAGGGTTATATACCCCCTCTCTCTCTCCAGTCACATTATACAGACATCAGTCCTTTATGTGATGATGCAGGTGCTGAAGTGCACACAATATCAACAGACATAGGGTTATATACCCCCTCTCCCTCTCCAGTCACATTATACAGACATCAGTCCTTTATGTGATGATGCAGGTGCTGAAGTGCACACAATATCAACAGACATAGGGTTATATACCCCCTCTCTCTCTCCAGTCACATTATACAGACATCAGTCCTCTATGTGATGATGCATGTGCTGAAGTGCACACAATATCAACAGACATAGGGTTATATACCCCCTCTCTCTCTCCAGTCACATTATACAGACATCAGTCCTCTATGTGATGATGCATGTGCTGAAGTGCACACAATATCAACAGACATAGGGTTATATACCCCCTCTCTCTCTCCAGTCACATTATACAGACATCAGTCCTCTATGTGATGATGCATATGCTGAAGTGCACACACTATCAACAGACATAGGGTTATATACCCCCTCTCTCTCTCCAGTCACATTATACAGACATCAGTCCTCTATGTGATGATGCAGGTGTTGAAGTGCACACAATATCAACAGACATAGGGTTATATACCCCCTCTCCCTCTATAGTCACATTATACAGACATCAGTCCTTTATGTGATGATGCAGGTGCTGAAGTGCACACAATATCAACAGACATAGGGTTATATACCCCCTCTCCCTCTCCAGTCACATTATACAGACATCAGTCCTCTATGTGAAGATGCAGGTGCTGAAGTGCACACAATATCAACAGACATAGGGTTATATACCCCTCCCTCCCTCCAGTCACATTATACAGACATCAGTCCTCTATGTGATGATGCAGGTGCTGAAGTGCACACAATATCAACAGACATAGGGTTATATACCCCCTCTTCCTCTCCAGTCACATTATACAGACATCAGTCCTTTATGTGATGATGCAGGTGCTGAAGTGCACACAATATCAACAGACATAGGGTTATATACCCCCTCTCTCTCTCCAGTCACATTATACAGACATCAGTCCTCTATGTGATGATGCAGGTGCTGAAGTGCACACAATATCAACAGACATAGGGTTATATACCCCCTCTCTCTCTCCAGTCACATTATACAGACATCAGTCCTCTATGTGATGATGCATGTGCTGAAGTGCACACAATATCAACAGACATAGGGTTATATACCCCCTCTCTCTCTCCAGTCACATTATACAGACATCAGTCCTCTATGTGAAGATGCATATGCTGAAGTGCACACACTATCAACAGACATAGGGTTATATACCCCCTCTCTCTCTCCAGTCACATTATACAGACATCAGTCCTCTATGTGATGATGCAGGTGTTGAAGTGCACACAATATCAACAGACATAGGGTTATATACCCCCTCTCCCTCTCTAGTCACATTATACAGACATCAGTCCTTTATGTGATGATGCAGGTGCTGAAGTGCACACAATATCAACAGACATAGGGTTATATACCCCCTCTCCCTCTCCAGTCACATTATACAGACATCAGTCCTTTATGTGATGATGCAGGTGCTGGAGTGCACACAATATCAACAGACATAGGGTTATATACCCCCTCTCTCTCTCCAGTCACATTATATAGACATCAGTCCTCTATGTGATGATGCAGGTGCTGAAGTGCACACACTATCAACAGACATAGGGTTATATACCCCCTCTCTCCAGTCACATTATACAGACATCAGTCCTCTATGTGATGATGCAGGTGCTGAAGTGCACACAATATCAAAATTGCAATATTTGATATTTCAAGGGCCATAACTGATACATTAATTATACATTTTGGCATGTCAAAGAAAAATATGTGATTTGTATGATTGTATGGTGTCTCCTGATGTGATTTAATGAAACATGGACAACACAGCGTGATCAGAATAGCTCACATTGAACTTTTATCAAGTTTAGTGAGCTAGCAATGCACTGACATGACAAGAGAAATCAAACCAACCTCCCGACCAGACAGTGTATCTCTGTCTATGTTTATACTCTCTGTTGATATTCCATGTCTGGGCATCTCGGCCAAGGCCAGTTTACCCAGCAGGGCCAGATCTGGTGTGCTGCCAAACTGAGAGAACCTCTGACGTGGGTGTTCAGGGTCAGGTGACTCGGCATTTATTGAGTGTCTTCTGCTGTTATCGAAGTGAGAAAAGTAATCGTTGTCCTGAAACATACAAGCAAGTTTGGTATAATGGATGCTGGAATGAGCTGTATAATTCTCTGTAACCCAGTAACTATTCTGTTAAGTTTCATAAAAATGAGTGCAAAAGATCTACATTGCAAAATTACATTATGTGAGATGGTAAAGAAGATGTAATGCAAATGTACATCCCAAAAAGTTGTGTTTTAGGTAAGAGTTAAGGGGAAAATTAATGATGTTTTAAAAATGTTGGATATGTAGAATGATGAAGGAAAATGAAGGCAGACATAAGATCTGTCGACAGGACAAGCTACATGAAAGTTTTAAAAAAAAAAAAAATTAACATTAACTTTGTGATAAAAATACATAAACATCAAAATTTAATATGGTCCTACATATTAAGAAAGGATTTCTACAAGTATGTGTTTTTTTTCTTTTGGCCTAGAGTTATTTATTTTCTGGCACGATTCTGAAATATGGAATGTTACATAGATTCTACATTCTTATGGAATTTAATATACATTCATATGGAATGCAATATACATTCATATGCAAAATAAAATTACATACACATTCATATGGAATGCAATATACACATCCATATGTAAAATTACATACACATTAATATGCAATGTAATATACATTCATATGCAAAATAAAATATAATATACATTCATATGGAATGTAATATACACATTCATGTGGAATGTAATATCTACATTCATGTGGAATGTAATATATACATTCATGTGGAATGTAATATCTACATTCATATGGAATGTAATATACACATTCATGTGGAATGTAATATCTACATTCATGTGGAATGTAATATATACATTTCTATATAAATAGACATATTATACAATATATAAGCTACTAAATACTGACCTCATAGTTGTCCTCGTAATCTCCCAGGAAGTCAAAGTTCTTGATTGCCTTTATTGCTATGTCCAGACCGTTACTGTCCACACTGTATATACCATCAGCTGGGGTGGGGGAGAAGACAATAAATTTTCAATAGCTAGCTCTCTCTACATTTTCTTTTTTCAATATTTCACTTTCAAATTGAGGATTGTTTATTACCAGTAATTAACTGATTGATCAGATGAAAATATATATTTTTATGATTATGTTTCAGTTATCATTTGTCAACAACAATGATGAGGTACTAAATGTGCCAGTCTAATAAATTACATGTTCTATTCTGGATAAAGTTGTGTAAAGATACATATACAAATACTTCATCAATATGTGCTTAGTTATGATTTTACCCAGAAACACATTAACAATGAGTTGATAAAGTTGTTCATAAATAAGGTAAAATGTATCAGTTTAAAATGTTTAAACCAGATATGACCGAGACGATTAACTCAGTCGGTTATGCGTCTGACTTATCAATCCAGGGGTCCTGAGTTCAAATTCCCGCCCGGCAACAGTCTCCATGATGATTGATAAACGACATTGTGTTTCATTATCATTCATTTCTCACCGCTGATTCAAGTGGGAAAGTTATCAGTTACTTGCATAGTTGGGGTGTGCTCGAGTACTGGTTAACCTTCCAGGATCCCAGGAAACAGTGGTTAGGTTAACTGATTGTCTGTTAGACCTCAATGACATAAAAATGATGCTAAATATTCAATCAATTAAGCCAGACTTGGATTAAAACAAATTTCCAAAGCCGTATGTCATTTTATTTTCAATTAAATTGTGTGGAGGGCATTTACTAAGAGACAATGTTTAATCAGAGTTAAATGCTATTTTAATAGTGGTTTATTAGAAATAAGCATTATTTGATTAACTCTTTACATACTGATAATTTTAAACAGAAGTTTACTACAAAACTTGGCAGAGCTGATAATTTACACTACCATGACACTTGTATTCGAGAGAGAAAAAACCTGGAACTTACATGACTGCGCAATGTCTGTACACGAGTCTTCACCACTGGAAGCAATACTCTGCTGGTGGTCCAATGTGTCACTTGATTGGCTAAAGATTACCTGAAATACAAGTATAAAGGTCAGGTCAAGGTCATATTAGCAAAAATTCATAATTTTGCATACCCTATAATTATAAAAAAAAATTTTTTTTTAAATTTTTGTCGGTAAAAGTACCATATTTTTAGATAGCCTGCTTAATTTTATTTAGCATTGTAAATATTTTCAGGCTGCTGCCACAAAATATGATATCTGCATACATTTTTATTTTATTTTACTATATCTACATTAATTATCTAATTCAGTCTTATATCATGGCATATATGTTAGTTATGACTTAAAATAAAGCATATTTTTTAGAAGGGGGTCTAATGCCATATATAGTTATATCCTAGGAGAAAACCTCAGAATGAATCTGAGTAGAACCATTGTCTTCCTGCAGGTAACTGGCAAATTTTCTCTCATAAAAAGTTTGGAACGAGCTAGGCTTGAACCAAATACCTCAGAAGTACGAAACAAGCCAGTTTCTACTCTTTCGTTAACATTTTTTTTTTACTATTCAAGTACAAGCAACTCAGCTGATGATATTTGGACCAAGCAAGTTTTCAAAGTCATCTAAAGTTATTTTGTAGATATTCAAGTTTAGAAGATTTCTATAAGTTTTGACTGAAGATAGGGTAATTATCCTATCAATAACATTTTAAACTTTCAAAGGTAGGTAACTCAGCCAGTGACAGTTGGATCAGTTCTAACTCATCCGAAGCCTTATACAGTGTAGTGATATACAGAATCCAATAATTTGGTTAAAAGCTCATGAAAAACAGAACTTCTAGATACAACATGATGGCAAGTTAATGATAGACAGATGACTGAAAACATACCATCGCAAAAGGTCTGCTGACCTTTGACCAGTGGAGCTAAAAACACATGTGCAAGTGAGCAAGCAACAAAAAAAGAGTATTTAGTAATATGTATAACAATCTTTAGGATGAAAGACTGAATCATGCAGTTTTTAAAAACCACAGGGCCATAACTCTAACTGTTACTATCCAGTCTGACCAGATTGAGGGCATATCAAATTTCCATAGTGACTACTCTCGTAAGTTGCCACTGGTGAATGAGAAATTGTAGCTCTCCATAGGCAAAAGTAACTGTTGATGTGTCACTGAAAACAACCACTAGTCAACAATATTTGCACTCTGATATATGTAAAACTTACAATTAAAAGCAAACATTCATAAGTGTACCTTTTTTTTTTAAAGATTTTTCTAACACAGCATGTCGACTTCAAAAATTATATATGAAAAATCATTACAGAAAAGATAATTGTATCATAGTTATATTAACGCAGTCAATGGCGTAAAGCTTGGATAGAGAGAAATAAAGGAATTACAACAAAGAAAAAATCTTACAGTTTGTATCATAATAATAGTTAATAATAGAATATCTGTACATATTAGGTTAGTTTAGAATAAAAAGTCGATCGTATTTGATCAGTTTGAAGGGTAAGCAGAGTCCATTTTCCAGCTTGAGGGATAAAGGGTTGTCCAGCTCACCACTTGAAAGGTAAAGCAGGTTCCATTTTACATTAAAGGGTAAAACATAGTTTATTTTACATTGAAGGATAAAGCATGGTCCATTTCACATTGAGGGGTACAGCAAAGTCAATTTAACATTAAGGCATTTCACATTTAAAATAGTAAGGTAGAGTCCACGTCACTACTTATTGGGTAAAGAAGGGTCCATTTCACATGTGGGGTGAGGCAAAGACCATTTCACCGTTTGTGGGGTAAGGTCAACTGAAGGGTCAACTTGAAACATAAATCAGGATCCAATCACACTGAAGAGTAAAGCAGAGATTAGTTCACCACTTTATGGTAGAATATTATATAATGTCCACTTCACTACTTTAAAGGTACTAATTGAGAGGGGAAAAAAATCCATTTCACCTTATACATGTATGTATAAAATACTGTCAGTTCCATCAATTAAGGCGTTGTATTCACCATCTACAAGAATATTCTTGGACTAAAGCTTGAAAATCAAAACTTCTAGTTTACAATGACAGATGGAGTAATTGGGAGTTTATTTAGCTATATGTTAGATATCCCTACATGCTTGCAAATTTTTACCTAAAAAAAATGGCGTCTTAAATGTGCTTTTCAAAATTCATTCTTGAGCTCAAGTCTAAAAATATTCTTAAGAATGGTTGACAATACCAACCCAGGTATCAAAAGTATAAGGCAGTCAATTTTATCATTTCAAGGGTTTTATGGCTTGAAAGGTTAATCAATCAATTTCTCATCAAATGTTGTTCATTTCATATGCTTGATTTGGGTAAGTCAAGAGTCCATTTACCACTTGAATGGTAAAACTATTTCACCATATTTGCAGCATAAAGTAGTTTATTTTAAACTATTGTCCATTTCATTGCATGTAAGCACTTGAAAGATAAGACTAGTTTACCACAAGAGCAGATGTCCCAAGTTAGATCCACTGTTTATCCACTAACAGCCTTTCAGAAGAGACTCAACACCAAGGTTCTGTGTATCGCTTTATACAGAGATCACGTTAAAGAACTAGATAAACTTAAAGTTAGGCATGTCTGTATCATGCACTAGCCCAGAAAAAGCAACACTTCTTCATGGGCATTGCCCATATGGGAAACCAGTGGGGATGATAAATAAAAATCAAATGCACGCACCACTTGGAAGGTAAAACAGAGACCATTTCACCACTTGGGGGGTTAAAGCTGAACTTTTAAGCTAGCATATTTACATGATTCTTTGTGTGGTAATGGTAAAAAATGAAATAAAAGTGTTAAACAACAAGACAGAGTACACAGTTTCTATAATGTACACCGAGTCAACATTTGTAAATAAATTTGTACAGGCATATACAATTCTAAATATAAATACCAATTATTGATAATCAAAGTAACATATTATCCATCCTCCAGCCATCAGGAACATCAATGAAATTAATATGTGTATGAACAATTTACTATTTTGATATGAGACATGCTTTAAATCATTTTTATTTGTTTAATTAATTGTATGGTGTTTAATTGTCATTATACAAATCTTCCAGTCAAAAATATATCTTGATGGTGTCTACATCTGACTATAAGCATCTAACATGGCTTTGAATTCCATCCCCAGGGATAATTGTTTTCGCATAAAAACAGTTACCCAAAGAGTTGCAATTTTTTATCTGAACTAAAACAGCCATAAATGGTTCATTTTCTTGCATACCATACACACTGAATTTCTTTTTAAATTTAATTTATCAATATCTTTTTTCCACTATCACCTTTAAGATGTCAAACCACATAATTTTATGTCACATATTTTTATATGACACGTAATAGATAGTTCCGATTCATCTTGCCCTGGGGTGAGATAACAAGAGGGCCAAGATGGCCTTATATCTCTCACCTGACTGACCTTGCATCACCCAACTTAAGTAGATTATAGGAAACATGAATACTCAAAATTCTGCAAAAACGAGATGGGCAAGTAGTTAGAATTTGAACATGTAACAGATGCGTAGAGTTTGAACATGTAACAGATGTGTAAAAGAGTTCAAACTTGGTAGAGGTTCACCCATGGTAAATGTCAGTGAAATTACATCAAAATCAGGTCAGTAGATTCTGACAAGAAAGCTTTTGAAGTTTTTACTATAGCTGCCTATATAGCAAACCAGCACCTCACTGTGGCAGTCCTGTTTTTTAACAAATCACAACAGCTTGCACAAACTTGATAAAAGGTCCTCCAAGGAACATTTCTGTGAAATTATTTTAAAATCAAGTCAGTAGTTTCTGACAAGAAGATTTTTTAAATTTTTACTAATTAAACTTGCCCCGCCCCCTGACAGCCATATTTTTTGACGAATCAAGATGGCTTGAACAAACTTGGTAGAGGGTCACCCAAGATGCATTTCTGTGAAATTATTTTAAAATCGAGCCAGTTGTATTTGACAAGAAGATTTTTTAAGTTTTTTTCTATAGCTTATATAGTATACTAACCCCACCCCCTGGCCACCATGTTTTTTGACAAATCAAGATGGATTGAACAAACTTGGTAGAGGGTCACCCAATTTGGCCCAGTGGTTTCAGAGAAGTTGTTAGAAGCTAAAAGTTAACGACGGACGACAGAAGACGGACACCAGGCATTCACAAACGCTCACCTATGAGCCTTTGGCTCAGGTGAGCTAAAAATATCTTACACCAATGAAACAATTGATATTAGTTTATATTTTTATTTCAACTCAATTACGATGAAAGCTCAGAGCTTATTAGAACCACTGTTGAGTCTGCTTCCTGGGTAGAACCAGTACTTAGTGTTGATTTTTGAGAGGCATCCAAATGAGCTGGGGATCAAATAGCGATCCCTAGCATGAGTCGCCAACACTCTATCCACTACACTATCGCCCTGCTTAACAACAATCGAAATTCATATCTGGTATGCAAGAAGTATTTTATATAGCACTGCTACACTGTAGTTTCCTATCATAAACACGACTCAATACCAGACTCAATCACACTACTCGTAAACCAACACCTAACTCATCAACTATCACTTTTAAATTTGCTAAATGCTGCTCGCTCGCCAAATTAGGAAACTCCTCATATAACTTTTTTTAAATGGGATTTAATCACACTACAGATTATATTGGAAATCAGTAAGACCTCAGATGCACATGTATGAAATTGTGTAGAACTACAATCATTCTCTGAGTCAATAGTGCATAATTGTATTAATCTTGTTTGCTTGTTTGAAAGTTAGCATCATTTTTATGCCATCAATAGTTAACAGACAATCAATTAACTTAACCACTGTTTCCTGGGGTCCTGGAAATTTGACCAAACCTCAAGCACACCATCTCCACAAGTAACTGATCATTATCCCATTTGAATCAGCTGTGAGAGAAAAAAGACAATGAGATGCAATGTTATATATTTGTCACCACTGAGACTGTGGCCGGGCAGTGACTTGCACTCATGACTTCTGGATCGATATTTAGACACCTAACTGACTCGGCTAACTGGACCCAGCTGGTATTGATCTTCAGAAAGCTTGTTAGACTACTTGACCACATGAGACTCTCCCAGTGACACGTATTTCAATGAATATGTCTATGGCAAATGTACCAGTAACAACAAGCAAGTTTCATTAACATAATTATACATATTACTTTTGATTCGAGTACTTTTGAGAGGAAAACAACACAGAAGTAGTGGACACAATGAGGACCCAGATGGACATAGATGCGAGGTAATCACAAATATTCACTTGCAAGCTGGGAAACAATAATGCTACTTCTTGGATATGATGATATTGTTTTTTTTTTATGAAACATACAATAAGATTGTATAAAAAATAAATTATGCATATAAATGTAATTAAGCAATGGCCATGTATATATAAACCAGATATATGCAGGTGAAAATGATGTGTATGCTTACCTTCATGATGGAATTTTCCTTTTGGTGCAGGGAAAACCAAATGAAATCATGTTTACTACATTCACACTTACACAATGACGATATGCATAAATAGCAGGTACATTTAGCTATATGTATATAAATATACTGATCGGGTTATACATACAGACGTACAAGGGGAAACAAAGGTCAAAGGAAATCATGACATGCTTTCTAAGACAATAAAGCCATTGTCTATTAATTTTTTTCTGATTTATAGTACTAGGCCTAGCATAACAAGATAAAAATTGAATGTTCTAGGTGTTTCTTAAGTCAGTACGGAGAAAAAAAGGGTTATTACTGTTAATGCCAGAGCAATGACAGTATATTTGTTTTAAACTTATTTATTTTACTTTGATTCTGATACAATGCAAATCACGCTCAAAGTCTTCCTGGTTAGAACCAGTACTAAGCATATGCAGAAAAGTGTCTTGCTCAAGAACACCACACAGCCACGGCGGAGGATCAAACCCATGATGACCCTCCATCTGCAGAATTGTGACCGCAAGCCAGATCCATCCTCATTCTTTTTTTAATTTTGAATCAACAGTGCATAGTGTGGTTGTTGTTAAGAATAAACAAGCATGAAAATGTATAACAAAACTGTTTAGAAAGCATTATTTTAGGTCTTAGTTCTATGTGTGAAAAAATTATGCGAAATAATTACAATAAGCCTTTCATTTTACATATAAATTATTCAAATGAAATCTTGGGATATTGGGGAGGAAAACAGAATAGCATTTTTGCCAACATTATGAAAACAGAATTGGCGGTGGATTTTTGCTAATGCATATACAGTTCTGTGCTTTTAAGGACTTTGAATTTTACACTGCTCCGACATTTTTACATTGCTCTGATTTTTTACATTGCTCCAATATTTTTACATTGCTACGATATTTTAACATTGCTGACATTTTTACTTTGATATTTGCGGTACAACCAAACTGTTCTAACGTTGTCAGTCAAGTAAACATACATGTACCAGTATATCTGTTTAGTATAAATGTCATTTGATCCATGTTACACTCCGACTTGTTATGCTAGGTACAGTTACAGCAGGCATAATGGACACTACAGGCTATGTATGACTTAGTACATATCTGATGGGGCTTCAATTTATATTTGGATAATATTGGTATTAGCAGCACTTTTGATTTTAGCACTGGCCTTATAGTCAAACTTGTATTAAACAGTCAGTCAAGGGAAGGAGCAAAAATGGCCTTTAAATTAAAGACTGGTTGTTGCTTAATACAAATTAGTTTGTTCTGAAAGCATAGAAATGGGAAATAGCAAATGCAGCTGCTTAAAAGTGGCAACTACTTACACAGGTTTGACTGCATTTGTTTAGGGGTTAAAATATTTCTAGAAAAAGTTAGAAAAATAAATTGGAATATATAACGATTTGAAAAATTAAAGATCTAAATATTTATAATAAAGTCATTTTAATTAAAGTTATAACTGGCAGTCATGGTTAGTCTAAAATCATTTCAACATTTTATTAAATAAGTAATATGCCTGTTGACACACCGATGGACAAACACACAAATGGACAAGGGTAACACCAAGTGCCCAATCATCATTCGTCAAACTGCAATTGCATAATTTACACCACCACTGCTGCAAAATCATACTGCTATCTGAACTTATATGACCATATATTTTCTGTTGCATGCAAATCAAATACTGGTCTACGTAACAATAAGCAGAATTACGATGGCCATATTGACAGTCAGTTACACACAGGCAAGAACAACAAAAGGTAAACATATCAAGTTTGGATGCATTACAATATGTACTTACTGATGGACTCTTTGGTAATCTTTTCTGGCCATAGCAGGCAAGTAACTCTGTCAACCTCTCCCTGGTTCTAGCCTGCAATTGTACAACTCAGCAACTGATCATGCAGGTGATGGCATTAATTCACAGTCAGGTGACCAAAGTCAACTGTATATTACGAGTCTAATCTTGAAATATATCGAACATGCTTTCATACTATGGCATAAATACTTCAAACACACATCCTGGTTCTGTTAGAAATTCTACACCATTAGTTAATTTCAAATCAAATTATCTGAAGTGGATAAACTTATGTACATACAGTAGAACTTTGTTGGCGAAAACCAGACGGGACTGGACAAAATAATTCATGTAAAGGGTTGTTCGAGCCAAGTATGGTTCAACATCATAGTTACCATATACATCAAAATAGGAATCGGCCGGTACCTGATAAGGAGTTCGAGCTATATGTGGTGTTCCAGCCACACGTGTTCGAGCTAACAAAGTTCTACTGTCATTTTTTATGTAATGTTGACTTTCTGCTTGTTCTCTTTCACAATTGCTTTAACTTTTCATCTTTTCAAAATGCTTAATGTCTCACTACACAGTTGCGCCCCTTTCTTTCCCATGGTAACATGATTCTTACGCTGAAAAAAAGTCCTATGTAATTTGGTTTGAAATAATTTCATAGTGATTGTGATTTCTTGCTGCAGAGGAGTAGATCAAAAGCTGGCATAGCATATAGACTTTTATAGGATTTAAACAGATGATTGTGTTTATGAGCATTTGATGACTTTTTGGAAAAAAAATCTTTGTATGTCACTGCACCGTCTTTAAAGAAAACACAAGCTGATCAACCTACCAGTTATTGTGCATTTTTATGTGGGGATACATTCCTGCTATTAAAAAAGAAAAATTAAAAAAAAATTCTATATGGAATATTATTTAACCATAGAAATTCTAGACCTTATTTTATATAGAACAAAAAACAAAATTTGATTGTGTAGTGATACTTTGCATTTCTAGTATATAAACTTATTTGTTAATACATGTATTGTATTTGTCACTAATTACATGTATGTTTTAAAATGTATGCATATATAATACAGAGGCAAACAAGGAAGATCCAGCATGTGGGGTGTAACATCTTAAAATAAAGTCTTAACTATTGTTATTGTGACATAATCTAAGTAATTTATATAATTTTGTACAGTTGAACTTCATTGGCTTAAACTTAGCTGCACCCTTCAATATTTGTTTGAATGAAAGTATGACTGTCAAGACATCCAATTCAGATAAATTTCTAATAGAGGTTGCCTCAATGACAGGTACCTTATTTTCAACACACTTGTAATTATAATCCTTGTGGTCTTGATTAGAAATAAAATCCAAACTTGTTAACAATACTGTGGTATTTTGTACATTTTAATCAGTGTCCATTTCCAGCCAATATTAAAGTCAAAACACATTCTATTTCCAACACTCGTAGTTAACATCTGCTTCAATATTTTATTCAGTGTTAATTTCATTTCGATGTTTTGGTCACCTGCATTTCTGACATTGTGGCGCAAGATTTGTGGAATAGCACTGATTAAGCAGTTTGAGAGTTCCAGTGTTTCTATAATAGAACAACATAAAATATGGAGAGATTTTGCCAGGACCGAACAAAAGCTTCGAGTTACGTCTTGTGTCATCGCCAGATACCAACGTGTAATCCATTCCGATACACTTCAGTTACAACCCGTGGGATATCACACTAGCTTTGTGTTGTTTCTAACAAGCAATAATGCAACCATATGATTGGTTCCTTCACGTTTTCATGAAGGGAATGTTATCCAATCGCAACAATGCCATATTGATAAAACGTTGTTAACGTTAGCTGTAGTTTGTTCTATTCTTTTAAAAAAACACACAAAGAGCTAGCATAATTTCCCACGGGTGAAGGATGGAGAGTATCAGAATTGACATCCGTAGGTATCCGACAATGGTCTTGTGTACATGTTATCAACAGAAGTTATCAAAAGACAACAAAGCTCGCCTCTGGGTGTCTAAGTCCAAAAAGGGCCATAACTGTGCAAAAATGCAATCCAGAGTTATGGTTCTTGTCTGTGTGTGTTCCATTGATGATGGTGAACACACATGGTATCAAGGTTATAATATATGTTAAGGTACAATTCAAAGCAGTACTTTACAAAACAAAATATTTTAAAAAATAAAATTGTCTTTGTTATTTATCATACTACCATAAATAAATGCATACAATGATATATCATATATTAACACTTTTAACTAAACCAAAATATGAATCATGGATTCAACAAAAACAAGTGTACAGAGACTGAGATTGAGACATAAACACATTTCTATTTATATAATTAATATAGCCAATGGCCTTTCTTTCAAAATAAGATCTAGATATAGAAAAGGACAATTGTTTAACATGTGTAAATGTTCTGATATCATAGCAATATAGTTTAATTATTATGAGTGATCTGTCGATCGCATGGTTTCTACAATTGACACACCATTTTTGTCATTGTCAAGTTTAACAGCTGACAAAATATGTAAACAATAAAGTTGACAGGATTCAACTTTACTTTTATTTTATTGAGTGAGTGCGCGATTGACCAAACTAGACGCAGTCTACTCATTATGTTGTTGACGTGTTTTAACTTTACTTCCTTTTTGCAGAATGAACTCGATATCAAAAACAATTGGACGCAGTCTACACTATATAAATATTTAATACATGTCATTGACAATCATGCTGCTAGGGGGTAATTTGGTCAAATTGACAAGAATCCGTTATTTTTACCAGGATAATACATTATTTTATTTCAAAAAGCAATAAAATGAATACAATTAGTAATTTTCTCAACTTAAAATTCACTCGCAAAAAAAAATCCAGCTTAAGTAATTTCAATTCGCATTTTCAAAATACAGCTCGCATTTTGCGAGTGGCAATGCTTAAATTCAAGCCCTAGAGAGATAAGTGATTATAAAAAGGTGCCAAAGACACTTAGTCAAGGTGGACCCACCCCCTCACATACACACCCCCCCTCACATACACACCCAAACAAGGTTGTGATAAAAAAAGAAGATCTGACAAGGGAATCCTGTAAAAGCACTATTACTCACTTGTGAGTTTTGTGGTTTCTTCCAGCATGTATCACCATCATTACCAGAACCCTTCCTGCTCAATGATGACTGGTTACTAGGAACACTGGTGGCATCCTCTGCAGGAGGGTGGTGGATTTCTGGGTTGAGATATTTACGCCCAATAATGGTGGTTCCAGAAAGGTCTACAGCAAAATCAAGAGTCCGACCTGTAAATAAACAAGGAAGGTTAGAATCTTAAAATAATCCAAAAACAAAAGGTCTGAAAAGAAATGTTGTCGCTCTACTGGTAAATTTGAATGTTTTTACCCTAATATCACTTTTGTGCAGTTTTAATAGAGCTAAAATGCTGTTTTACTCACAAAATATGAGATTTTAAGTCTTCTAAATTTAAAAAGAAACCCTGTGTTAGCAACCATCTCTACTCTGCTAGCCAGGCTTATTAGCTCAGTCATTAGTGCGTCTGTCAATCCAGGGGTCGAGAGTTTGAATCCCCGCTTGACCACAATCTCCGTGATGTTTGATATACAACTTTGCGTCTCATTATCATTTGTCTCTCACAGCCGGTTCAAGTGAGGAAGTTATCAGACACTTGCGGAGATGGGATATGCTGGAGTACTGGTTAACGTTCCAGGATCCATGGAAACAGTGGTTAGGTTAACTGATCATCAGTAAGCTTTTGATGGCATAAAAATGAAGCTAAATATTCAATCAATCAATTAATCAATCTACTCAGCTATCAAATGTCCTAATGAACAACTTTATCTGTTTATCATGTTTATTGTTTTGGCTTAAATGAACCTGTATTTGGCAGTTTCCTTTAACTGCCTCTCATAAAAGCCTCATGTGTTATTTCCTTAATGAGGGATCACACACTAGTTTGTTTGTACAAGAATCATACATAAATAGTTATGGCTGAATAAAATAAAAATATTGTAGCTGCATAACTAATATTTAAAGATTGCAAAAATGTAAAGAAAGAATGGTGTGTAACAGAGAAGCAAGTATTGCCATGCAATACAAAATCCCCTACAGGTTGACAACAATCATTGAAATACAATGTAGGCTCTAATGTTTATCAAAGATATTTTGAAAGTTGTTTACATATGGAAAAACTGATCAACATGAACCATGGCAAATGCAGACAGGTAAGTTGGCTAGACAATTATCACAGGTATGATTCTTCATCATAATGCTGAGAAGCTATTTGAAAATCAGTTCATAGAACTGGAACTTACAGGCCGGACATGACCAACAATGTCCTCTTGTTTTCCTGAACATTTCTGTCAAGTTATATAAAAATTGGTTCATGCATTTGGAAATTAAAGAGCAAATATGAAAGTGTGGATGGAAGGACGGACAGACTGATATATGAAGGACTGAAGAAATGGAGTAATCCTTTAGTCCACAAAACTGGTTTGTTTCAACTGGTACGGGACTGATTATGTATCTTGTATATCAAACCAGAGATGAAACATTCAGATACATGTGATGATCAGGAGATTGTGCAACTGTCACATGAGCATGTGGAGATCAGGAGATTGTGCAACTGTCACATGAGCATGTGGAGATCAGGAGATTGTGCAACTGTCACATGAGCAGACAACTCTTTGTTTGCAGTCTAATCTGGGTGAACATGTATACAGTAACCAAATGTCATCATAGCCTTCAATAGTAAACTATGTATTACACTAGAGAACACACAAATACCTACCGGGAAGTTCCTTCTTGTGTTGAACATCAATCTCAGCAAATGTATTACACCAGAGAACACACAAATACCTACCTGGGAGTTCCTTCTTGTGTTGAACATCAATCTCAGCAAATGTATTACACCAGAGAACACACAAATACCTACCTGGAAGTTCCTTCTTGTGTTGAACATCAATCTCAGCAAATGATTTGTGAATTGCGTATGTTTGTTCTGAACTACTTGCTGAGGCAGAAGTCAATGTGGAGGACCTGGCTACAGTCAACTTGAGAATTTTTATTGCTTCCTTCCAATGAGGTCCCTGCATTTATTCAATGAAAATTGTCAAACACAAAATTAGTCTCCTCTTTTTTTTTTTCATACATGAGGAAGCAGAAGATATTAGTACCAACTTATTTATAATGCTGTCCTGTAATAACATGGTTCCCAGGATAAAAAAAGCTGGACTATATTATATACAATCAATTCATCAAATTGTTATAACATGATATTAAACAAATCTGCTTAGAAATAGCAAATTAAAATTAGGTGACCATGGAAACCCGTGTTATACAGAGTTTTGCGTTACATCAAGACTGGAGTGAATTCACTTCCAGCTTTCTTTCTATTTTTGGACAATACCACAATCAATATAGAAGTACTGACAGACACCCTATCAAACAAAAGGCCCTGATCTGCAGGCTGATCTAGGCCTACATTGTTAGGCCATAATAAACTCCTAGATTTTCATACCCATCCACCTCCTTTTTTTTAACCACTCAAAACATATTTTGTCCCCAGCCCCTAAACACAAATTAAGTTAGTTTTAGCAATAAGTGCATAGATCTGAAAATGCCTAGCAAGCTGTGAGGAAGAATAAAATGGAACTGTATTAAATAATTTATAGATTTATGTACTTATGTACCCTTAGTTGGCGGGCTGACAAAGAATTGCACATAACTCATTGAAAAGTTATTCTCGCGCAACATTCTGACAATATGCACAACTAAGCTTGGTACCAGTCACCCATGTGAAGTTTCATTGAATTCCGGCCAAAGGTTGCTGAGAAATAGCAATCACAAAAATTGTCAAATGACAGACATGTATGCACAATTGAAGGGTCATAACTCGTTGAAAAAATATTATTGCGCAACATTCCGACAATATGCACAACTAAGCTTGGTACCAGTCACCCATGTGAAGTTTCATTAAATTCCGGCCAATTGTTGCTGAGAAATAGCGATCACAAAAATTGTCAAATGAACATGTTTGCAAAATTCGAAGGTCCATAACTCAATAAATAAATTATTCTTGTGCAACATGCCGACAATATGCACAACAAGGCTTGGTACCAGTCACCCATGTGAAGTTTCATTGAATTCATTGAGAACGAGACGAAAAGAGCATGACTCCTATATATCCCCCATATACTTTGTATCTCGGGGTATAATTACGTTGTGTGTAATAAGTATGCCCACCTGTACATGCCGTGCCACTGTGTGGAAGAGCTCCTGGTTGAGTACACTGCTGGGTTGGGTGTTGAGGTCAATGTAGTGTACCATACAGTGGAGGATCTGTAATACTGCCAGCTGGTAATTGTGCGGACCTTTCTCCAAAACCTGTTGCAGAAATAGTTGTTTATTTTATATCCATTGTAAAACAAGTTCTTACAACTAAGACATATCACTTTTGAAGGTTTCTTGAGTAGAAACAATTCTAAGCATGTTCAGATAATGTGTCTTGCTCACCACATATAGGCCTGGCAGGGGATCGAACCCACAAATCACTGATCTTGGGTCTACCATGGGACCCAAAGCTCCACAGAAATAGTTTTGTATTGTAAACTCAAACATGATGTTTTCTATGCCACTGATCTGAACTGGTCAGAGATCAAACATATAACCTCCAGTGTGAGGCAGGTGATCTCATAAAAGACAAATTCTGGGGTGAGACCGTAAATTAACAATGCTTATTATCAAACACAATTGGTGCATTTTTGAAGTTATGATAGCTACAATACGATTTGCATAATAAAAGAAGTTATTTGGATATATGTATCTTTCTGAACAGTCCTACGAAGAGATTGTATAGTCTGAGCCAATTTTTTCCAGGGTAATAATAATAAGTCATACCTGTATTTTTACAACTAACTCTAACAAATGTACGCTTTGCCCGGTATTCAATAGCCATAAACAAACATTATGTCTACTCATTTCGTATATTTAACCTAATGCCTGTTTTATGATTATCCATTCACTTTGATTAAAAAAAATTTGCTCAAAAGGGTTTGAATAAAAACATTGGATTAAAACATGACAATTTCATTAATTGTGACATTTGACTCACAAGCTGGATTTTGGCTTACTGAACTAACCTCAACAAGGAATGTAACCATGGACACACTGGCCTGAGCATAAACATCATGTAGGTACTTTACAACACACTTGGTCCACTGGAAGCTGTCTTTACCGAAAGTTCCATGGCTGTAAAGGGACATAACTTTGCCAAGGTTGTCAGTTGGTCGGTCATGTGATCGCTGTGCACAAATCTGAAAGATATCATAACACTCTCTCCATATTTTTTTCTACAATACAAAAATGTTATAAAATTGTAAATACATGATTTTTGTTTTTTGTGATATATGATCTGCACAGCCCCTGTACTTACTAGATGAACAAGGAACCAACCTACCTGTGATATATGATCCGCACAGCCCCTGTACTTACTACATAAACCAGGAACCAACCTACCTGTGATATATGATCCACATAGCCCCTGTACTTACTAGATGAACCAGGAAACAACCTTCCAGTGATATATGATCAGCACAGCCCCTGTACTTACTACAGACGAACCAGGAACCAACCTTCCTGTGATATATGATCCACACAACCCCTGTTCTTACTAGATGAACCAGGAACCAACCTTCCAGTGATATATGATCCACACAGCCCCTGTTCTTACTAGATGAACCAGGAACCAACCTTCCAGTGATATATGATCCACACAACCCCTGTTCTTACTAGATGAACCAGGAACCAACCTTCCAGTGATATATGATCCACACAGCCCCTGTACTTACTAGATGAACAAGGAACCAACCTACCTGTGATATATGATCTGCACAGCCCCTGTACTTACTAGATGAACAAGGAACCAACCTTCCAGTGATATATGATCCACACAGCCCCTGTTCTTACTAGATGAACCAGGAACCAACCTTCCAGTGATATATGATCCACATAGTCCATGTATTTACTACAGACAAACCAGGAACCAACCTACCTGTGATATATGATCTGCACAGCCCCTGTACCTACTTTGTAACTGATGAACCAGGAATCAACCTACCTGTGATATATGATCTTCACAGTCCCTGTACCTACCACAGACAAACCAGGAACCAACCTATCTATGATATATAATCCACACGGTCCCTGTACTAATAGACGAACCAGGAACCAATCTACCAGTAATATATGATCTGCACAGCCCCTGTACCTACTACAGACAAACCAGGAACAAACCTACCTGTGAAATATGATCTGCACAGACTCTGTACCTACTTTTACTGTACATCTTTTATAAAGAGAATATGTACCAATATGGATTCAAATGAATTCGCTTTTCATGTTAATAATTCTTAATTTTCGTTTCAATAGAGTTATTTCATATGAAGATAATTCATTTAGCGTCTGTGTATTTATGTGTGCGTGCGTGAGTGAGTGTGTTTGTGTGCGAGCGAGTTTGTCTGTGTGCGTGCATGATATTATAGCTATCAAATAGACTGTATATCGTTTTGTCAATTGTAAATTATCGTTACTTTATATATGTATTCAATCTGTATAGTATTACCTTTTTTTCATTTGTCTTTTGTCAACAATGTATATTATTGTTTGTATGCTCTCCTGTATGATTTGGAGGAAATAAAGATATATATGTGATATATGATCCACACAGCCCCTGTACTAATAGACGAACCAGGAACCAATCTATCTGTAATATATGATCTGCACAGCCCCTGTACCTACTACAGACAAACCAGGAACCAACCTACCTGTGATATGTGATCTGCACTGTCTCTACACATCTGTGATGGATTTTCGTAGTTATGAACAAGGTATGGTAAAAGAGCAATCACATTCATTGGGAACCCTGAAAATACGACTTTATAATTATGATATTATATATATTGTGAACCATGAGCAATCATACATCGCATAGCTATAACAGTTATTTGCAATCATTGAAATATCAAACATATGCAAAGTACTAAAACAACATAATACAATGTACACATAATTACAGTCATTGGCATTCCTAAATTTAAGCATACAGTACAGGAGGGCAACGATGGTCATAAATTGCTCACCTGTGCCATAGGAGACACCCTGCCAAATAAAGCTATTTTTCAAAATTCAAAGACCACTACTCATACATTTATTGTTAATCTAGCCTGTTTGACACACCATCCAATATCTTATGGTATTAGGTTACTACTGTTAAGTTTGGTGAAGATTCTGTGAAAAATACAGGTGCTATTGTACACACAACCTCTAAATGTACAATATTTAATGTTTTGAGGGTAACCACTATGATATTATCTGATTTGGCCAGTGCAAGAAATTGTCCAAAATATCAATGTTACATAACTACTACATGTAATTAAGTATGGTGAAAAAACAAGTGCCAAAGTGTACACAGCTTCTGATGTCAACAAAAAGATGACAGAAGGCAGATACAGGGAAATTTTAATAATTCCTTAAATGTATTGTATTCAATGTATATGTACTGTTTGTTACTTTGATACATTTGTGTAAACTAGATATATGCCTACTAACACAAATGTCCCCTAAATTGATCAAAAGTTTTTTTTTACCGAAGTTGACAAATATAGATCTTGCCTTGTATTTTATAATTATACACATACACATGAAATATTAATTAAATAGACAGACCCAGTCAAAGTATTTCTGAACAGACACCAATTTCCAGGATGGGTGGACGAATGAACCAAAGAATGAATGGCTAGACAGTAGTAACATTCAATGATAAATGATAACAAGAAGTACTCAGAATCTGCATTATATTATGTATGCAGAGTGTAAGTTGTAACTATGATTCAAGTATGAGTGTCCTAGCACTTAGTACTTATTGAGAAATAGTGTAAAAATGAAAACTTAACGTTAAAGTTAATGTAAAATTCAGCATCAAACAATGTCAATGGACCATGAAATGTAGGCCACACTCAGTATCTGCAGTATATAATGTGAGGGTGTTAGTTGTAACTATGATCCAAGTATGACGTCCTAGCACTTTTACTTATTGAGAAATAGTCTAAAAACGAAAAACTTAACGTTGGAGCTAAATGTAAATGTTTCACGCCGCCACCACCGTTGCCGTCAATGAAAAAGCAACACTTAAAACTCATCTCTCCTTCATCGCAGCAAGACAAAAATGATACTGATTAACCTTAAATCTTTAAATCTGCTTTATCACCGAAGTCTTAACAATTATCATTTAAAGTTAATTGTTACTGTTTTTTCATTAAATGTTTAAAATTAAATAGTTTTACTGACATTCCCTTAAGGCTGATCAATGGTGTGCTGGAGCCACAATGAAAACTGAAAAAACTGAAAACTGAAGGAAATTGGAGCCAGTGGAAACAAATTTAAAGTCAATTCAAGTTATATCAGCGAAAATCAAATCAGAGCAAATGAAAACAAATTGTAGGCCAATGAAAATCAAGCTGCAGCAAAGCCAAATCAAGCTGGGTCAGTGAAAATCAAATTGGAGCCAATGACAGCAAATTGTAAGCCAATAAAAATCAAGTTGCAGCCAATAAAAAATCAAATTTAAGCCAATGAAATTCAAGTTATAGCCAAGAAAAATCACGATAGATCAGTGAAAATCAATTGGAGCCAATGAAAATGATTTTTTAGGCAATGAAGGTCAAGTTTCAACATATTCTTTAAATTTCAAGGGCTTAATTGACAGGCTGAGTAGAGCCGACATGTAGGTGATGGTGCTTACCTAGACTTCCAGTTGGGTCTACAACAGATGAGTTGATACACACGGTAAGTCGTGTCAATAGTTGCCATGTAGCCTCTGCTGTCACCTGGGAGGTGCAACCCTGTAAGGAAAACAGTGAAAACCATGTAGTCACAGATATATTTATATATATCTATATAAAAAATAACAAGTTTAAAGTAGTTATTTGGAAAATAAATAATGAAAATGAGTACAGAGAAGCCATGAGGACAATAGACTGGTACTTTGTTTAAATCTAATTAAGCATTACTGTATACTTGAAGCATACCTCCTTCACCAATCTAACACTGACAAGCAAATAATGTGAATTTATGTCTCCCACTTTTTTCAAAAGATCTGATTCAGGCTTTCTTGAGTTATTGCACTGAAACCCAAAAAATATGATATTTCACAAACTAAAGGGGCATAACTGTAGAACGACAAATGCCACAACCCCTCAAATTGAACTTAGCCTGTGTTTATTGTATGAAAATTTCAAAAGATTTGATTCAAGCATTCTTAAGTTATTGCATGGAAACCATAGTGTAACAAATGGACGGACAGATGGACAAACAGGGGACAAAAGTCTAAAATCTATTTAAACCTACTTTGTCAAGAGGGTCTGAACATCAGAAAAAATTGTAAACCTTACCAAGAGGGTCTGAAAGTTTGTTAAAACCATCCTATAACAAGCTCTTAACCCAAATTATATCAAGAGAGTCTGACCCCCGGGAAATTTTGTTAAAACCAACCTATAACTAGAGGGTCTGAACCCCAGGAATGTTTGTTAAAACCATCCTATAACAAGAGGGCTGACCCCCGGAAAAGTTTGTTAAAACCAACCTATAACAAGAGCGTCTGAACCCAAGGAAAGTTTGTTAAAACCAACCTATAACAAGAGGGTCTGACCCCCGGAAAATTTTGTTACAACCAACCTATAACAAGAGGGTATAAACCCAAGGAAAGTTTGTTATTACCATCCTAAAACAAGAGGGTCTAAACCCAAGGAAAGTTTGTTAAAACCATCCTATAACAAGAGGGTCTGACCCCCGGAAAAGTTTGTTACAACCAACCTATAACAAGAGGGTCTGAATCCAAGGAAAGTTTGTTAAAACCAACCTATAACAAGAGGGTATGAACCCAAGGAAAGTTTGTTAAAACCATCTTATATCAAGAGGGTCTGACCCCCGGGAAAGTTGGTTAAAACCATCCTATAACAAGAGGGTCTGACCCCTTGGAAAGTTTGTTAAAACCATCCTATAACAAGAGGGTCTGACCCCCAGGAAAGTTTGTTACAACCAACCTATAACAAGAGGGTATAAACCCAAGAAAAGTTTGTTATTACCATCCTATAACAAGAGGGTCTGACCCCCCGGAAAGTTTGTTAAAACAAACCTATAACAAGAGGGTCTAAACCCTGGGAAAGTTTGTTAAAACCAACCTATAACAAGAGGGTATGAACCCAAGGAAAGTTTGCTACAACCATCCTATAACAAGAGGGTCTGACCCCCAAGAAAGTTTGTTTAAACCAACCTATAACAAAAGGGTCTAAACCCTGGGAAAGTTTGTTAAAACCATCCTATAACAAGAGGGTCTGACCCCCGAGAAAGTTTGTTAAAACCAACCTATAACAAGAGGGTCTGAACCCTAGGAAAGTTTGTTATTACCATCCTATAACAAGAGGGTCTGACCCCCGGGAAAGTTTGTTAAAACAAACCTATAACAAGAGGGTCTGACCCCCGGGAAAGTTTGTTAAAACCATCCTATAACAAGAGAGTTTGACCTCAGGGAAGGTTTGTTAAAACCATCCTATAACAAGAGGGTCTGAACCCCCGGAAAGTTTGTTAAAACCAACCTATAACAAGAGGGTCTGACCCCGGGAAAGTTTGTTAAAACCATCCTATAACAAGAGGGTCTGACCCCTGGGAAAGTTTGTTTAAACCAACCTATAACAAGAGGGTCTGACCCCTGGGAAAGTTTGTTAAAACCATCCTATAACAAGAGAGTTTGACCTCCGGGAACGTTGTTAAAACCAACCTACAACAAGAGGGTCTGAACCCCGGGAAAGTTTGTTAAAACCATCCTATAACAAGAGGGTCGTTTGTTAAAACAAACCTATAACAAGAGGGTCTGAACCTTTGAATAACTGGTTAAAACCATCATTACAAAATCGTAAAACAAGAGGGCCAAGATGGCCCTTTATCGCTCACCTGACTGACCTTGAGTCACCCAATATAAGTAGATTATATAATACATGTAGGTAGGCTCAAAATTCCAGAAAGATGAGATGGGCAAGTAGTAAACTTTGATTTGTGTTGAAGATGTAATAGATGCATAGAAGAGTTCAAACTTGGTAGAGGTTCACCTTTGGTAAATGTCAGTGAAATTACATCAAAATCAGGTCAGTAGATTCTGACAAGAAGGCTTTTGAAGTTTTTACTATAGATGCTAAGTCTTCGAACTAAGATAAAAATCCAGTTCCAGCACAAAACTAACCTGTTATGTTTGAGAACGGTTTCAAACTAAAGCATTAGACTAAACTATTGTGCATGAAACAATCCGCAGTTCCAGCACAATAAATATTCCTATGAGTTTCAAACACAAGCCTTCCCAAAGTATATCACTTGAAAGAATCTTTGTCGCAGTGCACTCTCCCCCAAAAACAATTAAGCTCCTCCTCCAAGATTTCAAGTACACTTTGACACTGAAAATCTCAAGCAGACTTCTTGCTGTTATGAAACTAGCTAGAAATATGGTATTGCTTTATTATGAACCAGTAAACCATCCCTGTCTGAACCAGAAAAAATCTGACTTTTATATTCAGATTAACACCTATTATAAAAATGGTTCATGATATTTGAATAATATGAATAATATTTCAATCATTGATCATAATTGTATCATTCATCTTTTTATAATGAAATAATATTGTATAATAATAGCAAAATAAAGTTTATTTAAAGAGTTTATTACCTCTTCTTATAATAATTGCTATATACAGACATTTATGCTATAAAACAGGAGGTGTAATTTGACATAAAACTAACCCCACCCCCTGGCTGCCATGTTTTTTGAGAATCAAGATGGCTTGAACAAACTTGGTAGAGAGTCACTCAAGGAACATTTCTGTGAAATTATTTTAAAATTGAGCCAGTAGTTTCTAACAAGAAGATTTTTTAAGTTTTTATTATAGCTTACATGTATATAGTAAACTAACCCCACCCCCTGGCCGCTATGTTTTTTGACGAATCAAGATGGCTTGAACAAACTTGGTAGAGGGTCACCCAAGGAATATTTTTGTGAAATTATATCAAAATTGGCCCAGTGGTTTCAGAGGAGAAGTTGTTAAAAGCTAAAAGTTAAGGACGGACGACAGACGATGGACACCAGGCGATCACAAAAGCTCACCTGTGAAACACCTGGATCAACCTTTAACAAAAGGGACTGAACCCCAAGAGGTTTGATAAAATCAATCTACAACAAGAGGGTCTCAACCTCAGGATAGCTTGTTAAAACCAACCTTTAACAAGAGGGTCTGAACCCCAGGAAAGTTTGTCCACTTTATCTGCTGTTGTATCTTCTCCAACTTCTCCCTACATTCCGGTCTGTCAGGCTGCAAGTGTTGTAATATCTGAAAAAATAAAAACGTAACTACAATCATCTAATTTAAATGATAAACAACATATTCTTGTATTTTCAGTATCTTCTCCAATTTCTCTCTACAGTCCACAATACAGGCCTAACATTTAAATTTACACTGCACATAATCAACAAGTCAAGGTCTGTTTGACCATCAACAAAAACAGGCCTAACATACTGTGTCATACTGCAAAACAATCCACAAAAAAGGCCTTTAATTTTAAGCCATACTGCAAACAAAAAAACATGCTATACTTTTTATGCCATCTTAAGACCAACACACAGGCATACAGGGAACCAGTGCATGTAAATTCTAAACAACATTACACAGATTAATCAAACTGACCTTATCAAGAAGCTTGGAGGCCAACATGAACTCATACTCGAAGTCTGACTCTAGTAGAGACACTGCTATCCAGAACATCTGTGTAACAATTGTCAACTTGTCCTCCGAGCCCTGCTCTGTATTTTTCAGTGATTTCTCACTCCGGGATCTCGGCATGTTGATTCTCAGTCTACTCTCAAGCTCTGTACCACTTCTATTACGAGCTTCTGAAACTAAAATGACAAAATATTCATTCAAATGTCTTCCATGTGTTTAGGAATTTCAAATTGTCAGTTTTAAAATGGTTAAAAGCCTTAATTGAGATATCTTGCGAGTTAAAAACTGTCATTTGATTACAAGCTATACTATTGCAAAATACAGCATTGTATCTTGTTTATATGATCTTAACAACACTAAATTCGAGCTTTCAAAGCTTGTTTTGTTTAATTTTGCAACATAAACAGTTAAACTCGCTGTTAAATTTTCTAGCTGTGTACATTTAAAACTTTATTTTTAAAACAAACTGCAATTATGCTAGTAAAACACTAAATGCCCAATGCTAGTAAAACACTAATGCCCAGTGCATAACTGTATGTACATCATTTGAACTATGGTGATAATATGAACAAACAAGAAGATCAAGAAATATAATCTTAAGCAGCATGTAATTAGATTATATGATAACTAGACCTATCACTGTAGTGATGAATACCCCCGAACGCCGCCATGACAGAAAATGGTTAACCATTGTATGAAGTTTTATTAAATTATATCCAATAGTTTTAAAGTAATGCTCCAAACAAAAGAAGTTCTTAATAAAAGAGAATGTTATGGATTGAGTTGTTTGTATTGTTAATTTTTTTATGGTTTTGTTAAAATTAAAAACGGTCTTTTTAATTATTGTGCAGTGTACAAGCTTTCATGGCAATCAATAAATGTTATACTTTTTTGAGTTATGTTGAGGGACAACAATTTTATGGATAAGAAACAAACAAGAGCACTAGGAATACAATATCGAACCTGCTTTGCTCGAACTCCATGTATTCAGCAACTTGGTTCTTTCATGAACTTTATTAAACTGTTATCACTGATGGCTTTAAAAGTACTTTAAAAGTACTGCACCAGACAAGGGCAATAACTCTGTAATTAGCAAGAATAGAGTTATGTTTCTTGTACACTGCACTTCCTGTCATTATATTCTACCATTGTATAAAGTTTGATGAAATTCCATCCAGTACTTTAAAAGTAATGCTCCGGACAAGGGAAATATATCAAAGGGCAATAACTCTGTAATTAGCAAGAATAGAGTTATGTTTCCTGTACACTGCACTTCCTGTCATTATATTCTACCATTGTATGAAGTTTGATGAAATTCCATCCAGTACTTTAAAAGTAATGCTCCGGACAAGGGAAATATATCAAAGGGCAATAACTCTGTAATTAGCAAGAATAGAGTTATGTTTCTTGTACACTGCACTTCCTTTCATTATATTCTACCATTGTATGAAGCTTGATGAAATTCCATCAGGTACTTTTCAAGTTATGCTCCGGACAAGAAAAATATCAAAGGGCAATAACTCTGTAATTAGCAAGAATAGAGTTATGTTTCTTGTACACTGCACTTCCTCTCATTATATTGTACCATTGTATGAAGTTTGATGAAATTCCATCCAGTACTTTAAAAGAAATGCTCCGGACAAGGGAAATATATCAAAGGGCAATTACTCTGTAATTAGCAAGAACAGAGTTATGTTTCTTGTACACTGCACTTCCTGTCATTATATTCTACCATTGTATGAAGTTTGATGAAATTCCATCCAGTACTTTAAAAGTAATGCTCCGGACAAGGGAAATATATCAAAGGGCAATTACTCTGTAATTAGCAAGAATAGAGTTGTGTTTCCTGTACACTGCACTTCCTCTCATTATATTGTACAATTGTATGAAGCTTGATGAAATTCCATCCGGTACTTTTCAAGTTATGCTCCGGACAAGAAAAAATATCAAAGGGAAATATATCAAAGGGCAATAACTCTGTAATTAGCAAGAATAGAGTTATGTTTATTGTACACTGCACTTTCTCTCATTATATTCTACCATTGTATGACGTTTGATGAAATTCCATCCAGTACTTTTCAAGTTATGCTCCGGACAAGGAAAATTGTGGACAGACCAACCGACAGACAGACAGACCGACAGACTGACAGACCGACCTCAGGGTGACTCCAGTATACCCCCTCAAAACTTCTTTGTCGGGGGTATAATAAGGAAGTGTGGGATATACTGAGAGAGATGACACTGCAACTGTGTCAGTACTGTAACAATTAATTCACTGTAAGGCAAATAATAAGAATTCAGACGGGACGGGAAACTCCTATCAAACTGGTTCTCGGTTTACATTATTTCCAAATGGTACCTTGTTCATCAACAGCAGGCAAGTAGCTACAATTTGGATGCAAAATGTCCTATACATAATATATCAGGGTTAGCTGTTCCGTTCAATATATGTATTCATAGGAATATAATACATAAATGAGCACTTCTTCTAATGCTAAACCAGTACATGTGTACTTACAGCTGGTTATCTTATTGGTGACGCTCTGGACCGAGTAGCTTGTACTACGGGCATGTTGCTGTTGGTACGACTGGTGTTTGGGTGCCATCAGTCCACCACGCCTTGCTTCTGCCCCTACTGGACCAAGGGCCAAGTTTGGTGTGGACATAAAGATGTCACGCATGTAGTCGATAGGTCGCACCTCCAGATCTATGTTGTCTACAACAGCTTCCAAGGTGAGAATTATCTCTGTCACATACCCCTGTTAAATATTATGATGACATTAACAGAGCACAATTAATCTGAACTTTAACCCCTGAACTTGATGAATGTCTGTAATCTATAAAATATTATATCTATTTTTGTTTTTGGACTATAACATTACCATCTATAAATTGTTTTTGGATTTTATGAATTTCAGTAACAGATGCAAATGAATATCCACAACCATTCATTTTCTGTTGGGGAGATAACTACAACAAGATATCTGCAAAAACCTACCTGCATATCCTCCCCTTGTTCAGCTACAGTTTCAACAAGTCTTGACAAAATGTGGGACAACATCTGTGAGGATGGCCGGATGTGAAGTGCCCGCAACACCTGTCAACAAGTAATATAAAATATTAAAACCCTGCCCACAGGATCATACATACCGATAGTTATGCTGTTAAGTTGATCGGACACTTAATGTATTTGATATGTATGAATCATATGTTGATATCTAAGGGAACTAACTCCTTTGACCTTATTTTACCAATAAAGTGCCACAAAATTAATTGAAGTCACACTTTAAAGTATTATTATTAAAGAAATAATACCAAAATGTTAACAAATAAGTATCCTTAAGCATGGATCCCAACTTATATATAAAGTTGTTGAAAAAAAAAATCCTACAGCCTGACCAATTTTTTTATTTCTACATGCTCATTGAAAAGGGACCATCATTCATGTAAAATTAATTGTATCAAAGTTCTGCAAGTTCTTTATTTTAAATTTTTAATGCCATTTTCAACAAATGAGCAATTATATATTACATATCCAGTTTTATTGGTGGAGGAAGACATCAGAATGAATCTGAGTAGAACCACCGTCCTTCCACAAATAACTGACAAACTTTCTCCCATCGTTTTTTTATAGCTATCTGGGCTCTAACCCACAACATTAGTGGTGAGAGGTCATCAGAAGGCAGCACCTAAGACCAATCAACCACCAAGGTCCCTTTCTCAAATTATTTCTGAGCTGTGATGATAATTTAAGCCAATGCATTGAAAACTGTAGGAATATTAGCAGAGACACAAACTCATATAATATTTCATGTTGCACAAAAGTCAACATGAATATTCAGCAAATTATAAAAAAGAGCTATTGACCGAGCTAAACAGATATTGCTAGTGGATATGGGTATGATATTTTACTGTGATTGATAAAAAAATAAAACTAATCCATGAACAGCGCATTTTAACGCCTGAAATGAAAAAGATATTGTAATGTGAAAAAAAAATTGTGGGTGGGGATATGTGTGGATTGAAAAAACAACAACAAGAGGACAGTTAATTAACAACAAGTGAAGAAAAAGATAAACAGAAAATTTGGCAGGGTGGAAAGGAGGAGGTTTAGGATGATATGGTGGAACTTAAGAAATATAAGTTGGAAAAGTATTCAATTAAAAAAAAACAAAAGACTATTTTTGGAAATGACGCTTGAGGTAACTGGCCCATAACAAATAAAGGTGTTCCCATTAAGTTTAATATGTTAGGTGATGTTGCCATAAATATAGGCTGAAATGAAAAGTTGCAAATTAATGCAATTTCAATAAAACATCAAAGGGCTATAACTTGGTAAAACTAGATGTCCATGGGCTACAATGTCAAGCCAATTATCACAGACCTGATATCAAGGCATAGTACCACCATTGGAAAAAGGAAGTGCTTCCGTGGGGTAGTTGCATAATGGCGATTATAAATAATCCTCATTTCTTCTCCTTTAAAAATTCATTTTCCTTATTTTAATGCTCTTTTTTTTATTTAAATGGCATGACTGATGTATTTTGAACATTTTGATAGCATTGTCATGTTTGAATTGTGAATTTAGAAAAAAAAATTGGTGCTTGGAAATTGGGGTATGAATACATGATTTCGGAATTTACTTTCACTTTGTCAACAGTGTACATACTGAGCAGAAACAAGAGGCCCAAGAGGGCCTGAGGACGCTCTACTGCCTCATAGTGGCCATAGCACTTTTTGAAATTCTCCTATGCAATAGAAATATCAGGGCAGGGTCATTTTTAACCCCAGGGACATGATTTGAACAAATCTAACAAAACTATAGTTTGTCATCATTACAACATAAACATTTAAAACCCACCAAAACTAGCCTCCTGTTACTACCAAACCCACCAAAAATTGCCTCCTGTTACTACTGAACCCCAAAAAAGACTTGCTGTTACTACTAAATCCAAAAACACGCCTCCTGTTACTATCAAACCTAAAAACAAGCCTTCTGTTACAACCGTACCCATCAGAACTAGCCTCATGTTACTACCAAATCCCCAAAAAAGCCTCCTGCTACTACCAAACCCCAAAACAAGCCTCCTTTTACGACGGAACCCAAAACAAGCCTTCTGTTACTATCAAACCCAAAACAAGCCTGCTGTTACTATCAAACCAAAAACAAGCCTCCTTTAACGACCAAACCTCAAAACAAGCCTCTTTTATGACCGATCCCAAAACAAGCCTTCTGTTACTATCAAACCCAAAACAAGCCTTCTGTTACTATCAAACCCAAAACAAGCCTCCTGTTACTACCAAACCTCAAAACAAGCCTTCTGTTACTATCAAACCCAAAACAAGCTTTCTGTTACTATCAAACCCAAAACAAGCGTCCTGTTACTACCAAACCCCAAAACAAGCCTCCTTTTATGACTGATCCCAAAACAAGCCTGCTGTTACTATCAAACCAAAAACAAGCCTGCTGTTACTACCAAACCTCAAAACAAGCCTCCTTTTATGACCAATCCCAAAACAAGCCTGCTGTAACTATCAAACCCAGAACAAGCCTCCTGTTAATACCAAACCTCAAAACAAGCCTCCTTTTATGACCGATCCCAAAACAAGCCTGCTGTTACTATCAAACCCAAAACAAGCCTTCTGTTTCAACCATACCCATCAGAACTAGCCTCCTGTTACTACCGAACCCACCAAAACTAGACTCCTGTTACTACCTAATCCACCAAAACTAGCCACCTGTTACTACCAAACCCACCAAAACTAGACTCCTTTTATTACTGAACCCACCAAAACAAGCCACCTGTTACTACTGAACCCACCAAAACTAGCCTTCTGTTACTACCGAACCCACCAAAACTAGATACCTTTTACTACTGAACCCACCAAAATTTGCCTCCTGTAACTGCCGAATCCACAAAAACTAGCCTCCTGTTACTACAGAAACCACCAGAACTACAAACCAGTTACTACTGAATCCACCAAAACTAGCCTCCTGTTACTACAGAACCCATCAAGCTAGCCTCTTGTTATTACTGAACCCACCAAAACTAGCCTTCTGTTACTACCGAATCCACCAATACTAGCCTCCTGGTACTAACTTATCCACCAAAACAAGCCTTCTGTAACTACCAAATCTATCAAAACTAGCCTCCAGTTACTACCCAATCCACCAAAACTAGCCTCCTGTTACTACCCAATCCACCAAACTTATCTTCTGTTACTACAGAATCCACCAAAACTAGCCTCGTGTTACTACTGAACCCACCAGAACTACAAACCAGTTACTACTGAATCCAACAAAACTAGCCTCCTGTTACTACAGAACCCATCAAGCTAGCCTCTTGTTATTACTGAACCCACCAAAACTAGCCTTCTGTTACTACCGAATTTACCGATACTAGCCTCCTGGTACTAACTTATCCACCAAAACAAGCCTTCTGTAACTACCAAATCTATCAAAACTAGCCTCCAGTTACTACCCAATCCACCAAAACTAGCCTCCTGTTACTACCCAATCCACCAAACTTATCTTCTGTTACTACAGAATCCACCAAAACTAGCCTCCTGTTACTAACTTATCCACCAAAACAAGCCTCCTGTTACTACCAAATCTATAAAAACTAGCCACTTGTTACAACCGAATACACCAAAACTAGCCTCCTGTTACTACTGAATCCACCAAACTAGTCTCCTGTTACTACCAAACCTACCAAAGCTAGCCTCCTGTTACTACCAAATCCACCAAAACTAGCCTCCTGTTACTACCAAATCCACCGAAACTAGCCTCCTGTTACTACAGAAACCACCAAAATTAGCCTCGAGTTACTACAGAATTCACCAAAACTAGCATCCTGTTACTACCCAACCCACCAAAACAAGCCTCCAGTTACTATCAAATCCACCAAAACAAGCCTCCTGTTACTACCAAACCCATAACCTAGCCTTCTGTTACTACCGAATCCACAAAAACAAGTCTCAAGTTACAACCAAACTCACCAAAGCTAGCCTCCTGTTACTACCAAACCCACCAAAACTAGCCTTCTGTTACTACTAAACCCAATATAGACTTCCTGTTACTACCAAATCCCAAAACAAGCCTCCTGTTACCATCAAACCCAAAACAAGCCTTCTGTTACAACCGTACCCACCAGAACTAGCCTCATGTTACTATCGAACCCCAAAATAAGCCTCATGTTACTACCAAACCTCAAAACAATCCTCCTTGTATGACCGATCCCAAAACAAGCCTTCTGTTACTATCAAACCCAAAACAAGCCTTCTGTTACTATCAAACCCAAAACAAGCCTCCTGTTACTACCAAACCTCAAAATAAGCCTTCTGTTACTATCAAACCCAAAACAAGCCTTCTGTTACTATCAAACCCAAAACAAGCCTTCCGTTACTACCAAACCTCAAAATAAGCCTTCTGTTACTATCAAACCCAAAACAAGCCTTCTGTTACTACCAAACCTCAAAATAAGCCTTCTGTTACTATCAAACCCAAAACAAGCCTTCTGTTACTATCAAACCCAAAACAAGCCTTCTGTTACTATCAAACCCAAAACAAGCCTCCTGTTACTACCAAACCTCAAAACAAGCCTCCTTTTATGATCGATCCAAAAACAAGCCTGCTGTTACTATCAAACCCAGAACAAGCCTCCTGTTACTACCAAACCTCAAAACAAGTCTCCTTTAATGACCGATCCCAAAACAAGCCTGCTGTTACTATCAAACCCAAAACAAGTCTTCTGTTACAACCATACCCACCAGAACTAGCCTCATGTTACAACCGAACCCAAAAACAAGCCTCCTGTTACTACCAAATGCCAAAACAAACCTCCTTTTATGGCCAAACCCAAAACAAGCCTGCTGTTACTACCAAACCCACCAAAACTAGCCTCCTGTTACTACCAAACCCACCAAAAATTGCCTCCTGTTACTACTGAACCCCAAAAAAGACTTGCTGTTTCTACCAAATCCCAAAACACGCCTCCTGTTACTATCAAACCCAAAACAAGCCTTCTGTTACAACCGTACCCATCAGAACTAGCCTCATGTTACTACCAAATCCCCAAAAAAGCCTCCTGTTACTACCAAACCCCAAAACAAGCCTCCTTTTATGACGGAACCCAAAACAAGCCTGCTGTTACTATCAAACCCAAAACAAGCCTGCTGTTACTATCAAACCAAAAACAAGCCTCCTTTTACGACCAAACCTCAAAACAAGCCTCCTTTTATGACCGATCCCAAAACAAGCCTGCTGTTACTATCAAACCCAAAACAAGCCTCCTTTTATGACCGAACCCAAAACAAGCCTGCTGTTACTATCAAACCGTAAACAAGCCTCCTTTTATGACCGAACCCAAAACAAGCCTGCTGTTACTACCTAACCCAAAACAAATCTCATCTTACAACTGAACACCAAACACCAAAATAAGCCTCCTGTTACTACTGAACCCCAAAACAAACCTCCTGTTACTACTGACCATAAAACTAGCCACCTGTTACTACCAAACCCCAAAACAAGCCTCCTGTTCCTACTAAACCCCAAAACAAGCCTACTTTTACAACCAAACCCAAAACAAGCTTGCTGTTACTACCTACCCAAAACAAACATCCTGTTACTACCAAACCCAAAACAAACCTTCTGTTACTACCAAACCCCAAAAACAAGCCTCCTGTTACTACTGGACCCAAAATAAGACAGTTATTTCCAGCTTTTATAAGTCAGCATATTCACTGGCACTACACCTTGTCATTTATTCCTACAACCTGCTTTATCAACAGGTAAATGTACCGGTACTAATTTAAATAAGGTGGATACGTTGGGACAGTTATTAATGCTAATTAGTATTAACAGGTGCAAAAAAAAAATAATATATGCAAGCCTGGTTATACCTTATCTCTGTGACAGGTTATTAATTGCCCAGAGATAGATGGGTACTGACCTATTATATACTAATTTAACTCTTTTTTTTCTAGTCTCACCTGATTAGGAAATATCCTATGTAAGTATTATTATTATGGTTCAAATATCAAGCTATTAAACTAATAAAATCAATAAATTAATGAGTGACATTGAAACATCAGTAATTGCAGCTGCAAATGATAAATATTTGACTGGCAGACAGATGGGAATTGTGAAAATGGTATTAATCCACTACAATGTCATTGTGGAGTTCGATAAACATGTATGAGGCCTTTCTCATATGTCTGACCTCTACATGTGACCTTGACCCTAGAACTATGGACCAGGGTATTGTATGCGATATGTCATCATGTCCTTGAGAATGTTAACTTTGAGCCAAGTAATTTTGAAAATGGCAAAGTTATAGACTGGTCACAAATACCAGTACAACTAATGTAAACAGCCTTTTTCATATGTGTGACCTTGGCCTTCAGTTTAAACATATTTATTTATACATATATACACATAAGTTGGCCTTTGAACCACAGAGTAAAAATATTAAGTCTTGTGCACAACACATCATCCAGTAATTGGCATCATCTATAAAAAGCTTGAAAGAGATCTCATTTCAACTCTTTTTTGACAGTCATGTTAATGTTTTATGAGAATGGGAGAAGAAGTGATAATCAATATCTCGCCAATTAATTCTTCCCGATTTCAAACAAACATAAAAAATTATTATCTACAGTGTGCAAAAAAAATCAAGGCTGTATCATCTTTCTCCATCTTTTTAACATTGAGACAGTTTTGCTAATGATTTTATATAGAAACAATTGATTTGTGTACATGCTGATGCAGCAAAGGGGAGGGTGGAGTGAGAAGAAGCTATGACTCTAAATACATAATAAATAAGTGTTTATTATATTGTCAACATATTATTTGTTTATTTCAACCCAAAACTATTAAAACCTTTTCAGCATGAAAAGTGTATAACACATATATATCAAATTAGATTTTTTGTACCGGTATACCGTAAATACTGTTTTCATTCCATATGCAAACTCAGTAATATTGTAGTGTTTATGCAAACACAACACCCCATAAAATCCCACTTTATAATTATTTTTAAAAAATTCCAATAGTATGCAGTGAACTGGTGAATAACCACATTATCAATGTACACAGCGTATTATTTGAACTGTTGTTCAAGTGTTTTGTTAAGCAGACTAATATTATTTACTGCGCAACTGCATGACACATGTTTAATATCAATGTTGCGCAGAAATCAACTTTTGGTCTCACGAGCATAATTTTGAAATGACAACTTCCACAATAAACAACTGTAAGTTAATCTTGAATATAAAACTTTGTATTCAAGGGCTCAGCAGTAGCACGTGGTTCAATTTAAAGAAATAAGCAACATTGGATAAAAGATGTCAAAAGGAAAAAAAGGTTGGAGGTAAGATATTGTATTTCATTATAAAAGATTTACCATTGTATGGTTTTGTATGACAATCAGTAGATCATTCACACACACTGACCTTGAAACTGAATGCTACACTGTACATTAAATGACATTATTTTATGACTTGTATAAAACAAGAGGCTCAAGAGGCTCAAAGTGACCACTTTTTGAAAGTTCACAATATTAACCTTCTTTCGAGGGGTCATTTTAACCTCTTGTGGATAAATACCCCAACACACCTTAACTGAACAGAAAGTTAACTACTATGAAAAGGAAATACTTTAAATTCCAATAACATTTATCTGCATATAAAAATATAGTTCTCATACAGGACCCTTAATAAACATCCCAGTCCCTTGATTTGTCAAAACTTTAATCACCTACTCATTGGGATTTGCTATAAGCAGACCATGCTTTAGATTATAAAAGAAGATTATATAGAAGTTTTTTTGCACACATGGATGTGAAAATGAAAAAAATCAGTTTTCAACATAATATTCCTATATGAAAGTAAAAGTCACCTTACAGGGTCAATATATATCCCAGACTCTTGATTTGTAGAATCTTCAATCCTTTGCTGATGTTAGAATAATTTATATAATATATGAATAAGCTTGACAGAAAGGTTATTGAGAGAAAGATTTTTGAAATTTCACAATTTCAACCCTTTTGGTGTCTTTTGGGCCCTTTTGGAAATTCCATCCACCTTACTAAAACAAAACAAGCCTCCTGTTACTTCTGAACCAACCAAAACTAGCCTCCTGTTACTACTGAACCAACCAAAACTAGCCTTCTGTTACTACCGAACCCACCAAAACTAGACTCCTTTTCTACTGAACCCACCAAAATATAGCCTTCTGTTACTACCGAACCAACTAAAACTAGACATCTTTTACTACTGAACCCACCAAAACTAGCCTCCTGTTACTGCCGAATCCACCAAAACTAGCCTCCTGTTACTACAGAAACCACCAGAACTACAAACCAGTTTCTACTGAATCCACCAAAACTAGCCTCCTGTTACTACAGAACCCATCAAGCTAGCCTCTTGTTATTACTGAACCCACCAAAACTTACCGAATCCACCAATACTAGCCTCCTGTTACTAACTTATCCACCAAAACTAGACTCCTGTTACTACCCAATCCACCAAAACAAGCCTCCTGTTACTACCAAATTCACCAAACTAGTCTTCTGTTACTACCAAACCAACCAAAACTAGCCTCCTGTAACTGTCGAATACACCAAAACTAGACCCCAGTTACTACAGAAACCACCAAAACTAGCCTCCAGTTATTACTGAATCCACCAAAAGTAGCCTCTTGTTACTTTTGAATCCACAAAAACTAGCCTCCTGTCAATACTGAACCCACCAAAATTAGCCTCCTGTTACTACCGAATCCACCAAAACAAGTTTCCAGCTACTACCAAATCCACTAAAACAAGCCTCCTATTACAACCTAACCCACCAAAATTAGCCTTCTGTTACTACCGAATCCACCAAACTAGTCTCCTGTAACTTCCGAACCAACCAAAACTAGCCTCCTGTTACTGCTGAATCCACCAAAACTAGCCTCCTGTTACTACAGAAACCATCAAGCTACAAACCAGTTACTACTGAAATCACCAAAAGTAGCATCCTGTGACTACTGAATCTACTAAAACAAGCCTCCTTTTACTACTGATCCTACAAAAACTAGACTCCTGTTACTACTGAATCCACCAAAACTAGCCTCCAATTACTACCGAGTCCACCAAAACTGCCTCCTGTTACTTCCAAAACCCATCAAACCTAGCCTTCTGGTACTACCGAATCCACCGAAACAAGTCTTAAGTTACAACCAGACCCCAAAACAAGCCTCCCCTACTATCAAATCTAAAACAAGCATTCTGTAACTACCAAACCCACCAAAACTTGCCTCTTGTTACTACCAAACCCAAAAAAAGACTTCCTGTTACAACCAAATCCCAAAAACAATTCATGTTACTATTGAACCTAAAACAAGCCTCCTGTTACCACTGAACATACCAAAGCTAGACTCCTGTTACTACCTAATCCACCAAAACAAGCCTCCTGTTACTACCAAACTCACCAAAGCTAGCCTCCTGTTACTACCAAACCCACCAAAACTAGCTTCCTGTTACTACTGAACCTCAAAACAAGCCTCCCCTTCTATCAAATCCAAAACAAGCCTTCTGTTACTACAATCCAACCAAAATTAGCCTCCTGTTACTACCAAATCCCAAAACAAGTCTCCTGTTAATATTTAAACAAAAACAAGCAGTCTGTTACAACAATTCCCACGTAAACAAGCCTCCTGTTACTACTGAACCCCAAAACAAGCCTCCTGTTACTACAAAACCCCAAAACAAGCCTCCTTTTACGACCAAACCCAAAACAAGCCTACTGTTACTACCGGGCCCGAAAATAAGCCTCCTTTTACCTCAAAACAAGCCACCTGTTACTACCCAACCCCAAAACCTCAAAACAAGCCTCCTGTTACTACTGAACCCCAAAACAAGCCTCCTGTTACTACAGAACCCCAAAACAGACCTCCTGTTACTACTGAACCCAAAACAAGCCTGCTTTTACTACTGAACCCAAAACAAGCCTCCTGTTACTTATGAACCCCAAAAGAAGCCTCCTGTTACTACTGAATCAAAACAAAAACAAGCCTCCTGTTACTACTGACCAAAAAAAACAAAACAAGCCTCCTGTTACAACCGAACCCAAAAACAAACCTCCTGTTACTACTGGAACCAAAACAAGACATTTTTCTACTGAGTTATTTCCAGCTTTTATAAGTCGGCACATTCATTGGCATTACACCTTGTCATTTATTCCTACAACCTGCATTATCAACAGGTAAATGTACCAGTACTAATTTAAATAAGGTGGATACATTGGACAGTTATTAACGCTAATTAGTATTAACAGGTGCAAAGTTATCTCTTTGACAGGTTATTAATTGCCCAGAGATAGATGGATATAACTGACATATCATATACTAATTTAACTCTTTTTTTCTAGTTTCATCTTATTAGGAAATATCCTACATAAGTATTATTATTATGGTTCAAATATCAAGCTATTAAACTAATAAAAAATCAATAAATTAATGAGTGACATTGAAACATCATTAAAATTTAATTGTAGCTGCAAATGATAAATATTCAACTGGCAGACAGATGGGAAATGTGAAAATTACCCACTACAATGTCATTGTGGAGTTCGATAAACATATATGGGGCCTTTCTCATCTGTCTGACCTCTACATGTGACCTTGACCCTAGAACTATGGACCAGGGTATTGTATGCGATATGTCATCATGTCCTTGAGAATGTTAACTTTGAGCCAAGTAATTTTGAAAATGGTAAAGTTATAGACTGGTCACAAATACCACTACAACTAATGTAAACAGCCTTTTTCATATGTTTGACATCTAAGTGTGACATTGGCCTTTGGTTTAAACATATTTATTCATTCAAATGTACACATAAGTTGGCCTTTGGTTTAAACATATTTATTCATATATATATACACATAAGTTGGCCTTGGAGCCACAGAGTAAAGATATTAAGTCTTGTGCACAACACATCATCCAGTAATTGGCAACATCTATAAAAAGCTTGAAAGAGATCTCATTTCAACTCTTTTTTGACAGTCATGTTAATGTTTTATGAGAATGGGATAATCAATTTCTCGCCAATTAATTCTTCCTGATTTCAAACAAGCATAAAAAAATATTATCTACAGTGTGCAAAAAATTCAAGGCTGTATCATCTTTCTCCTTCTTTTTAACATTGAGACAGTTTTGCTAATGATTTTATATAGAGTGAGAAGAAGCTATGACTCTAAATACATTATAAATAAGTTTTATTATATAGTCAACATATTATTTGTTTATTTCAACCAAAAACTATTAAAACCTTTTCAGTAAGAAAAGTGTATACAATCTGCTAAATTTATCTAAAAATCTTGAAATTTACACATTTCAGTCTCTTCAAATTAGATTTTTTGTATCAACAGTTTTCATTCCATGCGCCAACTCAGTATATAGCAGTTTTTATTCAAACACAACACCCCATAAAATCCCACTATAAAATTCTTTTAAAAAAAATTCAAATAGTATACAGTGAACGGTTCAATAGCCACATTATCAATGTACACAGCGTATTATTTGAACTGTTGTTCAAGTGTTTTGTTAAGCAGACTAATATTATTTACTGCACACCTGCATGACACATGTTTAATATCAATGATGCGCAGAAATCAACTTTTGGTCTCATGAGCATAATTTTGAAATGACAACTTCCACAATAAACAACTGTAAGTTAATCTTGAATATAAAACTTTATATTCAAGGGCTCAGCAGTAGCACGTGGTTCAATTTAAAGAAATAAGCAACATTGGATAAAAGATGTCAAAAGGAAAAAAAGGTTGGAGGTAAGATATTTTATTTCATTATAAAAGATTTACCATTGTATGGTTTTGTATGACAATCAGTAGATCATTCACACACACTGACCTTGAAACTGAATGCTACACTGTACATTAAATGACATTATTTTATGACTTGTATAAAACAAGAGACTCAAAGTGACCACTTTTTGAAAGTTCACAATATTAACCCTCTTTGGGGTTCATTTTAACCTCTTGTGGATAAATACCCCACCACACCTTAACTGAACAGAAAGTTAACTACTATGAAAAGGAAATACTTTAAATTCCAATAACATTTATCTGTATATAAAAATATAGTTCTCATACAGGACCCTTAATAAACATCACAGTCCCTTGATTTGTCAAAACTTTAATCACCTACTCATTGGGATTTGCTATAAGCAGATCATGCTTGAGATTATAAAAGAAGATTATATAGAAGTTTTTTTGTAGCACATAGATGTGAAAATGAAACAAGAGGCCCAAGAGGGCCTGAGGACGCTCTACTGACTCATGGTGGCAATATCACTTTTTGAAATTCTACTATGCAATAGAAACATTGGGGCGGGGTCATTTTTAACTCTAGGAACACCATTTGAAAAAATCTAACAAAACTATAGTTGGTCATCATTACCACATTAACATTTTGAAAATCTGTTGGGCCGTTCATGAGAAGAAGATTTTTTAAGTTTTGGACTATTTTTAGTAACGGTGGCCATCTTGAATTTTAGATAAAAAAAAAATCTTTTGTGTAGTCTCCTATGCAACAGAAACATCCATGTGAAGTTTCAGTTTAATTGGCCTAGTGGTTTCAGAATAAATAAAAAAAAAAGAAGAGAATTTTCTGTTTTCCCACAGTATCCCTATGTTAAATTCTAAGTCCCCTTACAGGACCCCTATAATTTTTAGCCCCTAAATTCTTATCTGCAATCAAACCCCTACACATAGGGATAATTTATGCTAAATATGAACAAATCTGACATACCGGTTCTTAAGAAAACAAATTTAGTAATTCCCAATTTTTACCCTTTTGGGGCCACTCCTGACCCCTTAAGACAGTGGAACCCAGTCATTTTTACAAATCAGAACCTCCTTCACCAGACAATGCTTCTGTGAACATAAAGGCAAAATCATTTCCATTTAAAAAAAAAATGTCCCCTAATTGAACCCTCGGGGCGGGGTCATTTTCAACCCTAGGGACACCATTTGAACAAATCTAACAAAACTATAGTTGGTCGTCATTACTACATAAACATTTTGAAAATCTGTTCGGCCGTTCATAAGAAGAAGATTTTTTTTAAGTTTTGGACTATTTTAAGTAAAGGCGCCGTCTTGAATTTCAGATCGAAAAAAAAATGTCTTCTGTATAGTCTCCTATGCAATAGAAACACCCATGTGAAGTTTCAGTTTAATTTGCCAAGTAGTTTCAGAGAAAGTGCTGCTAACAGACGACAGACGACAGACACCACGCCATCGCATAAGCACTTCTGGCCTTTGGCCAGTAGAGCTAAAAATGGGAATTTTCTGTTTTCCCATAGTACTGTTATGTAAAAAGTTCTCTTACAGAGCTCCTATAAATATTAGTTTCTTAATTTTTACCTTCATTAAAACCCCTACACATACGGATACTTATGCCATATATGAACATAACTGACTGACCAGTTTTTAAGAAAATGATTTTGCTAATTCAAATTCCTACTCTTTTTAGGGCCCCTCCTGGCCCCTTAAGACAGTGAAACGCAGTCATTTTTACAATTCTGAACATCCTTGACCAAACAATGCTTCTCTGAATATATAGGCAAAATCAGTTCCATTCTAAGAATATATATTAATGTTTATTGTTATTAATTGAACCCTCAGGACGGGGTCATTTTTAACCTTTGTACAAATCTAAAAGAACTATAGTTGGTTATCATTACTACATAATTATATATTTTCAAAATCTATTGAGTGGTTTATGAAAAGAAGATTTTTTAAGTTTTTGACAAATTTTAGTAACGTCGACCATCTTGAATTTCAGATCGAAAAACAAAAGGGCCAAGATGGCCCTATATCGCTCACCTGACTGACCTTGAGTCACCCAACTTAAGTAGATTATATAAAAAATGAACACTCAAAATTCCAGAAAAAACGAGATGGGCAAGTAGTTAGAATTTTGATTTGTTTTGAAGATGTAACAGATGCGTAGAGGTTCACCCATGGTAAATGTCAGTGAAATTACATCGAAATCATGTCAGTAGATTCTGACAAAAAGGCTTTTGAAGTTTTTACTACAGCTGCCTATGTAGTAAACTAGCACCTCACTGTGAGGTCATGTTTTTTTTAAAAAATCACAACAAACTTGGTAAAGAGTCACCCAAGAAACATTTCTGCAAATTTTTTTAAAATTGATCAGGTGGTTTCTGACAAGAAGATTTTTTAAGTTTTTACTATAGCTTATATAGTAAACTAACCCCACCTCCTGGCCGCCATGTTTTTTGACAAATCACTACAGTTTGAGAAACTTGGTGAAGGATCCTCAAAGGAACATTTCTGTGGAATTATTTTAAAATTGAGCCAGTAGTTTCTGACAAGAAGATTTTTTAAGTTTTTACTAATCAAACTTGCACCGCCCTCTAGCGGCCATGTTTTTTGACAAATTAAGCTGGCTTGAACAAACTTGGTAGAGGGTCACCCAAGAAATATTTCTGTGAAATTATTTTAAAATCGAGCCAGTAGTTTCTGACAAGAAGACTTTTTAAGTTTTTACTATAGCTTATATAGTAAACTAACCCCACCCCCTGGCCGCCATGTTTTTTGACAAATCAACATGGCTTGAACAAACTTGGTAGAGGGTCACCCAAGGAAGCATTTCTGTGAAAATATTTTAAAATAGAACCAGTAGTTTCTGACAAGAAGATTTTTTAAGTTTTTACTATAGCTTATATAGTAAACTAACCCATCCCCCTGGCCCCCAATTTTTTTGACCAATCAAGGTGGCTTGAACAAACTTGGTAGAGGGTCACCAAAGGAACATTTCTGTAAAATTATTTTAAAATCGAGCCAGTAGTTTCTGACAAGAAGATTTTTTAAGTTTTTACTTATCAAACTTGCACCCCCCTCTGGTGGCCATGTTTTTTGACGAATCAAGATGGCTTGAACAAACTTAGTAGACAGTCACCCAAGGAACATTTCTGTGAAATTATTTTAAAATCCAGCCAGTAGTTTCTGACAAGAAGATTTTTTAAGTTTTTACTATAGCTTATATAGTAAACTAACCCCGCCCCCTGGCCGCCATGATTTTTGACAAATCAACATGGCTTGAACAAACTTGGTAGAGGGTCACCCAAGGAACATTTCTGTGAAATTCTTTTAAAATCGAGCCAGTAGTTTCTGACAAGAAGATTTTTTAAGTTTTTACTAATAAACTTGCCCCGCCCCCTGGCAGCCATGTTTTTTGCTTAATCAAGCTGACTTGAATAAACTTGGTAGAGGGTCACCCAAGGAACATTTCTGTGAAATAATATTAAAATTGGCACAATGGTTTCAGAGGAGAAGTTGTTAGAAGTTAAAATATAACGACAGACGACGGACGACAGACGACGGACACCAGGCGATCACAAAAGCTCACCTGTGAGCCTTCGGCTCAGGTGAGCTAAAAAACCTTCTGTATAGTCTCCTATGCAATAGAAACATTCATGTTAAGTTTGGGTTTAATTGGCATATCTTGTATAATTGTTGAAATATATTCTCATTACTTAAGTTCAAAATACATCTGCAACTGGCAACTTTGATAAAGAAACTAAAAGTAAATTACATTTTGTGGGGAATAATGTAAAATCCCTATTCAATTTACCAACATGCCTGGTCTAAGTCTTATTAGTCCATAATAAATTCCAATGAAGACCTTGTAGTCCATATTGAAACATTCTTATTATTGATGACTAGCTCACAATTTATTTTACAACGTTAAAAAAGAGAAAAGAAATAAATATTTTAACAGCTTTTTGGTCTCTAATAAAAGCCCCCAGCTGCTGTTAAGCGGGATTTATGGTAGGTCACCGTGTGCACAATGGGCTGAGGCACGTTCAGCAAATCGTGGGCTTGATTCCGGCTGATCCGTCCACTTAGGGAAAAAGGAAAATATTGTGTTTGTTATAGTGTTTATGATGTTAAAACACCCTAATCTCAATAATTATCTATTGCCCTTGGCATATATATTAAGAATTTCAGCGTTATGTCATTATTACATTGTATTCGTATGTCATTGAAAAGTAACAAGTTGTAATATTTTCAATATCATTTTATTTTTAAGCATATCATAATCTTTGTAATCTCTAATTAAACCCGTTCATTTACAAAAGATATACTTTAAATCACCATGCAAATTCACCCGGAATTAGTCAAAAACAGCCAAAAATCGTCAAAAATCATCATAAAAAGGTAAACTTCAAGACTTAAGGTATTATTTTAATTAGTTTTCCATATACATGTATTTTCTTAATATATATGGAAAGGGCATTACATAATAATAAGAATTAGAGTATTTTAACATCAGAAGTAATACTACACACATCACATTTGCCTTTTCCCTGCAGCCGGAAAAGTGGCCGGATCAGCCTGAACTTGGCCGGGTTTTAGTTGTCCAAACATTGGACGCTATCTGAGACAACTATCTAGTGCAATCGCGAGCGCTTCAAGTAATATCATCATCATGTGATGAACATTCCTGTTGAGTATTTTTTTAAATCAGATCATCCCATGTTGAGTAAGTTTTATGTTCACCTTAGGGTGATAAGAGTTGTTCACAACCTTTCATCTTCATCTGCTGAACTTTCCTACTCAATATTTTTTAAACTTGGACCATCCTTTGTGGAGTTACAGTCTAAAGGGAAAATAAAGCCATATGACCTTTGACAACACAATGACCTTAACCTTAGACAATGACTGACGTTGTTTGTGACACATTGTCTAAATGTGCTGAATATTTCTGCCAAAAGGTTTAAAATATGACCGTCTGCTGCAGTTAAAGTGTGATGGATGCATGGATGGCACTGCATGAAATTCCTTATAAAAGTTACTCATCCTCCCTTTCCAACATTTTTTATTAAATGTTTAAAATCAAAGGAATATTAAGGTCAGTTTCTTCAATCTTACTCATCCTGACTAAATGTTCACTCATTATGGTGAGCAGACGAGTGTAATTTTCCTGCCCTGGATGGACTCTAAGGCTATATGTCTTCTGTCGTCTGGTGGACATTCAACACTCTATCCTCTCAATTGCATTATTAGGATTAACACCCATGTTGCCATGGTAAAAGACCAAATTGCTACCAAAAGTACTAACCTGAAATGTGAGCAGCACTCATACACTTTATTCTAAATTATTATCCTATTTTACCTCTCTCGGATCTTCTACATTTATAATATTTTTGGATATAAAAAGAAATTCTTCTATTATATTCAACACACAAGAGATGAGGCAGAAAGGTAAAAACAAACACAAGAGTCCATATCAGAAGTTCTATTTAGTTGTTTAGACTAAACAGTATTTAATGAGGAATCAAGATGTTTGTTTGCCCAAGAATGTGTGAAAAGAAGCGTTCTTATAAATCTGGACCACCATATGATTGTAGGGCATACAATAGGGTCTGAAAAATATAAATATAAAATTATAAAGGGATGTAGGGCTGTTGGTTCCAGTTAACAATCACCTGCTTCTGACATAGACATTTTGATGTATTGATAATTATTGAGGCAAAGCCTAAAACAAGCACAGAGCTGATGAATCAAATTTATCTGTATCTATGAAATGTTTCTATTATATTAAACAGGCAGGAGAAGAAGTGGAAAAGACAAAGTGAACAAGTACAAGTATCCATATCTGAAGTTCTTTCAAGTTGTTTAGACAACACATCGTTTAATGAGGAAGGAAGAAAGTTGTGTGTCCAAGGAAGTGTGAAAAGAGGGGTTCTTTTTAATCTTAGAGACTATATGCTTACAGTGAATACAAAAGGGACTGAATACTATAGCAAGATTATAATGGGCAGTGTGGCTGAAGGTACCGCTTTAATTTCATCTGATTCTGACATAGATATTTTGATATGTCAACAATTTATTGCGGCAAAACCTAAAACAAACACATATGATTTGTATCTATGTATGATGAAAGAATTGAGCACACCCTTCGGGTATACAAAACTACAACTATATTTGGGTGAAAGGCCTGCTAAATATAATATTAGGGTTGCACCGTTCTGCAATTCATCTCACTACCAGGTAATAGTAGACAAAAACAACCACTGTTTCCTTCAAAATACAAGAATGTCAGTACCAGACAGCTATAGATTAAATATTCATGGCCCAGCACAGACAATATCAGCAAAAGGCCGCTCAATAGACTATGTTAATGCTTTTCCTTGCATAGACTTGCCTCACGATATAATTTCATGGTTCAAACGCAAGCGCAGGTATGGGTGGCCAACCAAGAAGTCATGCCAACTTTTCAAGAAAATGGGGTGCTTTATTGTGCCAGTGGGCCATGCAAATAGCCCAGAGAATCATTTAGAGTGGAGGATATCATTTTCCTACCAGGAACAACATCTTATGCTAAATTTAAATCCCACACAGTACAAATGTTACATTCTACTGAAGTTTACAAGAACACATTGCTTACCATCAGTAAGTAAAGAGGTGATAAGTTCTTACCACTGTAAAACAGCTCTGTTTTACACTATAGAGAACAACAGTGAAGCAATCTGGAGACCAGACAATCTAGCACAGTGCTTATTTATGTGTTTACAGCAATTGTATGACTGGGTGAGTCAGATGAACTGTCCAAACTATTTCATCCCAGAAGAAAACATGTTTGAGACAAAACTAAGAGATGAACAGCATGCCAATCATGTAAATCAGGAGTTACATAATATCTTGGTTAACTTTCCTTCTATCTTACATGAATTAAAAGTTAATATAGAAAATTATTTTGGAAGTGAAAGATCTATTACCACAGTAATGGTATCGGTATCAAATGCAGCTATGATGAGAGATTTGCTAACTAAAATGATCCCATTTGTCAGTATAGGACAACCATACCTTGATCTGGACATTGATAAAATGATTGAATTCCTCCTGGATTTTGTTGATCGTATGGAAAAAATCAAACAAGCTCTAGTCAGAAAGAAACAAGTTACTGAGTTTTGTCCATTTTCAGAGAAAACTTTGAAACTCCTTATGAATGAACAAGAAAAGCTGGTAGATGACAGCTTCATTGACAACTTATCTCCAAAACGAGATATAATTCTGAAAATGTTTATATATGCAGAACAATATATTTTCAGCAAGCTTGCATCTTTGTATCTGGCAAAGTTGATCAAAGATGATTCTTTACTGAATTGGTGTAAAGTAAAATTCTATGAAAAACATGCATTAAGAGTTGACAGTTCTCAGTATTACTTGAAAATGGCAAGTGTTTACTTTCAGAAAGGCAAATATCTTTCATGCAGACACTACTTAAAGAAGTCAATGGAAAGATCTCATACCATCTTTATAGCGTGTAAATGTCCAGATGAATCACTAAAAAAATCTCCTTATCAAGTCTTTGTCCAGACGAGATATAACAAAGATTGTCTCAGAAAACTGAATCCAGACACAAGTGAAGATGAGCTACAATACCAGGTGCCAATGTGTCTTATATTTGACAACCTTGAACTCACAATGATTCCAACTTCTTTACTGTATGAAACATACAGGCTATTTGGAATTAGCAGAAAGACCCCAAAGCTCAAAGTGTTTGACTATTGGTTTGACTGGGTAGTGATTGATCCCAAAGTTTACTTGTATTTCTTGCAGTATAAAAATGAAGAATCCCATGGTGACATAACAGCAGTCAGTGATGCTCTGGAGCACTTAGAAAATACTGTTATAGAAGGTTTAATAGATGGCACAGTTGTTCATATTGAGACGGCACTCAATGCACTTGGCAACATTTACATAACCAAGGGATGGTACAGACTGGCACTGCATTGCTTCCAAAGGTCTTTGGAAATAAGACCATCATGCAATGCTGCAAAGTGGCATATAACTCTTATGCTTTGGTGCCAATAAAGTTATTTGTGAAAGAATAAATTGCAGTGGGATTAAGACGTTGGTATTAAATCTGAATCAAACACGTATGAAACTCTCTTGTTGAACATTCAGCATATCTGGCTAAGAAAACCTTAACTGAACCAGTTAGTATAGAAGTGATGCGCATTCTTTATGCAACTAGCTAAACTGACTTGTTACAGAAATAACTTGTAAATACAGTTTGATTAAATGCAGTGGAAATACATCTGAATTGGACAGTTCTGTAATCCAGTTTGCTAAAGACCTGGTAAAGATTTAGTATTTAATATGTTATGCTATTTTACCAAAAATAATGAACTGGAAAAAACATAGAGTAATACGGGGGAATATCGAAACACACTAGGATTTGTGTCTGACTTGTTTGGTTAAGTGTTACAAAATTCAGATAAACTCTTGCATTTCTCATAGATATGTTCATGCCTAAGAAGTTGTGGTTGTAAATAGGTTCAAACAATAACAATTCATACCAGTCAACTTATTACTTTGTGTACCACGGCATTGGGAGTATAGGATGTTTTGTGTGGTTTACCAGACAACAAAGTGGGGTTTATCAGACATGAAAATCTCACGTGGGGTTCATTGGATAGCTCAATTCTTTTAAAAACTCTGTAGTGTTATTCATTTTTTATGATCAGAGTTACACAATAAGATTACTATTTTAATGTCAGACAGGTATTAAACAGATCTAGCGAGTCTACCAGCTTGATCTAGGGTTCTTGTAAATTGTTGTATAATAAAATATATAAATAATATATATACTTTTTTCAATTTCTTATTCAACAAAATTCATTTCATAAAATAAATGCAAAGTCAATTTCAGTAAAACAAGTTAATACTTTCTATTTCATGTTGAAAATACGATTTAAAAAGTTGTTTCCAGCTTTTCTCTGCCATATGTTTTCACGGGATACATTTGTATTTGTATTGTCGGCTATAATAGTGTAGAATGCTATAAATTGCATATTTTCAAATAGTCTGGAAAACCCTGCGTGTCAGATATTCCCCACATATTATTCTACATGTATTGTAAGATTAGATGTAGAATGAACATGATTGTGAAATATGTGTTTATGTTGACCCTTAAACAACAAAAATATTGTAAAATAATTACACACTTCCACAGTTAGTAGGAGATTGGTGTTTATGCTGACCCTTAAACATGTAAAATATTTACACACTCCCACAGTTAGTAGGAGATTGGTGTTTAAGCTGACCCTTAAACATGTAAAATATTTACACACTTCCACAGTTAATAGGAGATTGGTGTTTATGCTGACCTTTAAACATGTAAAATAATTACACACTTCCACAGTTAGTAGGAGATTGGTGTTTATGCTGACCCTTAAACATGTAAAATAATTACACACTTCCGCAGTTAGTAGGAGATTGGTGTTTATGCTGACCCTTAAACATGTAAAATAATTACACACTTCCACAGTTAGTAGGAGATTGGTGTTTATGCTGACCCTTAAACATGTAAAATATCTACACACTTCCACAGTTAGTAGGAGACTGGTGTTTATGCTGACCCTAAAACATGTAAAATAATTACACACTTCCACAGTTAGTAGGAGATTGGTGTTTATGCTGACCCTTAAACATGTAAAATAATTACACACTTCCACAGTTAGTAGGAGATTGGTGTTTATGCTGACCCTTAAACATGTAAAATATTTACACACTTCCACAGTTAGTAGGAGATTGGTGTTTATGCTGACCCTTAAACATGTAAAATATTTACACACTTCCACAGTTAGTAGGAGATTGGTGTTTATGCTTTATAGAAATAACTTGTTACTAAGCATGAAAACTTGTTAGTATAAGAATTGTGTGCATGTTTATAACTTTGACAATATCGGGATATTTTTATTTATACAACATAGAACAATCACTACGGCCGAATCCAGTCGTTGCAGTTTAAAACTATCGATTTTAAACTTACTCAAAACATCTTGTAAAAATGTATTTATCAATGCCATGTTAATTTCAAGGAACTGCAAATGTAATAGTTAATCTGATTGGCTGAATTGTTATGACTATTAATTACATGAAAGGTCAATATGAGGTGACCTCTTATGTGTGGTCATCAGATCAACTGTGCATAGAGTATTGAAGCTAAAGTTGATCTGATTTTAATGAGATTGGAGAAAGAAATAATTTGTTATTTGGCATGAAGAACAATAACTTTACTTGTTAGCATCAAAATTGTGTGTGATGGTATATGCTATTAACTTATAAACTTAGCATGAAAAACATTAACTTTACTTTTTGGTATAAGACTCGTGTGTGACGTTTATGAAGACATAACTTGTAATTTAGAATGAAAACATTAACTTCACTTGTTGGTATCAGAATTGTGTGTGATGTTTATGCTATTAACTTAAAAATATTAATTAGTATGAACACTATGCTAATCGTCCTATTAACCTTTTATAATATTTTCAAAGGAAATTAATGATAAACTACAAAAACATTTATGTTCCCATTTGTAAAATACTAGTATGCTAATTATAAATGTTACATAAGGTTTAACTGGGCCTGGTTACCTCAATCAATAGTAGGCCTGGCTATCAATCTAGGGGTCACATGTTTGAATCCCTGTCAGGCCACAGTCTGGTAGGCCTGACTATCAATCCAGAGGTCACGAGTTTGAATCCCTGTCAGGCCAGTCTTGGTAGACCTGACTATCAATCTAGAGGTCACGAGTTTGAATCCCTGTCAGGCCACAGTCTTGTAGGTCTGACTATCAATCTAAGGGTCACGAGTTTAAATCCCTGTCAGGCCACAGTCTTGGTAGGCCTGACTATAAATCCAGAGGTCACGAGTTTGAATCCCTGTCAAGCCACAGTCTGGTAGGCCTGACTATCAATCCAGAGGTCACGAGTTTGAATCCCTGTCAGGCCACAGTCTGGTAGGCCTGACTATCAATCTAGGGGTCACGAGTTTGAATCCCTGTCAGGCCAGTCTTGGTAGGCCTGACTATCAACCTAAAGGTCACGAGTTTGAATCCCTGTCAGGCCACAGTCTTGGTAGGCCTGACTATAAATCCAGAGGTCACGAGTTTGAATCCCTGTCAAGCCACAGTCTGGTAGGCCTGACTATCAATCCAGAGGTCACGAGTTTGAATCCCTGTCAGGCCACAGTCTGGTAGGCCTGACTATCAATCTAGGGGTCACGAGTTTGAATCCCTGTCAGGCCAGTCTTGGTAGGCCTGACTATCAACCTAAAGGTCACAAGTTTTAATCCCTGTCAGGCCAGTCTTGGTAGGCCTGACTATCAATCCAGTGGTCACGAGTTTGAATCCCTGTCAAGTCACAGTCTGGTAGGCCTGACTTTCAATCCAGAGGTCACGAGTTTGAATCCCTGTCAGGCTACAGTCTGGTAGGCCTGACTATCAATCCAGAGGTCATGAGTTTAAATCCCTGTCAGGCCACAGTCTGGTAGGCCTGACTATCAATCCAGAGGTCACGAGTTTGAATCCCTGTCAGGCTACAGTCTGGTAGGCCTGACTATCAATCCAGAGGTCACGAGTTTGAATCCCTGTCAGGCCACAGTCTGGTAGGCCTGACTATCAATCCAAGGGTCATGAGTTTGAATCCCTGTCAGGCCACAGTCTGGTAGGCCTGACTATCAATCCAGAGGTCACGAGTTTGAATCCCTGTCAGGCTACAGTCTGGTAGGCCTGACTATCAATCCAGAGGTCATGAGTTTAAATCCCTGTCAGGCCACAGTCTGGTAGGCCTGACTATCAATCCAGAGGTCACGAGTTTGAATCCCTGTCAGGCTACAGTCTGGTAGGCCTGACTATCAATCCAGAGGTCACGAGTTTGAATCCCTGTCAGGCCACAGTCTGGTAGGCCTGACTATCAATCCAAGGGTCATGAGTTTAAATCCCTGTCAGGCCACAGTCTGGTAGGCCTGACTATCAATCCAAGGGTCATGAGTTTAAATCCCTGTCAGGCCACAGTCTGGTAGGCCTGACTATCACAGTTTCCATGATGTTTAATATATAACATTAAGTTTAATTATCATTGATCTCTCAAAGCTGATTCAAGCAGGTAAGTTATCTGTTGTTTACAGAGATGGGCTTGCTTGAGTACATGTACTTGTTAACCTTCCAGATTTATCACAGAGATTGTGTCTGGGCAGGGATTCAAACTAACAACCCTTCGACTGATAGTCAGATACACTACCGCCTGAGATAAGGGCCTATAGCAATTTCTACACGATAACATTATATCATCTTCATAACTCATTTGCATTTAGTCCATGCATGTGTTGTTACAAATAATCTAGATATGGACATTATTATATGTATTACATCATAAAAACAATGTCTTGACAAGCCTATATATATATATATATACTCACTGAACCCTTATTGCAAAAATGATTATTATCTATTGAAAGCCAAAATAATGTACACTTTTTAAGCAGATTAAATTGGAATAATCATTTTCAAAATATAGCATTTTCCATTGAAACCAAAACTATTAACTTGTGTTGATCAAACATGTTGCAGCTTTCTTCCTTTGTAACAGTATGCAGACAGTTGTTTGGTAACAATAATAAAACATGTATATATGCATTATATCATTGTTAGTTTATCAAAACACCAGAACTCTACATTGAGTTATCAGATCTAATATCAGTAGTTGTAGAACTTTACTGGACAGACAGACAGACAGACAGACAGACAGACAGACAGACAGACAGACAGACAGACAGGGAGACAGACAGACAGACAGACAGACAGACAGAGAGAGAGACAGACAGACAGACAGACAGACAGACAGACAGACAGACAGACAGACAGACAGACAGACAGACAGACAGACAGACAGACAGACCCTTTACAACTTCATTATGGAGTTCTAAAAGCATGTATAAGATCTATCTCATATTTTTTAACTCTACGTGTGACCTTGACCATACAACTACGACCTGGGTCTTATATGCAACATGTTCAATCAATCAATATTCAATCAAGTGAACACAACATTTTAGATATACAAAATACCTTATTCATGGTTGACTCTAAGAGTAACCTTGGCCTATGAACTATTGATCTCATCTTGTGCATAAAACATCATTAAAAGGAATTCATCAAGACTTTTACAATTGGCTAAAAACATGATTTCCCTATATATCATGCCTATATATATATTCAGTGACCCTGTATTGACAAAAGAATATCGAATCAAACATGCCAAAATAATATATTGAAAAAGGATTTTTCCTAACTTGGCTGATGCTTCTATGTTAGACTAATATAGATTTCCTGCTTAAAATTTCATCATATTTTGTGACACATTAAATGAATCATTTGATTTCATTTCGATTTCAAACTGATCCATTATACATTTTCACACACAGTAAAAATTGTTTCATCTTTGAAAAAGTCTGAATGATGATGCAAAGGTTGTCAAACAGTTTTTAAATGCTGCCTTTTCTTTAGAATGGGGATTTCGTTTCATTTACCACTCCAATTCAAATATTGATTTTGTCACGTTTTATGTTGATTTAACATTCCAAACCATTCGGATTTTATTTAATAATGATGAGATGCTTTTTATCCATTTTGATAATTATTTTATTTTTTTAACACATTTATAGCATTTCCCTCCAATATATTCCCTTTAAGGCATATTTGTAACAACTATAGAAAGTTTGAAAGAAATCTGTATACTAAGGAAAGAATTTCTTCATCTACGGACAGACAGATATGGTGAGACCAGTACACTCTGGCCCCACCCTACCCCTGCAACAACTTCATAACTGAGAGGTTTAACAATGAATGTCCTACAGTGGACAACACATAATGAGGCCAATCAAAAATGTGCAATAAATTCATAAAATAATCCTAGAATAAGAATAACACTTATTTTTTACCTGGAATGACCTGCCCGCGTAGTGCCTGGAAGAGCAAGATATAGCCAACTGCATGGCCATCTGTGACCATCGCTGTTCCACTAGAGCCAGCGGCAAAAGATGCTTGAAAAACTTGACGATCAGACGCAGAAAGTACTCTAACTGCTCGGCACTCTGGGTAACCAATGTTTTGGGTGTGATGTCCTCATAGCACCATAATGGCCGACCCCTCCTTGATGTGGAAATAATTTAAAAGATCAGAAATAATAAAAATAACTTTTACATCAATTGTGAAACAAGTTCTAACAACTTAGACAAATCTCGTTTGAAATCTTCCTGGGTAGAACCAGTACTAAGCAGATGCATATAAAATGTTTTGCTCAAGGACACCACACATAGCAGTAGTTGAGGATCAAACCAAGGACCCTCCAATCTTGAATCCGATGCTCTACCACTGGTCCATATGCTCTACAAAATTAGTTTATAACAATAAACTCATAGATATGACTATAATGTTTATTTTGACCATTTAAATGCCATAACACTTATTAATAATCAGAACAAGCTCCTTCAACAATATACATGTATTAGAGATATTAATGACTCCACCAAAAGTTAAGTAACAAAACTCGAAAAGTTTGAGTGATGTTGACAAATATCGAACTTGACCTGTATTTTTGTAATTATAAAGCCATACACCCAATATCAATCAAATACAAAGAACCCTTCAGAAGCTACTAATCGTAAACACATTTTTTACCTTCCATGGACAAACTGACACTACATGCCCCTTCACCATTCCTCTCATGACAAGGCCATAAAAAATGTAAATGCTATCTATCATGTACTAGTATATAACAATTTAAGGACTCATTAATCACTTGCTACTAGTTCATGGACATTTATAATTTACAAAATATTAACTATAGAATATTTGAAACTACACGGCGCTGTTACTGATATGACCATGAGAGCTCTGCTCTGATAATCCCGAGAGCTGCTGTTTAAATGTCAGAAACAGATTTAGACTGGAGCATGACCCACCCTCCACTCCCTTAAACTACATTACAACCTCCACACTGGATATGCTACTCCTCATGCACAAACCTAAATAAAAGGCTATTGTACCTAGATGATATAATCTCCCAAATTGCTTTCCACCATATATTTGCATAAAGCAATATGCAGAAATATAGTCAAAAGCCTTTTCTTCTATAACATCTGCATTACATTGTCCAATTGAACTGGATATGCTTCCCCACATCCACTCCCCACACACACCCTCAATGTCCAAATATTGCACGGTATAATGTCATGAATTGCTCCCCTTATCCCATATTTTCCCAAAATTTCACTCACCATCTCTTCCTCCCATGAGCAGGAATATAAAGAAAAAATTAAAAGCCAATTTCATTACAAAGATCAATCTTACCTTTTCTTCATGAGATCCAACACCGCCTTGACAATATCAATTACAGAGTTTAGCGTGTCTGGATCAGTTGACTCTGTTCCGGACTCAGTGGATGGCTGGTCGGGTGTAGGCGGGGTAGAGGGTGTGCCTGGCATCAGGGTTGTAGAACTGTCAACTCGGAATAGCGGGCGAGATTCCTGGTGATCTTCAGCACTTGAGTTGGCTGCATATACAAACACCAGTACATCAATAGCAGAACTGACTGTGGTATTTACTCCACTCTTAACATTATTAGCTTGCTGTGTTAATTTCAAACGTTCAACTTAGTGGTATTTAAAAATCAAAACAGAAACTATGTTGTTTTTGGGTCTGACACACCCTTCATATCAACTTTAACCAGTCAATATTTATAATCTTGGATCATTTTTGAATTTCACTTTAACTTTCCTGGTCCAATCCTCCCCCGTTAGAGAAAGTGCTGTACATAGAAGATCTTACATGAGTGCTTATTATTAAATTCATTAAACGAGTTGGGGTAAATATATTATGCAAGTTTCTGCCGAGCATTATATCATTTTCCGACCGAGTTTAATAAATTCAATAATAAATGAGCACAAATATAAGATTCATTTTATCATATATCTCAGAAAAAATTTACATTTAACAGATCACCTCTATAAGGAATGAGAAATAATCGGCATGTGAGTTTCCGTGAGTCATCGTATGACGTAATGTCTCAAAATAACGTCATTTAACCATGACAAATCAATGTCATTTATATATTAGGGCAAGTCAGAAAGTATTAGATTTGCGTACAGGAGCCGAGTTATATGGAAAACAACAAGTGATTAATTGTAATTGATATTACACTAGGTCAATATAAAAAATATGTCATGGGTTTATTACACCCCTGCACCGTAAATTATGTGATAAATAAATTACTTAAGTGTTGGTCTTACCCTAATCCAACAATGCATAGGCACATTACAAACATTTTTTCATTTGTGCTTAAAATACAAACTGCTGCTCTATGCAGTATTCCATATGTATTCTCATGTGGTATTTATAAACAGTTGATACTCACTGACTCGAACTCTTATATTTAGAAATTCCTGTTATCTCAAATTTGAAGTTTAGTCCCGTTATTTTCCCTTTTATTTTTAAATTAATTAACTCCTGGTATATCAAATTGCAGTAAGGGCTTTTCCAGAATTAAATGTATGGGGGGGTCGGACGGCAGTATAATTAAAATTTTATGCCTGGTGGGTGTTTTCATAAAAAAAAATGATGCCTTGTGGGGTAAAAGCTTATTAAAATTTTATGCCTTGCCGGTATTTCCGTCTCTGAACCGAATTTTTTCTTCAACACCGTTTTTCTTCTCAAAATTTTATACATTTTCTGCCCAGATTTTTCCTCCCGTCGTATACAAAAACATAAAATTGTCCTTCCCCATGTACCGCACATCCCGCAGCGTCTAGATTTCAGCGAGCGTCTTATCTTTATCGCAGCAGAAACTGCAGGTCTTTTAAATTTACCTTGATTTGACCTTTATGTTTGCCACTGACACGCGTGTTGTAACGATTGTAATACACAGCCTCCAGACATCATGACCAAGTGAACGTTTTACGCGACTACACAGTTGGACGACACTCGATACACTGGTGTTGTTTATGTTAGGGATTGTCTTCAATTAACTTTTTCATCTCAAACTGATTGATCTTTTTTTGTTAAGACCGCTATAATGTAATTACATCACCCGACAACAACATATGATTTAACTTGTTTGTTTGAAACAAAGTATAATTATCTACCTTCGGACTTCCCGAAAAGTGACAAGAAACATACTCTTGGTCGTGAATAAATTATTTACACGGAAATGTACGAGCTAGTCAGATGGCGGAATACGCTCGTAGCAGGCCGTAACCACGTCTACTTTATTAAATTGATGCCGAAATGCTGTGTCACAAAATTATCTCCTCAAGTAAATTTTACGAACTATATATCAATATTTGACGTATCGGATATGTTACCAAATACTCCAACACGGATATGAATATACAGACGTGTATATTATTAAATTCCGCAAAACTTACGATTCAACTCTACGGCGGCATTGCTATAATTATATGCATATCCGCGCTGTTTGACACTAATTTATTCGGCACAAAAAGAAACACCAAGAAATGCAAAGTCTATTGTGACAAAAAATCTAAATTTGGACCTTGCGTTAGCAGTGAAAATAAAAAACACATTCTCAGATATGTCACCCCACACCCTATACGCCTCATTCTTACCCCATTGTCTGAAAAAATCATGGCGAAAAGCAGATATTTCTTAACGGTCGTACAAAAACATAAATTGGACTGTGAAATTGTCTTTGAGCATCCATAACCGGATTGTTTGCCATCGGGTGTGCAAAATGAGGTCAAATTAGATTAAACCTTTATCGATAGTAGGGAGTAAATAATATGTGTCATAATAATGTTTGTTTCACTGTCAGAGTGACGTCATCGGACATTGGCACAAGGCGTTAATGAAAGGGACAGCATGTTCATTCTGTGCATAAATTAAGGCATGTGTAGCATAACTCTCTTTACGGATCATATCAATTTAATAGTAATTCTTTTTTAAGAAATTAGTATACTGAAAATAAACATTTTAGAAGACAACTAGTTACAAACAAACACTAACCTTTAATTATTAATATGTTGTGTTTTTTTCTCGTTTGTTATCTGTAGTGCCCCTTTATTTAATTCTCGACCTGAGATAATTTGTGACGTAATATCGGCATTAGATCAAAAGTGTAACGTCGGCGTACTTCAAAGAAAGTAGGCAACCGTCCAGACTACTAATTTTGGAAGCGTTATAATAAGAAAACATTAGAAAGGGGATTTTAGCCTCTTTTTTTATTTTTATTTTGTGCATGGTGGTATTTTATCTAATTAAAATTTTATGCATGGTGGTATATATCACAATTAAATTTTATGCTCTGTGGGTAAAAAAAATAAGTGCCGTCCGACCCCCCCATACATTTAATTCTGGAAAAGCCCTAATTCGATTTATTCACTATTTCGAATCTGTTCTTCGGTCCCTCCATCCTAAAATCTATTGATTTCTCACTCGTTATTTCAAATTTTTATTACCGCATGAAGATGAAAGGCAAATGGCCGAAGGTGATAATAGCTGATCCCATACCTGTAATTTATCACTTCATGTGTCTGTCCTGGCAGGTAAGGTAATTGTGTCATCAAATTGTTATGATACAAACACATGCGAGACACACGCTAATTAGGCAAACAACGCCACTCTTATTTGGGTGACAAAATTTTAGAAGACATCTGTTCTATTTTTTCATATTATTTTTTATTTATAAAGTTGTTGTAACCATTGCTTGTATATAATCTGTGTTTATTTTTCTGTTGCATAATTATTCTATTATTTGATATTCATGGAAATAAAAAGTATAAATAACATTTTATTTATCTATTATAGCACACTTAAACAATAACAATGTTCACGTACTGGGCAAATAGACAAATAACTTACACACAGAAAACAACGAACAACATACGTTTGCGTAGAAGAAAATGATTTATGTAAAAAAGTTAAATTTACCACGATTTAAGATAATTCCACAGCACACATCAATATAAACAAAGTTTATATTATGTGTAAATATAACAACAACATATCATTTTGAGTATCAAACAACAAATATAGGTATTTACATGTACACATATATTCAGAACGAAATCCGGATATTTCGAATTATTTTTACGGTTCCACAGAATTCTAAATAACAAGTTTCGACTGTAATTCAATTTAATTTATTTTAATTTTTTGTCACATAATCTGTCATTATCACTTGATCTGTCATTATCACTTGATCTGTCATTGTCACATGATCTGTTATTTCATTACATAATATTATTTTTTCATGTCACAGCAAGATTGTGGTGATGCCACAGGAAGTGACGTGTACAATTCCATTATCACTTGATCTGTCATTGTCACAAGATCTGTTATTTCATTTCATAATATTATTTTTTCATGTCACAGCAAGATTGTGGTGATGCCACAGGAAGTGACATGTACAATACCATAATTTTCTCTAGCAAATACTGATTGTGATTGAATATTAAAGGGGAACGCAACCCTGTGTATAAAACAGGATAATATGAATAGCTATGAGTTCAGCTTTGTATTAATAGTATTATTATGCATAAATTCGAGTCCATAAAGATATATCAGCTCGTTTTGTAACGGTCATTTTCGCACATCGACTTTATGGTGGAAGTCGCCATATTGGATACCTGCGTGACGTCATAACTGCACTTCCGGTTTAAAACATAATTGATTTATACGCTACAGCAGATGTAGAAACGTGCAATTATAGTCACCGGCAAAAGTACTCGCAAGACTAATAAAATGGATTTTAGTAACGGAGAAGGACTTTTTGCCTACAACTTTGAACCAGAATTTTCAGAAGCAGAGTTAAATGAATTAGAAGACGAGAGAAATAGTGAGACGGCACAGTTGTTCACACACGTGAAAGATTTTTGCAGCTGCAAAAACAGTGTAATGATGCTTTCGTCTGACGAAAATACGTGCTGCAGATGCAATTTCACACTATTGGAAATTCAGAAGATTTAGAATGTATCACAGAAATAATACAGAGATGTGACAGCAATGTCTTATGAAGTTTTCACCCAAAAAGATGATAACTGTTAAACAGTCACACCGATCATGAACCAGAGATCAAACCCGAAACCCATCAATCACAACTCTGACATCTTATCATGTAGCCTGACATTGATGATTGAATTTTTCAAAATAGTAAAATTACCCTTAGCTTGATAAAAAAAAGTAATTATTGCCGTCAGTGTTGATGTAGATCCAGACGAGCCTGCACATTCATGCTGTACTATCAGGGTTTATACTGTTTGCTACTCAGTCAATACATTATCAAAAAAAAACACTAATTAGACCAAGAATGGAATTAAGGGAAAATGTTTTGTTACATATATTTACCTGTCTAAGAGAGAATAAGAAATAATATTATATCTCTTTTCTTATCGTGTTTAGCTGGTGCGGCCATTGTTGCGTACTGAGAAATGGCTGATAAAATTTTGATTTCATATCCTTTTTAGTAAATTTAGATGAAGCATGAATGAGTTGGGTTTTTTTTGTGTTGTTTTACGTAACTGGCACTGTCTTTTGGTTATTCAAATGGTGTTACTACCCAATTTGATATATGATGATTATCTATTCTACCAGTTCTCTGAACATATATGAATGTGTCTCCTTATAGGGAGTGTCATATGGAATATAATGTCTACAGGCATATTGCACAAAGTGTATGTTACTGTCCAGCTACTGGCACCCTGCTGAGCTTTCATAATTCACCAACACCACATTCACACCATGTGGTAATGAGAAATACCCTGCCACATTGTGCATATTGTACCCTAATAAGCGTGATCACCCCAGGTTTAATGACCCCAGGGTTTATGACAGGATGTTATATCACACAGTATTATGCCTTATTACTAATTTAAACATTTTCAGTTAATTAGGGTTTCAATATTAATGCAAACTTACAAGTAAAAAAATTAAGTTATATGATTTTATGAATATTTTTCATAAATTGTATACCAGAACACTATTTTAACAGTAAAAAAAACTTTTCATGTATTAATGAATAAATAAAGGAACAAAGGTTTTACTTTATCTTTTTTCATTGCGAAGTTCAGGTAGTTCAAATGTCTATTCAAGAATAATGACCTAGTTGACTGTGAAAAAGCCATATATCAATAAACTAAATTGCCTATTGATTATAAAATTAATAAAATGAGTTTATGAACAATTAATGGTTGACTGAATATTTAGCATCATTTTTTGTCATCGAGGGTTTACTGTTCAGATGTTCAGTTAACCTAACCACTGTTTCCTGCAAAGGTTAACCAGTACTCGAGCACACCCAACAACCGCAAGTAACTGATAATTTTACCACTCGAATCAGCCGTGAGAGACAAATGATTTTAAGACACAATGTTGTATGTCAGTCATCACAGAGACTGTCGCCGGGTTGGGATTCGAACTCGAAACACCAGGATTGATAGTTAGACACGTAACTGACTGAGCTAATCGGGCCTGTCACAATTAATTGGCCTTAATTTGTATTTTAATAATAACTTTTAGATACCATGTCGTTTTCACACCTTATGTTTTGGCATTAACCTCTTGTTTTTATTGTTAATTGGATTATCACACCTGTTCAAACAGACTGCAATTATAATATTGTGAAAGTTTGCTATATCAATTTCGCAATATTTTGGAAGAGTATATAAAATTACAAATTAAATTTTAGAAATCAGCTGAGCTATATGTTATTAGCACATTTTTAAGAGCTTCCCACTGGATAATATACACTAAGTTTATATGTATGTCGCATATGGTCATCTTCGTACTGAAATCATCAGAAATTGTATCCTAGGGTAGTAGTACGCCAAGGCATTGGAACGCTTCATTCTACAATCTTAAGTCCTACCCCAAAGTATAAAGGTGTTTTGCGCGTGATGTCACCAGAAGCTTGACACTGAGGCAATGTGAAATCACATATTAGGAAAAATAAAAACAACGCTGCCCACAAAACATATCGCATTACTCCACTCACTTATTCCGCTGAAGAAAACAATATTTATGGTTAAATCCTTCAATTCAGAATAGTTTTCGCGTTTAATTGTCTTCCTTCGATGTTCACTAATGTACTGTTTATCTATCTATCAATTGTTTACGTGAATTAGTGTATATACAAAAGAGTATCAGTAGAGAGCAGTCACTAACGACACAATACAATTTGCGCGATAACTAGAACGGAAGTGCAGTTATGACGTCACCGAATACCTCCATCACAAAAGAGCTACAAAATGGCGGCGCCCATAGCATTTAGGAAACGCTTGAAATCATGATATTTAATGTCATTTTTCTCATTTGATAAATTTCGTACAATTAAAATTTGTTGATTTTTGTGTTATTTACATGTCTATTTAACGATAAATAGCCATTTATATTCTGATGTGCGGTACCCTTTAAGCGTCATTTTTATGCCATCAAAGGCTAACAGACGATCAGTAAACCACTGTTTCCTGGGATCATGAAAGGTTAACCAGTACTAGAGCACACCCCATCTCTGTAAGTAACTAATAACTTTCCCACTTGAATCAGAGGTGAGAGATGAATGATAATGAGACACAGTGTCATATATCAATCATTACAGAGACTGTTGACGGGCCAGGATACAAACTCACAACCCCTGGATTGTAGTCAGATACATAACTGACTGAGCTAATAGGGCCCGGGTACTAGCAAATACCTTACTTCCTGTTAACTCACAGATTAGAAATCATAAATCATTGACAAATATTTTCAAAAGTGTAACAACAAATCTGACCTTGATCACCAGTGGAGTTCTCTTTTGTCTCAATCAGCTGCAGCGTATCATCGAGGTTTGTCTGGTAACATAGCAACAGTCGTGCCACCTCAGGACAGTCCTGATTGGCTGCCAGTAACATCAGATTTAACATCAACTTCTTACAATGTTCATATACCAACTCCTTGTTGTGGTCCAAGCCTGTGGGGATGGAACATACAATACATTAAAAACTTTGTATAGATAAGTAAACACTTTTACGTATTTATTTTGAAAGTCTTATATGAATGGTCATTTAATACATCAAACGAGTTAACAAAAATGTATTGTGCGAGGCTCTTTGTGGAGCCTGAGCAGAAGATGGACTGACCTATCTATTTAATGTGTGGAGTGCATGGTCCAGTGGTAGAGCATCAGACCAAGGATCTGAGGGTTGTGGGTTTAATCCTCCTTTACGGGGAAGACACCTTACCCAAATATGCTTAGTACTGGTTCTACCCAGGAAAACTGCGAGCGTAATTTATCTAAGTTGTAATAACTTGTTTCACAATCAAAGTAAAATAAATAAGTTTTAAACTAAATTTCATATTTACCCAAGAATATGACGTGGAGCATGAGCGGAAGATGGGCTGACCAATCTATTTCAAGTCCATCCAAAACCATGTCTGACATAAACATGATTGCAATGTTGCTCCTACAATAATAAAAACATATAAAATTACATGAGCCGTAACGGTACAAGTATCAGGTGAACAAATGCGACTCCTAACAGGTACATGTGTAATAACATATTATGTCTTTTATTTTTCAAAATTCCAAAGAGCTATAAAGCCCATGAGGATAAAAATATATATATACATGGTGACAGTGAAGAACAGTATAATATTTAACAAAATCATAATATAAAACACACATATATGAGAGATTTTCATCACGACATTCATATATAAGTCTAATTTTTTAGAATTAATAAACATTCAAAATAGTATTGTTTGTTTAAGAAGGTGCTGTTAAGCTTCAATTATACAGATATTATACAATATAAAAAAGAAATATCTGTGTTATATGTAATATATATATATATATATATATATATGGAGATTATTATTTTTGAACAACCAGACTACAGTGAGCGCGCCTAGCTACAATGCAAACTAATGCCACAAGACCAGGATATCAACCAAATCAATAAAATTGATGTCAACACTATCACTTATAAACAATGGTCTTACATGCAACATATCTGGACTGTTAGGGCAGTTTACATGCATGAACTGATAGCTTTATATGAGTAGGATCCAGTTAAGGATTTATAACTACTCACATACTATAGGAAGGAAAGGCATAGAAATCCGTTGGATCATGACGATTTAGAGAAATTTAGTAAATGTATTCTTTCATAAAGACATTAACGGAATATATATATATAAACCAATAATTTCTAATTTTAAAATCTCTCGACCAAGTTTGGGCTCAAACCAAAGACTTAAGCATTGAAAGGATAGTTATTTTAAAATAGAGTCTTAGAGTAGTGGATCACAAAAGATCATTTAATTAAATGTAACAACTATGTTTTGTACCTGTGAAATCCTGCTGAAGATTGGAGGTTGTCGGGTAGGTACTCAGATAGTGGTGCGAAGTATCCACCATATGCTGGCATTGGTAGAGGATATGGTGCATTCGACTCATTCCTGCGCTGTTCTGACGCTCCCCTCATTGGGGAGGGAAGAGACATCTCATCGTCAGAGAGTTCGCTAGAATCTCCACTTCCCTGCGTGGAATCTGTGTGTGGTGTGCTGGAACATAAATGATACAGTTATACAGGTGTAGTTACCTATCTCTGTAGAGTTGAACACAAACCACCACAAACTAAAACACCTTTGTCATTAATGTGAAGCTTCAAGTTATGGTAGCTTCCACGGCTGTATTACACACAGCCTTAGAAAATGATCTTAAACTTGAAATTGAAACAAGCACCTGGTACATGTAGGTACTGAAATACTGGCTTACATGCAAAAACTTAACCTGTGCAATGGCAAAACATCAACAGTGATAAATAGGGATTATAAACCCCTCTTATTTATGGAAAAGTAGAGCTAAAAAGGTGTAAAATCACTGAAGACTATTTCAGCATTTAATATTCTAGGAATAGTAATGGTAACATCAATATTTGATCAAATAACTTAACAATAAGTACTTTCAGAAATTTCATGTTTAATTTTAGCAAGAGCTGAAATTTTGAATTTTGGATTATGAAAAAAAAATCATGCCTGAAAACATGAGTATTCCTGTCCCCATGGCATAAGGTGAGGTTTCCGAGTAACGTAGCATATTGTTAAAAATTTGCTTTTTGTTTCTAGCCAGAAGTGTGTCTGTCGACACGCATCCCCCTTTCTATTGATCGAAAACAAATTTTTTTACCAAAAACTAAATTGAAAAGGGAGCATTACAAATATAAAAATTTACCTATACATCAGTATTTTATAACTGTATCGATATAAAAATTGGCCTATATTTCTGAATTTTATAACTGTACAGGTACACTTGCAATATTAAATACATAGACCCATTTAGAACAGAAACCAATATTTAACTGGACACACAAACGGACAGATGGACAGGGGTAACAATGAATGCTTCATCACCATTCTTTAAATGGCAAGGACATAAAAAAAATCGCTATACAGGACTATTGATTACTACAAAACTACCTAAACTTTGTTTAACTATATAAACTCATCATACGTGTCAGTTAGGGCCTCGTCTGGGTTGGCACTGTGACGTTTAGTGTGAAGTGTTCCCTTTGCCAGGGCCACATCTGATGAGTGACTGACTAACTTCTCATCATAGGTCGTGTTGGCTGGGATGACAGGACGTCTGATCACAGACAGACGAAAGAATGGCGGCGTCTGCGTCCTCTCTATATTCAGGTTCAGAACCTCCACTGTCTGTAGTTCTGCCATCAGTTCGTCGACGAGACGCTCTGGTCTAGCACGACCAATATAGCTGATGACCCGCTTAGCCTGTAAAACAAAATAAACAGAAAACGTTATAAATTATAAAGGTTTTCAATCAATAGTGAGAGTTCTCCAATGCTGATGGTCTAAGATGCAGTCTGAAGATCATTTACCTCTCACCGCTAAAGTCATAAGTTCCAGTCCTGTTCGCTTTACTTATTCTGAGATCTTCCTTCACTAATAAAACTGAATATGCCATATATAACCTGAAATGTGTTGAAAATGGTATTGAACCTCATTAAATCCACAGTGAATCATCAGAAAGCATCAGCCATCTACTGGCTCTCCCAGTCAATGAATGTTGTTATGGTCCTCGTTCAATTATTAACCAACACATCAGACACATGCCTTTATCAAACATGGAAACTATACCTAGAGGTCATCATTAATCAAAACACCTACAATGGAGTACATGGTCCAGTGGAGCATGTGGTCCAGTGGTTAAGCATCAGACATCCAAGGGTCATGGGTTATTCCATCCCCCACAGCTATATGTGTGTCCTTGAGCAAGACACTTTATCTGTATATGCTTAATACTGGTTCTACCCAGGAAGACTTTAAACATGATATGTCTATGTTTTAAGTACTCTTTGCACAATCAATGTAAAATAAATAACACCTACAAAATAGTTCTGACCTTATTCAATCTGGAATGATACTACAGTAAAACCTGTATAAGTAAGTAGCCAATAGTCTTAAGCAGCCACATTTGTTTTTTCCCATTTCTATGCTTTCAAAGCAAATTAACCTGTATTAAGCAACAACCTGTCTTAAAACGCCACATTTGCTCCTTGCTTTAAATGGCTGCTTAAGACAGATTTTATTGTAGTTCGGATGCAGTTTTAAAAGTGTAAAATACAAATGCTGTCATAAGGTGGCAGCACTTACCTGGGGCAGAAGCTCGGTGGCAGCCATGTTAATTATTATGACCAGGTAATGCATCACCACACGTATGTTGTTGGGCCAGCACTCCACAAGGGCCGCCCACAATGCTTCCAGTTCTTGTGGATGATCGTCGCCAAACTGAAATCATGTTGATAAAATTTCAAACATTATCAGTTAATTTATTTTCATTAAACTATTCTACATTATTTCCATTAATAGAAATTAACTTCTAAAGTAACATAGATCTTAACTGCACAATTTCAGGACCAACGAAAATTGAACTGTCACCCTGTTTACATAATTATAATTTCTATAATACATTATTGACTGAGAGCCAAACAATGTATATCCTTATCAACTGTAACTGCAATGACTCACAAGCTTACCAGTGTTTATATTGTTTGGATCCCAGTCTGTTAATTGTTATTATTTATTAACCGATTAGTTGACACTAATATATTATAGCATGATTGCGATGAAAGCTCAGTGCTTATATGAAACGCTCTCGAGTCCACTTTCTGGGTAGAACCAGCACAAAGTGTTGTTTTATTAGAGGAATCGGGTTGAGTATGGTGATCAAACCATTAACCTCTGACTTGAGTGGCCAACACTATCCATTAGACTACCACCCCCGCTTGAAACAGATTATTATTAACCTATTGAAATAACAATATGATAGTCCAAAACACAGATGAAATTATATAAATCCTCAATTCACAGCATGGAAAGCAAAGAGATCGTGAAAGCTCTGGACCACTGGACAATAGAGAATATTTCAGTTTTAAGAAAAAATATGAAATAATCTTTGAATAAAAGAATGAGATAGTTGACTAGTTAATTGCTCCACAGACCTTGACAGTGATGTACAACATGTTGTTGAGGACCATCTTCGTGGCCTCCTGAGACCCCCATCCTTCTCCTTTGAGGGGAGGTTTCAAAGTGGGCTCTGAATAGTTGTCGTGGTCCCTGGACATTGAGCTGCTGGAGGAGCTCGACTGGGGCAGGGACGGGTCCACCAACTCCATGTTGTGTAACCATGGCTCCAGGTACTTCAACAATGTCTGACGTATTGATGGTTTCGCTGTCTGGAATCGGTGAGTTATTTCTATAATGGAACAAGTGGTAAACAATATTTGTTGGTAAGTGAATTTATTCTGACAGAATGTTGACACACAAAGGTCACAACAGGAGACCCTGGAAAACAAGGTTTTTAACAGCTGAATTAAAGAGTCGTCATCACATAAATTACGGTGCAGGAGAGTTATAAACCTACGACATAATTTTTACATTAACCTAGTGTAATATTACTTCCAATTCATGGCTCTGTGTTTTCCATGCAACTTGGCTCTAGTATGTAAATGGCAGAAGTACTTTCAGACTTCCCAAACGAATATATAAATAACATTTAATTGTCATGGTTAAACAACGCCGTTTTAGGACTTTATGTCATACGATGACTCGATGAAACAGATATGCCTGATTTTTTTCTTGTTCCTGTTAGAAAAAATCTATTAAATAAGTGGTAAATTTAAACTTTTCCAAGTTTTGTGATAAAATTGATCCTATATTGTTTATTTATTATTGAATTTATCAAACTCGTTCGAAAAAATGATATAATGTTTGGCAGAGCCTCGCATAATGTATGCTTTCCAACTTGTTTGATTAAAAATAAATAAGCACTCATGTCAGATCCGCTCTTTATCACATGTAGCAGCTCAGTCTAAAGTGTATCTGATGTCAATCAAGGGGTCAAACAAACAAACAATTATCACATGTAGTAGCTCAGTCTGAAGCATATCTGATGTCAATCAACGGGTCAAACAAACAAACAATTATCACATGTAGCAGCTCAGTCTGAAGTGTATCTGATGTCAATCAACGGGTCAAACAAACAAACAATTATCACATGTAGCAGCTCAGTCTGAAGTGTATCTGATGTCAATCAAGAGGTCAAACAAACAAACAATTATCACATGTAGTAGCTCAGTCTGAAGCATATCTGATGTCAATCAAAGTGTCAAACAAACAAACAATTATCACATGTAGCAGCTCAGTCTGAAGTGTGTCTGATGTCAATCAAGTGGTCAAACAAACAAACAATTATCACATGTAGATGCTCAGTCTGAAGTGTATCTGATGTCAATCAAGGGGTCAAACAAACAAACCATTATCACATGTAGTAATTCAGTTTGAAGTGTATTTGATATTAATCAAGGGGTCAAACAAGCAAACAATTATCACATGTAGTAGCTCAGTCTGAAGCATATCTGATGTCAATCTAGGGGCCAAACAAACAAACAATTACCACATGTAGCAGCTCAGTCTGAAGTGTGTCTGATGTCAATCAAGAGGTCAAACAAACAAACAATTATCATATGCAACCTTTGTTTCATGCTTTTAATGATTAAGTTCAAATTAATATACAGAAATATTTCTCTTTACGAATACAGTGCCTTCATGAGATAATGATGAGAAAGGGTAAATAACCTAAAAGTGGGCAGTAGTGTGTGGTTAGAGTGTTGGTTACTCATGCCAGAGCTTGCAGGTTTGATCCCCAGCTCGGCCTGTTGCCTCTCAAAAACAACAATTCAGTACCGGTACTACCCAGGAAGCAGATTCCAGCATGTTTTATATAATCTCTGATCTTTCTTCACAAATGAGTATAAACTAACCTAAAGACAAATTAAACACAAAATTTAACTGAATAAAAATCCATGCTATATTATCATCTAAAACAATTAAGCACCTGAGAAGATTGGCATGGTCAGTTCTGGATGGAGCCTTGCCAGCTGGTCAGACAGAAAGATTTGTGATTTACAGTACGACACTGAGAGGTATACGTCATTCAGCGCCCGATGATGCTCCGGATTGTCATTGAGCACCGACTCCTCCTGGAAAAAACGGCGGTCCAACAAGTGTAGAAACTGAACGGCTGTCTCATGAGTTGCTATACGGGGATTTCCAACATTTAGAATGGAGAGGTTCAGCATGGCCACGTGATCACAAGGGTACTCCCTGAAATACAGATGCAGTTACACAATAAAGGTATCAGTCCAGAAACATGTTCCATCAACATTAACTGAGCTAAGAAAATACTTAAAATATACAGAAATTTATTACATTTTGTTGTATATAACTCAATGCACTCTGCATTGTTACATGATACACATTATCTTGCATGTGTCCTGAGTATATAAACCTATGTTGCTCTGGTCGCAGGGCTTTTAATCTGTTGTAGTCTCAAATAAACATACACATACTTACAGCAACTGACTTGTGATTTATTCAGAACAATACATATTACAACACATTCCATCAACAGTAATTTGGCTGTGTATATATTCAAAACTTAAAGAAGGCAGAAATGTATACTATTAAATGTCAACATCAGCATTAACAAGTTATTAAGTATATACATAACTAGTTAACTTAATTTGTATGGAACTACACCCTCAGTCCGAGGCTATACAATATTTTGCTCCATGTTCAACTCAAGCTTTCATCACAAGTTTACTCAAGACAACAGAATAAATGTAAATACTTGTAACTGTCTGCCTCAATTCTGCATTCATTTTTTCAAATTTAAAACCATGGCAAGTGTTTGCATTTTGAATTTGTGCTTTTATATGAATGCTGGAAATTGTGTTGGAGAACACGCTTGAGTTGAGAAAAAAAAATTAACTTTGGGGCCTTGGTCCAATTACCCTTTGTTAATTATAGTTATTCTTGTGGTGCTACCAGTGGTTTGTCTGAAACATTTGTTTTAATATCTCCCTTTGGATGTTTAACCCTTTTCTCCATAGATACGCGTTTTCCCGCACCAATCACAGAAGGCCTTTGAAAACAGTGTAGGAAGAGTTCAGATTGCTCGTAACAAGAAATCTGAACACTTCCTGTACTATTTTCCACTCTGTCAGTTGATATAAACATAATTCAACCAATAATTCAAAAGCCTTCTATATTAGGTGTCCAAAGGTGTCTATATTCGAGGTGTCCAAAGGTGTCTATATTAGAGGTGTCAAAAGGCGTCTATATGAATATAAAGGGTTAATTCAATAAACATGTACAATTTTCTGCAGGTGTATGGAATTTCACCATTACAGTTCATGATCATCTTTTGTCACGTAATATTATAATTATATAATTATCAAGTAATAATTAGAAATTGATTGTTGGGAGTAATATGTAGATTATCTTTAATGAGTTTGAGTTGCGGATGGAAAATTTTGTCCCAAGTGATAACTGCTGCAACCAGGCTTTGACAGTTATTCAAAGGGACAAAAACACTTTTTCATGTATACACTCGGGTCTCTTTTAAACATGGTAAGCCGGAATCAACGGAATAAAACCACGATAAATGCCCCACCACGCTATAAATATCCCAAGGTGCACTGCGCTATATTATTTGGAAATACCTTTTCCGGTTGAAGTACAGTAAACAAACACGTGATAATGTGTGATAAATATGACAGACCATTGTTTGTTGACGTAAATCAATTAAAAGTAATGTTGTTTATAACAATAAAAACATCATTATTTTCATTTTGAATTATCAAAGTGTAATTGATGCATAAATACATGGTCACAGTTGGGAAAAACTTACCGAGCTTGCAAACACTTGGTGATTTAGTTGAGATTTTGGATCAATTCATTAATCATTATACTACTGGCTTTTAATGTATCTCGTTGAAAATATCAATTTCAGTTTTGCATTATATTGGACTGCATTATAACGGGACCTGAGTGTACAAACATTATTATGTGATTTTTTAAGATTATTATTCCGGTCTATTTTTTTATAGAAGCACAAAGAAAATGTTGTATTTATGATGAATATGTCATAACTTGAGGTATTTGTCATAGCATGAGGATTTTATAAATGATGTTACATCACAGAGCGAGGAGGGTAGGATTAGCGCATAGACAGAATGAAAAACTTGTACATTGTAAAAATGAGCAGAAATCCTTGTCCAGTATGCAAGATTTTATCTAACACTTGTGTCAAGAGAAACTTTATGCGCTCATGAAATGTACACACAATAAAGATGTCACATTATTCTCACAAATGATAAATCAACATATTTGAAAGCAGGGCTGTGTAGTGGATAAAGTGTCGACTGCTCACACCAGAAGTTGTTGGTTTGATCACCAACTTGACCTGATGTCTCTCAGTACTGGTTCTACCCAGGAAGTGGACTCAAGGGCTGTTCATTACGCTTAGATGATTCTTCGCAATTAAGTTAAAATATATTAGTATAAACTAACATATTTGAAAAAAACTATCATCAAGAGTACATGATTTGATACTGAGATTCAAACACTCGGTATCACTGTCTTGTCAAGAACCTTGGCAGAGTATCAACACAGTTGTATGTGTGGTTCATTTACATTTACTTTACCTTGTCTGGAAGACTGCAGCTAGGGCATTAAAGCAGCCATCAGATACTTCATTTGCCCCGGTATAACATCTGTCTATCACCCAGTCCAGGAGACCCTGGTTGTCCGAGTTGAAGTCCAGCAGCAGCACAACTGTCTCCTTGGCTAGGTCATAAATCTAGATAAATAATAAAACATCAAGCAAATAAGAGCTGTTTTAATTTTGACATAAACATTACATTGAGATATGATGTAGCTGTCCCCTGCAATACCACCATTTCTCATATCAAATATGAAATTACTTTCAGTCATGGGGAAAAACAGTTGGATTAATTTAACTTTAACTTTATTCTTTATAAATGAAGGCTTCTGTAATATGAATTTTTACTTACAGAATTACTCTTTTTCCATGCGTGAATATATACAATCAAACCTGTCTTAAGCAGCTGGTCAAAGGAAGGACAAAAAATGACCTTTTAAGACAGGTTGGTGCTAAATACACAATAACCACTATGAAAGCATAGAAATGGGAATTAGCAAATGTGGCTGTTTAAGACAGTTGGCTGCTTAATTGAAGTGACCACTTACACAGGTCTGACTGTACCATATTCTTTTTAGTAATTTTTTATGATCAAAAGCCATGTATCACAATTTTCTACTGATTGGGGGTGTAAATTTAAGAGTTAATAAAACACAAGTAAAACTAAACTCTCTTTATTAAAATACATCAAAAGTGAATTCTTTTATCCTAATATTGAGTATGTAATTATTCAATTATTAACACATGTTGTTCACACAATAAATGATTACCATTAAAGGGGCTATATCAAGATTTTTCAAAATTTACTAAAAACATTTTTTTCCAATACATCTTGCTAATATATACTCCCTGACCCCATATTGTCAAAATGATATATTTATTTAAACATACCAAAATAATATAATGAAAAGGACTAAAATAGATTTCCCACTTAAAATCTGATATACTGTATTATCTGTTAGCCAATGAGAGGTTATTGGTATTTGACAATTAACACTTGATTTCATGTTAATTAACACATTTTTTCACATCAATTAAATGTTACTTTACTATACCAATTTTTGTCATTTTATTTTTAACCAAAATATATATTTAAAGATCTCTTAAATTCAATATACATGTACATAGCTGCAAATACAAATACTGATCTCTTATATTTAATATGCGTGTACACAGCTGCAAATACAAATAAAGATCTCTTATATTCAACATGCATGTACACAGCTGAAAATACAAATAAAGGTTTCTTATAGTCAACAAACATGTGAACAGCAGCAAATACAAATTAAGATCTCTTTTAGTCAACATACATGTTCACAGCAGTGAATACAAATAAAGATATCAATTAAAGTGTAATATGTCTTGTATAGTGTTTTTTTTTACATGTGTAACTGTGATTCAATTTATACAATGCTGTGCACACAAATATCAATCTCTCTCAATAACATTTCAAAAAGGGAGATCACTGAAATCACAGCAATGATATTTCATAAAGGGAGATCATTGAAATCACAACAATGACATTTCTGATTTTTGGGGATCTTTTTAGATGCACATTCAGGTATGAAATAAATATATGGGGTGGCTCCACGTAGTGTGGTCTGTAGAGTTGTGTAAATGTTCCCAAATAACTATCCCCAATATACCATTGTTGTGATTTCAATTATCGGCCACAAGGTTTGGCATCTACTAATGTATACTAAGAACTTATTCTTATATACACATTTGTCAGGAGTAAAGAGTCATCCCTTATAATCTGAACATATATAACAATGACTTGTCATTAAGTTACATATAAGTCATATTTATCAAAGAGATTATTTCCATATAAACAGAGCAGATTACAAACAAGTTGAAGCAAAAAGCCTGTACATGCACTGAACACTGGTCAAACTAAACAAACATTTTATGAAAAATGTTTAACTTACCTTAATATCTCCATTGCAAGAAATGTCCAAGAGACAAGTATTATAATGACAAAAAATGTCCACGAGGCACAAGTAATAAAAGGACAAGAAATGTCCAAGAGACACAAGTAATATAATGATATGCAAGGTCCAAAAGACACAAATTGTATAATGAAAAGAAATGTCCAAGAGGTAAAAGTAATGAAATGACAGGAAATGCCCAAGAGACACAAGTAATAAACTGACAAGAAATGTCCATGAGACACAAGTAGATTATGACAAGAAATGGCCAACAGGCACATGTAGATTATGACAAGAAATGGCCAAGAGGCACAAGTAGATTATGACAAGAAATGTCAAAGAGACACAAGTAGATTATGACAAGAAATGTTCAAAAGATACAAGTAAAATAATGACAAGAAATGTCCAAGAGGCAGAAATAGATTATGACAAGAAATGTCCAAGAGGCACAAGTAATATAGTGTAAATATCAGAAATTGAATAAATACTTTTCTAATTAGCAGTTTTAAACATTTTTTTTTTCTTTTCAAAAAAGAAGAGTTTGATTTCATTTGCTAGATCTAAAGGTGAGTCTTGAACCACATTATTTGTGCTGCACATTATCATGCAACTGGTAAACTGTCTCACAAAACTTTTGAGAGGTGAGAGAGATAAGCGATACCAAGACTGTACCTTAGACCACTTGGGTAAAGGATACAACTGAGACCTCTCTCATTATTAAAGACATACTAAATTTAACCTCATACATGTAAATGCTTGTTCACTAGACACAACTGCATTTATCGCTAGCTGGCGACCTGGTTAGCTCAGTCAATAGATTGTTTAACTTTCATTGATGTATATAAGTTTGAGTCTTTGCCCAGCAGCTCTCTGTGATGATTAATATATGACACTGCATCTCTGTATTGTCATTTGTCTCTCACTGCTGATTCAACCTGGACAGAGATGCACATACCCTTGGATAAACATGATGCATATTCACTTTGATAAACATTTTCCGTTCCAAATTCACTATTTTCTATAACGATGCATTACTGATTGCAAAAAAAAAATACTTCCACACATCAAAGCTCCACCATTAAGTTTTTTTTATAAATTTCAATATTTCAGTATTTTTTCTAGCCACAATCACCCAAACATCAGGTAAAATTCCCAAAACGACAAATTATTTTCCAATCAACAAATTTCAAATGAAATCTTCTGGAAACGTTGTCGGCTACCACCGATCTATAATCAGTTAACTTCTGGAAACGATGTTGTTTACCACCAACCTACTATTAGTTAACTGCTGGAAAGGGTGTCAGTTACCACCAATCTATAATCAGCTTACTTCTGGAAATGGTGTCGGCTACCACCAATCTATAATCAGCTAACTTCTGGCAACGGTGTCGGCTACCACCAATCTATAATCAGTTAACTTCTGGAAACGGTGTCAGTTACCACCAATCTATAATCAGTTAACTTCTGGAAACGGTGTTGGTAACCACCGATCTGTAATCAGTCTAACTTCGCGAAATGGTGTCAGTTACCACCGATCTATAATTAATCAATTTCTGGAAACATTGTCAGTTACCACCGATGGATCTATAATCAGTCAACTTCTGGAAACGGTGTCAGTAACCACTGATCTATAATCAGTTAACTTCTGGAAACGGTGTCAGTGACCACCAATTTATAATCAGTCAACTTCTGGAAATAGTGTCGGTTACCACCAATCTATAATCAGTTAACTGCTGGAAACGGTATCAGTTACCACCGATCTATAATCAGCTAACTTCTGGAAACGGTGTCAGTGACCACCGATCTATAATCAGTCAACTTCTGGAAATGGTGTCAGTTACCACCGATCTATAATCAGTTAACTTCTGGAAACAGTGTCAGTTACCACCAATCTATAATCAGTTAACTTCTGGAAACGGTGTCAGTGACCACCGATTTATAATCAGTCAACTTCTGGAAACAGTGTCAGTTACCACCGATCTATAATCAGTTAACTTTTGGAAACAGTGTCAGTTACCACCGATCTATAATCAGTTAACTTCTGGAAAGGGTGTCAGTTACCAACGATCTATAATCAGTCAACTTCTGGAAACCATGTCAGTTACCACCGATCTATAATAAGTTAACTTCTGGAAACGGTGTCAGTGACCACCGATTTATAATCAGTCAACTTCTGGAAACAGTGTCAGTTACCACCGATTTATAATCAATCAACTTCTGGAAATTGTGTCAGCTACCACCAATCTATAATTAGTTAACTGCTGGAAATGGTGTCAGTTACCACCAATCTATAATCAGTCAACTTCTGGAAATGGTGTCGGTAACCACTAATTTATCATCAGTCTAACTTCTGGAAATGCTGTCAGTTACCACTGATCTATAAACAGTCAAGTTCTGGAAATAGTGCCAGCTACCACCAATCTATAATCAGTTAACTGCTGGAAATTGTGTTAGTTACCACTGATCTATAATCAGTCAAGTTCTGGAAATGGTGTCAGTTACCACCCATCTATAATCAATCAAGTTCTGGAAATGGTGTCAGCTACCACCAATCTAAAATCAGTTAACTTCTAGAAACAGTGTCAGCTACTACTTGTCTATTTGTCAGATTATGAACAACATTAATTAGACAATATTTCATGGTAAACTATAAGTATAATATGCTCAAACTTCGATTTAGATGGTTTAGAAATGTAGTCGAACCTGTTTTAAACAGCCAGTCAAGAGAAGAAGCAAGCCTTTTAAGACATTTTTGTTGATTAATACAGGTTAATTTGCTCTGAAAGCATAACAAAATTAATATGAATGACTAAGACAAGTGGCTGCTCTATAGAGGTGACTGCTTCCACAAGTTTGACTGTATGAGAGATAAACCTTTCCTGATTGTCTAACAAGTGCATTTGAGGGTAACTTGCATCTTGCCAACATGTGTCTGATTCACCATCTCAGCACTAATAGCAAGAGGGTGTGGCAGTCATTTAATTAAGCAGGTTAGTTTGCCACTAGCTTTTTAGTTTTTAAATTCATATATGAACCACTCTCCAGTCACTTCCTAAATAGAACCAGTACTTGGTGTTGTTTTATGACAGACATCAGGTCAATTCTCGAGTCTCTTCCTAAGTTGAACCAGTACAGAGTGTTGTTTTATTAGAGGCATTGGGTTGAGCTGAGTAGCTACACTAACGCCCCATTTGTGGTGTCCTTGAGCAAGACACTTTATCCATATATGCTTAGTACTGGTCTATCCAGAAAGACTTTGAGCATGATTTATCTAAGCTATAAGAACTTGTTTCATAATTGATGTACAATAAATACGTTTAAAACAAGGCATAAACAATTTTAAAAAAACTTATATGTGAAGTGCACCATTTGAGTTATATGTTTAATTACTGTTATAATTTTATTGCTGTTATTAAATAATAAAAATAGTAAAATAAATAAAAATAATAAATTTTAATTAAAAAGGTAAAACCTAAATTTTTATCTATGTTTATTGTAAAATAGTATAAATTATGTATCTGGTGTTTGTAGAGCTTTGTTAATAGGTGAGAATTTTGTTAATACGCAGTATATACAAGTTTCATTATAGTAATCATTATACAAGCCATGGTGTAACAAGAAACCCTTGAGGTGTTAAAAACAACTGTATTTTAGATAATAAGAGAAGGTATTTAAATTTTCATTTCTATGTTATATCAAATTTTGAAATCTTAGCCAATCAGTTATAAAATCCAAGTATTATTGTTTTGGAGAAAAGCCTCCAGATGTTGATATAATCATATGATTTTGAGTTGACATGTGTTGACATGAAAATGACATAATTGCTCATTTCCAGGACTTGTTTGATTGTTATAGTTTGTTTGATTATATAATGTTGATGACGTTTGATAAGAAAATCTTAATTATTAACTTCTAGCAGCTTAACAGCTTTAGGTCAAAATATATGTAAAATTAGAATTCATTTGTTAATTGTTAAAATGATTTTTATTGGTTAAATATTCAAAGTTAATTTTATTGGCTAATCCATTTTAGGAACTTATTATATAAAGAAAGGTTTTTAAAATATAGAGGAGAAGGAATTACATATAGATAAGTAATAGAGGGAGAGATAGGACTTAGTATTTTAAATGGCATAACACTAGCCATTATATAATTTACAATAGCTAAACGGAACTAAATCTTTAGTCAGTTATTTTAAAATTATTACTAAGGACTACGATTACTTACTTAACAACTTATTCAAACTGTGTTAATTTAATATTTTGGAACCTATAAACTATCTTATTTTATTGTTATTAATCAAACCAAAATAAAAGTGTTAAACACCAAAAGACTTGTGTACTGTATTGGACATTGAATTAAGTCTATGGCTAGAAGTTAGACTGACCCCACATGTGTCATCGAAATACCAGTTGTGTGTAGGCTGCCTACCAGTTAATTCCCCACTTGCTTAAGCTTACACCAACTGGTTAGAACCAAAAGGCCAACAATAATTAGGCACGATTTGGAGTTCAGTGACATGTGTTATATATATTATCATCATTGAAAACTTATGTGCGTTTATAATGTGTTTAGGTTTTTCTACTTAAGACATATCAGATATGTCATATCTAATCTATAAGCTACAAGCATGTGCCAAATTTTGGATGAGCTAAGGCAAAAAGGCAAAGGATAAAAAATTTAAACACACTACAATCATGTAAACATTTTTTTTGTAGAAAGGATGCCAACACCAGGGTGATTCCTTTAAGCCAAGCTCTCTTGTTCATTTAGTAGTTCAGATAAACCATAATATCTATTAGAACTTTCTATTTTAGTTTTTAATTATAAATTCTTCTGATATAAGGAACAAAACAATGATTTTCTAACTGTTAGACAAATTGCCCATCGGTATGTGTAGATGGAAATACCCTAAGTCCTAAACAATTAAAATACCCTAAATTCTAATCGGTTAGCAGACAAAACATCTATGGAGCAATGACTGCACTTACCATTTTTCAAAGAACACTGACCCCAAAACATTGCGGTACACACAATAATGGGTGGGGTTACATTTAATTTCTTTTTTTTTAACATGCTTACCTCTTCTTTCATCTGACAGTTCAACAGAATAGAAAACAAAAATCACATAAGTACCTTAATAAGGTTACAGTAATTCGAAATTAAACTAGAGATGTGTCTTCTGACATAAATGCCCCCGTTATTAATTGGAAACCAATATTTTACTGAAAATTAAGTTAAAAAGGGGCCATAACTCTTTTAAAATTTGAATGATATTGACAAATATAGAACTTGACCTGTATATTATTATTATACAGGTACACACAAAATACTTATTAAATACATAGTCCAATTCAGAAGATATTGACATATCATTTTTTTTCCTTGGATGGACAAAATGATGTTCAGACAGACAAACTGACAGACAGGGGGAAACATTTTATACCCAATCACGATTTTACGATTGCAGGGGAATAAAAAGTTATTTTTTCCCGAATCTTAAGCCTGTGCAATACCAGGGGAGGACTGGTGATGATTCTTTTCTTTCTTTTTAACTACAGTAAACTTCAATACCTGAAGCATAAAAAATCTCAACCCCCGCTGGCTAAATCAAGGACACTGTATTGTGCATATTTTATATACTTGATACTTCAGTATCTTAAGCATAAAAAATTCAAGGTCTGGTGACAGTCTCTACAATATGCTTGTCATACTTCAAGACACAAGTATAGTCTTTCAACTAGAAATGTGTCTGTTGACACTATTGCCCCCGCTATTGATTGGAAACCAATCATTTATGAATGATTATATTGAAAAACTCCTGTAAAATTTGACCTTCATTGACAAATATCAAATTTGGCCTGTATTGTATAATTCTACAGGTACACATGAAATATTAATTTAATACATAGACACCTTCAGAAGTTATTGGTCTGAAACCAATTTTCCAGATAGACGGATGGATGAACGGACAGGATAACATGCTCTCGAATGGCGGAGCCATAAAGATGTTGGCAAATGTTTCTGGTGATATTACATCTGCCTTAGTTTTGATGAGATACCATTGGACATTTTACCTAAATTTGAGCAGTCTTTAATCTTTTCAATTGAAGACTAAATTACAATGTTTGCTGTATGTGATTTCATTCAAGTAATACATTTGCATAGTAATAATAATATAACAATAATAATACTTTACTTAATGAGGGTAACACAGTTAGTTACTCTAATCTTCACTGTGGCCCTCAGAATCAATGCTTAATAAATAATCTAACATTTGAAATGTTATACAACAAAAGATGTTTTTGTCTGTTTAAATATTAAACAATATTATAAAGTTGAACATGCAAGGCAGCATAGACAATTATGGAACATTAGATACAGTTTTGTAGTCTCTCTATCTCCTTTCATATTAAACCGTTCTTGAGTATTTGTCGATAACTGAATATTGACTGAAAAGGGAAATATTTCTATGTAAACAGATTCACATAACAGTGAGATAAGAGCATGCTGATTGGTCAGTTGCTTCAGTGAAAGTTAAATGACGTCTCAGTTTGGTTAGCATTTGAGTGCTATGTATTGTGGGACAGGAACAGAATTCCCTGCTTTCAATTGGGTTTAACATATTAAATACAGTCCTGCAAACTGAGATAAGTATCATTGGACCTTCTTTAACTTGAGGCTGATTTTACACATTGGTTTGCCTTGATTTCTGTCGAGGTACCTTGTTTTTACTATAGCACTTTATTGGTAAAGGGAGACAACTTTGTTTTAGGTTTAATACTGACAATCATGGTGGTTGTCCTTGTGTATAATAGCAGAGACATACAAACATAAGTCAGTCAACGGTAATGCATTATCATTTCTGAAAAGGGAGGTAATTGTTTATAGTTTAATATTGGCAAAATAATTATAGTGGTTGTTAACCAACTAGATTAGTGTCTACTATATTTTTACAAAGGGACATCATTCTGATTAAAGCTTTATACTGATAAAATAATAATGGCAGCTGTTCTAGTTTGTACTACATTTTAATAAAGGGAGACAATTCTTCAGGAGTTTTTTGTTAAGGGAAAAAATTCCAGCACAAACACTTCTACCTGTACTACATAACCAGGCTCCTGTTTCACCAACACATACTTAAATACTTAAAAACTTCAATCTATGAAAAGCAGCCAGGTGATCATGATTTTAGACTGGTTTCAGTTAAACTGCATATTGTGTCAATGATACTGATTATATAATAGATAAATAACCAGTCAAAACTTAGTTAAGTTTTTAAGTAATTAAGTAAAATGTTGGTGAAACAGAAGCCAGAGTTAATGCAAAAGTTTCAAATGAAACAACTTTGTTTTTAATCAATAGCATTCAAAATATTGTTGCAAACATTTTCACTTCATCAGGATGCAGGCATTAATCAAGAGGGTCACATCAGCCTGAAATCGCTCACACTTGTAATATTTTTTTTTTCATTTCTGGTTGTATATGACCTGTCTAGTTTTATTTCTAGGGGAAGATCTTAGAATAAATCTTGAGCAAAACCACTCTCCTTTTGCAAGTAACTGGCAAACTTTCTCACATAAAGATTTTGAAGCAAGCGTGATTCTAACCTATGACCTTAGCAAGTGATTTTGAGAAGGCAACTTAAACCACTCGGTCATGGGGGATCCCCACACTTGTAAAAAGTAACTGTGCCAAATAATACAATCTTTAACAATTTCAAGGGGAATCACTCCAAATTTATAAAATTTGACCAACGTTCAAATAATAACTTGACTTGTATTATATAATTATACAGCCACACACCAGATATTAATTAAATGCATAAACCCTTTCAGAAATTACTCTCTGGAAACCAATATGACCGATGGACAGATGGTCAAGTATTTGTACAAGATAATTTGATTATATACATGTTACGTTAGAGTAAGTTTTGTGAAAATCCAATGAAAATACAGGTACTGTAGTGCACACTAGAGCAAAGGCAACTTAAAAGTTAATGGATGGATGATGGACATGCGCAATCAGAATAGCTCAACAAGAGATTTTGGCTCTGGTCAGCTAATGACGTCTGAAATGAAGACATCATCTTCAATTAACTCAATGCGGAAAACAAGCCAACATTCACACGCTTCATGGCAATGTTTATGTAAGATTGGTCTACATGAAAGCATCTACAGAAAAAGAAAGCAGTGAACAGAAAAGAGCGAAAAATAACAAAACTCTTTCATGGGTCTCAGAAACTGCAAGACAACTGGATTTACCTACCTTTGATCTTAACGTCCTGTCCTAAAATGTTTCAATTATTCTCTTTGATGCAGTTAAAATGTGTACATCACAGCAAAGTGACAGGAAACAAACACAAAATTCAAAAACATCATTGATTTATTCACTCTCAGAAATAATATTTTCATACATTCTCTTTATAAATGATATACAAGACATGTTTAAATCTACAAAATTTTCAGAAATTGTAGGAGTGACAATATTGTATAACAGCTGTTTTCTATACCTGTCAAGTGTTTTAGTACGCTAAAAGTATACCATTAATCAGCTGCTTCAAGCATGCTGAAGGTGTGTAAACACAGAACCATGTGTATTTGTTTATAATTTAGAGTACATAAACTCATAAGCTCTTCTGTAGAATTTGAATAGATTTGCCAATTAAATGTATGAACATTAATCTAGTAGCATGCAAAATAATAATGAAACAATGCAGTGGTGACTATGAAATTTTGAAAAATGATTCTCTGATCTAAATCATATACAGAATTATATAAAACCTGCCCCAGAGCTATCTTGCGCTCATATAAAACACGCGATATGGCTCTTTGGTAGGTTATATTCAGGTTTTATCTATTTAGTTCTGACTTTAATCTCCTGAATTCTCAAACTTTTTCCAGATATTTCATCTAGCCAGTCACTTGCAGAATTTCTTCTATACTTGTTTTAAGACATTTTATTATCATTTGGAGGTGGTGGTTACTGACTGAGAGCCACACAGAGTAAATACTGACCAGGCTGCCAGTTACATTGTCTGAAAATTGTATCATTGTCATTAAACAGTAACCTGAGAGTATTAAATCAATCACTCTATGTTGGAAGGGATTATTGATGTTAACTTCACAGTGTGCTATATGTATGATCAGTTTTATGTTAATTACACAGTGTGCTATATGAATGGTCAGTTTTATGGTAACTACACAGTGTGTTATATGAATGGTCAGTTTTATGTTAACTACACAGTGTGCTATATGTATGATCAGTTTTATGTTAACTACAAAGTGTGCTATATGCATGATCAGTTTTATGTTAACTAAACAGTGTGCTATATGCATGATCAGTTTTATGTTAACTACATAGTGTGCTATATGTATGATCAGTTTTATGTTAACTACAGTGTGCTATATGAATGATCAGTTTTATGTTAACTACACAGTATATATACGTCAGTTTTGTTAAACTTCTTATTTTGTAGAATATACTTGTCTATACAGATACATGGAGTGTTAAATGTTGAAGAAGAAGTACTGTAAGAAACACTTTTTAGGTTTTTTTTTTTAAATATTTCAACTTTGTAACAAAGGTTTTTACATTCAATGAAGATAAAATCATTGTAAATGAAACCCTGTCCAGAGTAAACTGTAAAACTGTCTTATCAACATGTAGATAAATATTGAAATAAGTTAATATTGCATTTATAATTAGCCCCAAGGTATGACTAATGTAAAGTAGCAATCTGAAAGGCTTTAAAATCAAACAACGGTCATAATAAGAGTTTATAAAATAATTGCAACGTTACAAAACTGCAGGAAAACAACAGCTGGCTTCAATAAGATTATGTAGAGGTTGAAGTTATGTTTAACCATGTCTGTAATTGTCAGCAGTTTACTGAATTGCTTCAGTGAGTGCAAGTCTCACTGCCTGGTCATGGTTACCGTAATATGAACCCCCTGCTAGCTGTGATGGGCTGTCGGTATGACAACCCCTTTTAGCCAATAATTTCAAGTAATAAACAATTTACGTTATCAATTATCTTTTATCTCTTCTGTTTTGGTCCCTTAAGAATTTTGTTAATCCCCCATTAACATTTAATGTTGCACTATGAATGTACCATTACATTAACAAAAGAATTCCATGGAATTAAATTCATGTCTCTATCACTTTACCAAAGTGCTACAAAATTTTGGACCCAGTTTTGTGGCTCTTGGTAAAACAATTTCAAAGTAACGGAGCTAAATGCAAAAACTTCTCCTTTGCTTGCTACAATAATCAATTGTCCAGAAGTCAAGGACATCGGTAAAAATGTTGCATGCCTTTCAGTATTTCTACCCTATACAAAATGGACAAATAATGTCTTTTTTTTTCTCCAAAAAGTGAGACAAACAAAAAATCATCCATTACACTTTAACACTTTTTACTTCTTACAGTAAATATAATAATCTAACCAATACCGTTCAAACATGTGATGAACTTCACCATAATGATTTAATATATAAAAAGAATGTGTAATTAAGATATTGAGAAAAACTTACTCTATCGTCATGAGAGCTGAGTAGCGTGTCAAGCCAGTGGTATATGTATCCATCATCATTAAGTCCATTAGTATCAAACACAGGACCGCAGCATACAACTGCTGACATAGCACGAACTGCCGCCAGCTCCAGCTCTGTACAGCTGTCCTCCTTTGTCAGTCTGGCAATATAATGTATATACATTTGTTTTAAATTGTAGTTTAATACCATTTTCAAAACATTACATGTTATATATGGCAGCCAGTTTGAAACATGGTCTATATTATTAACATGAACGCAGGGTGTCTTTAATGAACAAGGGCACATGATTTATTTTATGAAGAAATATGCAAGATTTATTTTATGAACAGGGATGCAGAGACTAGTTTATGAACAGGGATCCTTGCTCTTGTTTATAAATAGGGAAGCATGGTACATCTAATGAACAAAAATGCATGCCCTAGTTCATGAACAGGGACACATGCTTAAGTTTATAAACAGGGATGCATTACATGCTCAAGTTTATGAACATAATTAAGATGCATGCTCTTGTTGCCCATGAACAGGGATGTATGCTCCAGTTGTTTATGAACAGGATGCATGCTTTAGTTTATTAGCAGGGACACATGCTCTAGTTGTCTATGAACAGGATGCATACTCTAGTTCTCTATGAACAGGTTGCATACTCTAGTTCTCTATGAGTAGTATTTATGCTCTAGTTTATGATTGGATACATGCTCTAGTTTATGAACAGGAATGCATGCTCTAGTTGTTAATGAACAGGATGCATGCTCTACTTTATTAACAGGGATGCATACTCTAGTTGTTTATGAACAGGGATGAATGTTCTAGTTTATGAACAGGGATGCTTATTCTATTTTTTTTATAAGTAGAATTTATGTTCTAGCTTATGATCGGATACATGCTCTAGTTTATGAACAGGGATGCATGCTCTAATTGTTTATGAATAGGATGCATGCTCTAGTTGCCCATGAACAGGGATGCATGCTCTAGATGTTTATGAACAGGGATGCATGCTCTAGTTGTTTATGAACAGGGATGCATGATCTAGTTGTTTATTAAGAGGGATGCATGTTCTAGTTATCCATGAACAGGGATGCATGCTCTAGTTGCCCATAGTTGTAAATGAACAAGAATGCACGCTCTAGTTGTTTATGAACAGGGATGAATGCTCTAGTTGTTAATAAACTGGATACATGGTCTAGCTGCCATTGAACATTGATGCATGCTCTATTTGTTAACAAACTGAATGCATGCTCTAGTTGCCCGTGGACAGGGATACATGCTCTAGTTGTTCAGGGAAGCATGCTCTAGTTGTTAATAAACCTGATGCATGCTCGAGTTATTAATGAACATGGATGCATGCTTTAGTTTATGAACAAGGATGCATGTTATAGTTTATGAACAGAGTTAGATGCTCTAATGTTAATGAACAGGGTTGCATGTTCAAGTTGTTTATGAACAGGAATGCATGCTCTAGTTGTATATTGAACAGATGCATGCTCTAGTTTTTGAACAACAATGCATGCTCTGATCTATTAACAGGGACAACTGGTCTAGTTTGTCACAAAACATACAGAACATCTTGAACAGTGGTTTTATACAAATTTTGCAAATTGCCTACTTAAAGATTTCTGTTATATAATTTAACATTAAGACCATAGTGGTTCTGAGATGCTAATATGAGCCAAAAATACAATAAAATAAATTCCTCTTACCGTTTGTCCAGTGCACTGAATGTATGACTAAACTTTCCACTCCAGCTGGCAAACAGGTCAAACAGGCTGTATCTCAAATCACGCGTCAGTAGAGAAGTCTTACAATCAGCTGCAAAAACAAAATTACCAATAGACATGGAGCTATCAAGAGCAGAACCTAAATTTATCAATATTTTGAGTCTCGGACTCGAAGTTTCAAAAAATATAAGATTCAAAACACCCCTAATGTACAAGCAAATTACTAATTTTACTAAGGTTTTACAAAAATATAAGATTCAAAACACCCCTAATGTACAAGCAAATTACTAATTTTACTAAGGTTTTACAAAAATATAAGATTCAAAACACCCCTAATGTACAAGCAAATTACTAATTTTACTAAGGTTTTACAAAAATGTACGATTCTGAGTCTGTGTCAGATTCCCATACTTAAACTATTGATGAATTTAGGCTCTGTCTGATCAGGTTTTTCCATGCAGGTACAAACATGTCAGGTCACATTGTCTATTAAAAATAACTTGTACAAAAAATATATAATGTCCGAGCTTAGGAGCCATAATTCCTGTAAAATATCAATGATATTGACAAATACCAAACTGAACCAGTACTTTATAACAATACAGCTACACAACAAATATCAAATAAATACATTAAAAAATAGTTTGATGGCGGAGAAGTAGTGGATAGAGTATTGGTCTCTCATGTCAGAAGTTCAATTTGAGCTCTCCTCCACCACACAAAAAAGACTAGGTCCTGGATCTACCTCAAGAGTGATTTATATAAACTCTGAGCTTGCTTCACAATCAAGTTAAAATAAAGGAGAATTTATGTAACATTCATTCCAGAGTAAGTCATTTAACCCTTTACTTCATATAAATGACTTTGGACACCTCTTATATAAACGCCTTTGGACACCTCTTATATAGAGGCCTTCGGACACCTCTTATATAGACGCCTTCGGACACCTCTTATATAGACGCCTTTGGACACCTCTAATATAGACGCCTTTGGACACCTCTTATATAGACGCCTTTGGACACCTCTTATATAGATGCCTTTGGACACCTACTATATACTATTAGAAAGCTTTTGAATTATTGGGTTAATCATGTTTATATTAACTGACAGAGTGGAAAACAGTGCAGGAAGTGTTCAGATTGCTCGTTACGAGCAATCTGAACACTTCCTGCACTGTTTTTAAAGGCCTTCCGTGATTGGTACAGGAAAACCCGTATCTATGGAGAAATTGGTTAAAACAAACCAATCTCAAATTATAACAGCCAGTTCTGACCGACTGTCTTCAAAAAGGGTTGGTTGATACATATTGGGTTCAGATACAATAATGTACATTATCTATGTTAATAAAGAAACTTGGTTTTTTGCAGTGAATTTTTACAACTTATTATCCTGCATACTTGGTATTCTTCCATGTTATATTGGAGCGTATTATGTCAGGAATGCAGTGTGCCTGGAGTGTGAAGTATCTTACACATCTTTAATGGCAGAGAGTTCTCATATTAACAAACCTGGCATGTTACAGGTGAGGTATCTTACACATCTTTATTGGCAGAGTGTCTCCATATTAACATACCTGGAATGTTACAGGTGAGGTATCTTACACATCTTTATTAGCAGAGTGTTTACTTATTATCATACCTGGAGTTTTACAGGTGAGGTATCTAACACAACTTTATTGGCAGAGTGGTCTCACATTGACATATCTGGAGTGTTACAGGTGAGGTATCTAACACAACTTTATTGGCAGAGTGGTCTAACATTGACATACCTGGAGTGTTACAGGTGAGGTATCTTACACATCTTTATTAGCAGAGTGTTTACTTATTATCATACCTGGAGTTCTACAGGTGAGGTATCTAACACAACTTTATTGGCAGAGTGGTCTCACATTGACAAATCTGGAGTGTTACAGGTGAGGTATCTAACACAACTTTATTGGCAGAGTGGTCTCACATTGACATATCTGGAGTGTTACAGGTGAGGTATCTAACACAACTTTATTGGCAGAGTGGTCTCACATTGACATACCTGGAGTGTTACAGGTGAGGTATCTAACACAACTTTATTGGCAGAATGTCTCCATATTAACATACCTGAAGTGTTACAGGTGAGGAATCTTACACATCTTTATTGGCAGAGTGTTCTCGTATTAACATACCTGGAGTTTTACAGGTGAGGTATCTTACACATCTTTATTAGCAGAGTGTTTACTTATTATCATACCTGGAGTTTTACAGATGAGGTATCTAACACAACTTCATTGGCAGAGTGGTCTCACACTGACATACCTGGAGTGTTACAGGTGAGGTATCTTACACATCTTTATTGGCAGAGTGTTCTCATATTAACATACCTGGAGTTTTACAGGTGAGGTATCTTACACATCTTATATTTGCAGAGTGTTACCATATTAACATACCTGGAGTGTCACAGATGAGGTGTCTTACACATCTTTATTGGCAGAGTGTTCCCATATTAACATATCTGGAGTATTACAGGTGTTTTACACATCTTTATTGACAGAGTGTTCACATATTGACATACCTTGAGTGTTACAGGTGTTTTATAAGTCTTTATTGGCAGAGTGTTCTTATATTGACATACCTGGAATGTTACAGGTGAGGTATCTTTCACATCTTTATTGGCAGTGTTCTCATATTGACATACCTGGAGTGTTACAGGTGTTTTACACATCTCTATTGGCAGTGTTCCCATATTGACATAACTGGAGTGTTACAAATGAGGTGTCTTTCACATCTTTATTGGCAGTGTTCTCATATTGACATACCTGGAGTTTTACAGGTGTTTAACACATCTCTATTGGCAGAGTGTTCCCATATTAACAAATCAGGAGTGTTACAGGCGAGGTGTCTTACACATCTTTATTGGCAGTGTCTCCATATTAACAAACCTGGAGTGTAACAAGTGAGGTGTTTTACACATCTTTATTGGCAGAGTGTTCCCATATCAACATACCTGGAGTGTTACAGGTGAGGTGTCTTACACATCTTTATTGGCAGTGTCTCCATATTAACAAACCTGGAGTGTAACAGGTAAGGTGTTTTACACATCTTTATTGGCAGAGTGTTCCCATATCAACATACCTGGAATGTTACAGGTGAGGTATCTTACACATCTCTATTGGCAGTGTTCTCATATTAACATACCTGGAGTGTTACAGGTGTTTTACACATCTCTATTGGCAGAGTGTTCCCATATTTGACATACCTGGAATGTTACAGGTGAGGTATCTTACACATCTCTATTGGCAGTGTTCTCATATTAACATACCTTGAGTGTTACAGGTGTTTTACACATCTCTATTGGCAGAGTGTTCCCATATTTGACATACCTGGAGTGTTACAGATGAGGTGTTGTACAAATCTACTGAAGTGGAGCCTGATATCTTGCAGTGTGGGTAAGTCCCGGTCACTCTCACCCTCTAGGTAGAGACGCGCCCCGTCTATATACTCAACAAATGGCTTCGAGAGTGACTTCTCCTCCTTGTCTATCACAGCAGACTCGCTGAAGAGAGATACAGAACAATTAACTCTTAGTTTACAGTTCACAAACAATGTAGATACTGGACAATATGTGTGTAATATATATATCTACATTGTTTGTCTCTTGGTCATTAAACTTATATAAACACCCATTTAGGAAGAATTGTCCAAATCCAACAATGGAAGAATCTGTGAAAGAAAATCAAGCATTTAAAACTAAATATGTAAATACCAGAACAGATGATTAATAGCAGTGTTAAAAGGTTCATGGCTTTTTAAGAAAATTATAAATGAGGGTGTCTTTCTGTTGAAGCGGTAACCATAAATATTTGACAACTAAATAACCTATAAATACTGTACCTGAATATTTTATATGTTAACAATGTAATTTTAATAGTACAAATCTATTTATAGACATAAAATCACGTGATGACAAACCATAAAATTTTGTACTTCAGTGTAATAAATTCTAACTGTATGCATCCTGAAGACGACCTGGAAAGGGTGGAACTAGCTGATATTAAAACAATCAAAACCAGTTCCTCGTCAGTAGTTAATTCCACTACCAATACCTACCAATCTAACTAAATAACCTAGTTCAGGAGATGAGCTTTAGTACAGTGATAAACATTCCTCTATATTATCTCTGATGCTAGACAGCATCAATTTTTATCGTTAAATAATTATTCTCCATGATAAAAAATAAATCCAACTTAAAATATTAATGGTTTTCATTAGAATAACTCAACACATCAAAAGAGAAAAAAATCGAAATGTGCAAGAAGCAAAATACCTGTGTGCAAAGGTTTTATGTTCTGCCATCAATTCAAACACATGCGCCAGTTGTACACGGAACACGTCTCTCTTTCTCCGCCTTTTGATGTTTTCAGTTTTTCTCTCTATTGCCTCTTTCAATAAGGGTACTAGCTCCTCCATCAGTTCCCTGAAAGATACAGATATCAAATTACAAATGTGGTAACAGGTCATTTTTTTGATTGCAGGGCTCTGGCAAAAAATGGTGATATCTGAAAGAGACATATCCTCTACATAGTAAATATGGGAAAGGCGTTTAACTCCTGGAAAAATAGGCAGACAAGAACGCTGTGAGAATATGGACATGTCTATCTCATGTTGATGAATATCTCAGAACTTCAATTAAATAAATTAATGCTGTAGGAGGCAAGGTATGTTATAACAGATGGACAGAGACAATTAATATGTCTATACAATTTTCTTTGATGAGGCAGGGAACAATTACTTAAGATTTTGGTCCAGGGTCCCTTAGTCATTAATCCCCCACGTGTAAATGCTGTGCCTACAAACACATTTATTTTGAACTGGTTCTAGTCAGCAAGAAACAGAACCTTGCATATAGTGTAGACTTTTATGGACAGTGAATTTATAAACATATAATACATTCAATACAAACAATAGAGATAATTCCTGTAAATTGAAGGTCATGACCAGTTCAGTTGGTAGCATGTCTGACTATTAATCCAGGGGTCGTGAGTTTGAATCCCCACCCGGCCACAGGCTCTGTGATGATCAATATTTGACCGCATTTGTCTCTCATCTCTGATTCAAGAGGGAAAGTTATCAGTAACTTGCAGCTATGGGTGTTTTCCAGTACTGGTTAACCTTCCAGGATCACTAGAAAGAGTGGTAAACTAATTGGGTGTTAGTCCTAAAAACCATAAAAAGAATGTTAAATATTCAATCATATCAATTGTTTCAACTACTTAAACAGCCTGTAACCCAAAGAATATACTCGTGACAATTCATCAGTATTGAATATATTCTTTGTACGAAAGGCTTATTTTAAGGTAATTAATACCGCTATTACTTTGAGAAGACAGTTGCATCAAAATTATGTGAAGCATATGGTCCAGTGGGGAAGAATCAAACCTAGGTTCTGATGGTCGTGGGTTTGATCCTTCCCGACGGCTATGTGTGGTGTCCTTGAGCAATACACTTTTCTGCATACATGTATGCTCACTTGTTCTACCAAGAAAGACTTCGAGTGTGATTTGTTTAAGTTGTAATAACTTGCTTCACAGTCAAAGTAAAATAAATAAGCTTAAATTTATTAAACTAATTAAAAATAGATATATCATCATACATGTGTATGTATATAGTAAAGATGCACTTACTTGAACACAGCTGGGTTTGTATATCCAAGGCCATTCACAATGGTGTCCCTCATGTCTGCACTCTCACATTTGATGAGTGGAACCAGCTGTTTGAACAGATTGGTCACACTGTTTGACGTCTTCTCATTCTTATCTTCAGATGAATTACTGGAACACAAAAAGAAATGTAACAAGAGGCCCATGGGCTTAACGGTCAACTGATTATCAAAAAACAATTCACACAAGTCTATTCAGTCATAAAAAATAATGTTTTTCGTCAATTTCTCTTATATAGATTTAGTAAAGTAGGCCCCATCCCCAGGGCCAAACTGTGAGACCAAGAGATATGAAATTCAAAATTTTTATAAAGGACCCATGGTCCTCAATAATGATGCTCACAATTTGTTTCTAAGTGCTTCCTATAATAAGAAGAACATTTTTAAAGTTTACCTTTAAATTGTTTTAGGTTCCACTCCCAGTGCCAGACTGTGAGACCCATGGACATGCAAATCACAATTTTTATAAGGGACCCATATGTGTTCATAATCATGCTCATCATTTGTTTCCCAGTGCTTCTGATAAAAAGAAGAAGATTTTTAAAGTTTACCTTGAATTTGACTGTTTTAACCCCGTCCCCAAGACCCCAACTTTTCCCCAAATTTTTCCAAACCACGAGACACAGGGACACGCAATTCAAGAAGATGGAAATATGAATTGTTAACGGATTCACTAAATATTTTTAGGCCCCACCCCTAGGGCCAAATTGTGAGACCCAGGGACATGCAATTCACAATTTTTATAAAGGACCCATATATGTCCGTAGTAATGTTCACCATTTGTTTCCCAGTGCTTTGTATATTAAAAAGAAGATTTTTAAAGTTTACCTTAAATTTGAAAGTTTTGGCCCCACCCCTAAGACACCAGGGGGGTGGGGACCATGCAATTCACAATTTTTATTAACCCTAATGGTACAAAAGCTTTATACAACATTTCATTACAATTGAGCTTACGCTTTTTCAGAAGAAGTCGAAAATACGAATTGTTTCAGGATGCACTAAATTTTTCCAAACCACGAGACACAGGGACACGCAATTCAAAATTTTATAAAGGACACATATGTGTCAATAATCATGCTCACCATTTGTTTCCCAGTGCTTCCTATATTAAAAAGAAGATTTTTAAAGTTTACCTTGAATTTGACTGTTTTGGCCCCACCACCAAAGCCCCAGGGGGATGGGGACCATGCAATTAACAGTTTTGATTCACCCTTACGTACCAAAGCTTCATACAACATTTCATTACAATTGAGCTTTTTTTGAGGTTTTTGAGAAGAAGTCGAAAATGTCATTTGTTTACGGACGCACACTGCACAACCCATGATAGACAACGCACGACAATGGAAAAAGGCGATCACAAAAGGTCCCTTGAGACAAAGTCTCAGGTGACCTAAAAATACAGGTTCTGAAAAGCCATGTTACTGAAGAAATTGTCTGATATCATGCTTTTTATACTTTTTTTCAAAACAGTATTTTTGTTTTCATTTTAACTGAATTTACTACCACTTACTTAAACATGGATTTATTCAAATTGCACGAATGATATACTATGCATGTCACCTCTAGTGTTACAAAGAATAACAAACTTGAATACAATCAGTACTGCACCATGTCAGTTAACAAGCTCATTTTAATTTTATTTTATACTAAAACAAACATTTGAAGCACAGGGGTTGTAGGTTCAGTCCTCCCCGCCCCCCCAACACACACACCACCACCACATGCAATGTGTGTGGTGTCCTTGAACAAGACACTTTATCCGCATATGCTTAGTGCTGATTTGAAGTTTTAAGAACTTGTACCACAATCAATGTAAAATAATTATTAAAGTTTAAAACAAACATTTGTGCTGCTGTTTACTGATAACAAATTGCAGGGTGAAGGACATTTATGAATTACAAAAAAAATCTTTTGCAGTTATCCTTCCTACTACACAGAGGGGCCCTTAACCAAATTTCTTTGACACTTTTCCCCCCTATTTTTTCATTATTTTATTATAATATGTTTTACATTTTTTTAAGAATTTCACATTCTCTGCAACTCCCACCCCACCCCCCTGACTTCCCAGTAAATCTTGATCTTAAAACAGTCAACGAAGGTTTTTTTACTGATGACCTCATTAATTTATTGTATGTATATTTGTTGATATTTCAGCAGCTTACCCAGGTTCTGGTGAAACACATCTCTGGGTGAGTTCACTGATGGGTATCGTTTGCGCCACGCTACACGCCAGGATCACGTAGTTTTGCCACAGCTGCATGTGCAGGTCCTTCTCCGTCGTCACTTTCTTACTGCCAGACCGTATAAACGATGAAGCGCGATTCTCATTGATCATGGTACTGCAATGTGAAATATGAACCAAGGTATTCATTGTTATGATTTTACACTATTTTTCATGCATTGTCCAATACAGTTAAACCTGTATTAAGCAGCCAGTCAAGGGAAGGAGCAAAAGTGGCCTTTAAGATGCGTTGTTGCTTAATACAGGTTAATTTGCTCTGAAAACATGAAATGGGAAATAGTAAAAGTGGCTATTAAAGACAAGTGCTTGTTTAATAGAGGTGACCACTCGCACAGTTTTTTTCCTCTAAACACTTAGTAGAATCATTGTTAGTTATCATTCTTGAACAAGAAATTTCAAAATCTGATATTAGTATTCAATATTAAGGTTGACTTATTAAACTTTTACTTTACTAACTATAGAAATTGGAGTCTTCTTAAATGTCAGAGTTAAAGCATGCTATGGCATATAAGCATCTTTCATGAGTATTAGGTTAAGATATGGAGATTCTAACATTGCTCCTGTTCCATCATTATTTTCCTTACAAATTTAACTTGATTTTGACTGGTTACTTTAATATTCTTTAATAACTGACAATGAAACCAAATGCAGTTTCTCTATAGAACCAGTCTGAAAGCATGATATCACTTGGTTGCTTTTCTTTCATTGAAGTATTTGAATTATTTAGGTATCTACTTAAATATGTTGACTAAACAGAAACCTGGGTCAAGGGTTATATATGTTCCATGCTCAACTCAAGATTTCATGCTCAGCTCAATAACAAATGGACGTATTGTAACCAATTAAATATCAATATCTGTAACATTCTACCTAAAAATCTACATTAATACTTTCAAGTTTGTGGTCTAGTCAAGTATACATGCTTTAATTTATGCATTATATGAATACTAGAAATAGTGTTTTGAGTTCAAATTTGAGTTGAGCACAAAAATATTTTTATAACCTCGGGGCCAGTGCTGATATTCATAAAAATTCTTTAGTCTGAAAACTCAGAGTTTGCTTAAAATTGCTGATTTTTAAATACTATTTAATAGCAGAAGATAAGTTATAAAACATAATTATACATTGAAACTGTTTTTACAAAAATATGTGGCAATGGATGTGGTCCATTACTGGTCAACCTTCCAGGATCCCAGGAAAGAGTGGTTAGTTTAACTGATAGTCTATTAGCCCTTGATGGCATAAAAATGGTGCTAAATACTCAAACAAACAAGCAATCATTTTATGAGTTCATGAATTATATCTTCTTATATAACCTTATGATGAGATGAAAGTAAAATGAAAATGCAAAAATCCACAAGCTTATATTGTTTTTTGGTTACTACAGCCTAAAACAAGAAGTAATGCCTACTTTGGGTCAAGGAGATTGTACAACGTATTCAGTCTGGAAGACACTATAGGCCAGGCATGTGCCACAGCTAAAGGGCAGGTTGTCATAGCAAAATCCTTGGAAACAAAGGCAGCTATACACTGCATCCAGGGGTCAACCTTGGAGAAATTGGACTCAGAATGAGGCTCCTCACTGTTGTCATGGGAACTGTTCCAAACATTAACAGATCTTTCCAGTAACCACTGCATGTCCATACTGGAGGAGTTGAGGATAAATGTCTGAAAAACAGATTGTATTATTAAAGGAAATTTTAACTTAAAATGACTGAAATATAAGTTTTTGTTTGTTTTGACCATCAACACAAAATAGCAAAATTTCTGCATTCACAGGTGTAATAAAACAGGTGTAATAAAACAGCCTAAATTATTCCTGATATGCATTTGTTGCTACATTTTTTTAACATTCTTTAACATAAACTTCATGTGAAAGACTCTTAATTTTTTTTATAACAGTGTATCAAAGTGTTGAAATGAACATTGAATTACTGTGCAATAACAGCAATTCACTGCACAGTTTAATTAATTTTCATTATAATCAATTGAAATCCAATATTCAATGCTATATTATAATACTAACATTCATGATGTAACTCCTCTTTGAACCTTAAACTATTTTTGTCATTCATTTTCCAATAAACGCCTATTGATAAACTGTCATTTTAAGCTTCAGGCATAATTTTGGATAAAATCAACCTTGTTCTAGAATTGTGAGTGATTACAACACCAAAAACATCATAATTATCGTTTTTTTACATCATGAGACAATGGGCAGTACTTCTGTTATTCTGTTCATTATCTTTAACTTTAAGATAAAAACACATACTTTACATATACTGATGATAGATAAATGTCAAACAGGTTCGATATATAGGAAATGAATTTGTTGAAAGTTCATATTAACTTTCAGGAACTAACTAGTTTGGGGTTCACTTCGTTTTTACATGTTTCGTTAAGTTCAAATCTTATGAAATTTCAACAAATAAAATTCATTCTTTAAAAACACAGGCTCAAAGAACTGGTAGTATAAATATTCCATACTTACCCTTTCTGCTAGTGGCAGTGATGGCAACAGTTGCTCTACTACAGACTGGCACGCATCGTCCATCGTCTCCAGTAGACTGATACACACAACCTGTATACACAGTCATGGTACAGTGATAATCAGGCTTCAGTTGTTGTACAGATACAGTAAAACCCGTGTAAGCAGCCACCTCTATTAAGCAGCCACCTGTCTTAAGGAGCCACATTTGCTATTTCCCATTTCTATGCTTTCAGAGCAAATTAACATGTACTAAGCAACAACCTGTCATAAAACCTCCATCAATCAACTGGCTGCTTAAGACAGGTTTGGCTGTACATAAATCAGGCTTCATTCAATTCGAAACATTTTTTTTTTCAGGTTTCAGCTTTCTGTTTTAATATTTACAATATACACAAAAATAATAAGAACATGGCGAAGTATACACCCAACATGCAGGAATGTCTGAATTTGTCTGGTCAAATCAATCCAAACACTTTTGAATATGATACTTGAAAGTTATGGCGCAGTGATCCACAATTATGTGAAAAGTGTAGTTAAATATTCATCCAAAAATCCTTTTGAATATTTTAAACTAATACATGTAAGATTTTTTTTTGTGTGTGTTTTTTTTAATAAATATACAATAATCAGGCCCAGTTAGCGAAGTCAGAAGTGCAGCTGACTATCAATAAAGATGTCTTAAGTTTGAAGCCCTGCCAAGTCACAGTCACTGTGATGAGTGATATATGACATTGTTTCTCCTTGTCATTGCCATTCGTCTCTCACCGCTGATTTAATTGGGAAAGTTATCAATACTAGCAGAGATTAGTGTGCTCAAATACTGGCTGACCTTCCAGGATCCCAGGATCATCTGCCAGCTTTGGTTTGCAAAAAAATGATGCTGAATTTTTTAACAAACAATATAAAAGAAATTATTCAAATGTACACACCTGATCAGAAGACAGTGATGGCACTACAGAAAATATTAGCTTGACCTCCTTCAGGAGATGGGCTGCCAGTTTCCTGGTTACCACTCTATGGTTACACAGCATCACCAGTGCCAACCCCTCCACTTCATGTAGGGCCAGCAGACTGCCAGATATACCAACATACTGAAACAGAAAACGACACACGTGTAACTGCTACAATAAGCATTTCTTTCTTTTCTATTAAATTTTAAACCTATATATTTTACTACATCAATTGTCAAACAAGTTCTTACAACTTATATAAAGCTCAAAGTCTTTTTAGATAGAACGAGTACTAAGCATATACAAATAAAGTGGCTTGTTCAAGGACACAACACATGGCCATAGCAGGGGATTGAACCCATGACCCCCATCAGATTCTCTACCATAAGACCACAAGATTAATACCAGTACATACTAGATTCAGAATACAATAATATGTTGGTACCATTAATAAACAAGAGGTAAAATGAAGATAGTTTCAAGGGAAATAACTCTCACAATTTTTAAACTCATCTTTATAATTCGTTTCAAAACTACTCAAAATCATATGGTTTTGGAGACTGTAAAATTTAGTAAGTTTAAGGACAGCCAGAGAGATGAGAGACCAGCAGTGACAACAAATATTCATCTGTGAGCCTTCAGCTAGGGCTGACATTCCCCTTTATCAAGTACAGATACCTTCAGCTCGGGCTGACATTCCCCTATATCAAGTACAGATACCTTCAGCTCGGGCTGACATTCCCCTATATCAAGTACAGATACCTTCAGCTCGAGCTGACATTCCCCTATATCAAGTACAGATACCTTCAGCTCGGGCTGACATTCCCCTATATCAAGTACAGATACCTTTTGTGTGTTGTATTTGGATATCAGTTGCATCAACAGTCGAAGGGAACTGTCAAGTTGCTGGGTGCTGGTGTCAGATATATCTCGCTGTATAAACTGCACAAAACCTATGATATATAATATGCAAGACTGTAAGCATTCATAATAAATCAATACAAGGCAAAAAAAAATAGGTTAGACAGATAGGCAATTTTTTTCATTTGTGTACCAAGTGCATTACTCTATATAAAGTAATTCAATATACCCAACCTGCCATATATTCTATTTTCATTGGCAGGGTTCTCCACAAGTTGGAATTCAAGTGCTGGGGGAAGAGCGTGCACACTCCAGGGTCTATTCCAAACCGTTATCAAGCGATGTGTAGAGCACTCATTAAAATAGATTTACATTTATATAATAGTAGCATTGGTATAAATCAGTCATTAGATTTAGTATGTTTCATCTTATTCATCGAAATAAGAAAATATGTGCTAAGAAAAATGAAGATTTAAAGGAATATAAGCTTTTGAAAGATATTGTTTAAGATTTCAAGCACTTGGGGCATACCATTTCTGCCATTCAAGCGCTGAGGTACTCCTGTGCTTACATGGCTAGTGGAGAAGCCTGATTTGTTATATATAATTATATCCATGACACTGCAAAGTCAAATGTGAATATTATGTAGTGAGACATTATTATACGTGAGGTATATTATTGCATGTTATTATAAATGTATGAACATGGCATGTAAGTGCATTTCATGAAAATCTCACCAATATTTTCATGTACTTTTTTTGTAACATTTAGCATTTATCTGCTTTCAGTTTCTAGTTTCATTTTTTCCAAAATGTGGCAGACTTATACCCAGATTTACCTGGTTAACTGCTACTGTGTGAGAGAATTTATGATAATCAAACTGGCCAAAGAGAGATTATCCGACATTCCAAATTGCCTTTTAATTTAAAATCCTATAAAATGTACAACTGGTATAATAAACAATACAAAAGTCTGCACCAGCATGGCATTGGAAACTGATCAACTTACGACAGAAACAGAAACATCATTAAAAGAGCACTGCAAGTGGGTGCAAATGCTTGTCCATTACAAAGGTCAAAGTCATTAATGTAAACTTTTGTAACATGTTGGTAATCAGTTTACAGAATCAATTACTGAAAACAAAATAGAACTTAAAAAATTCAAACCAAAGTTACATGTAAACAAAAAACTTTAACCTAAGGTGTTAAAGATTGAATGGTAGCAATTTAGCTGTATACATTAATTGTTTAACATTATATGAATGTGTTTGTCTCTTTAACAAAAATAGTTTGTTCATAAACAGAGAAAAAGTTGAGCTATACATAAAACTTTAACAATGGATGCAACAACTACGCTGACACCAGGGTCATGACAACAGCTCTTCAATTATATTTGCATGTGCTGTTGGGTTTAAAATGCATTTAGACTGAACATCAGCGACAGAAAAATGATATTACCTCTAATCACCTGTTCCTTCCACACATCTGATTCCTGCATCAAGTTTTGTAGTGCTTGAAATGCCAGTCTGTAAATAGTGTTATCATACATGTATAATTTATTATATACATGTATTCTTAAAAATCATTCAACCAATTCTTTACAACTTATACCTGACAGACAGCTTGTTTATGAAACTTGTATGATGAAAGACTAACTAGAGATGTGTTTGTCAACACCAATACCCCCACTATTGATCAGATACCAATTTTTTGGCTGAAAATAAAAAAGAGCAATTACTGTAAAATTTGACCAACATTGACAAATATCAAACCGGACCTGTATTTTATTTACATACAGGTACACATGAAATCTATAGATCCCTTCAAAAATTACTGATCAGAAACCAAGTTTTAACTTCCTATGGATGAAAAGAACGAAAAGAAGAACAAACAGACAAACAAATGTAACACTTAACGTCCCTTCACCATTCTCCAATGACAGGGGTAACAAACTGATGATAAATGTTTTAGCAGTTATTATTCATTAACTGGTTTATTCATGTACTTACCCTCTCAGTTCCTCATCAAAATGAACTGTAAGTCTGGTAACAAGTTCCACCAACTCTGTCTTGTTCATGCCATCTGGGATCAGCCTAGGAATGGCAGCAATGCACGTACGGAACAAATCCATCTTAGGTTTACGATCCCCTCTGTCAACAAAATGGAACAATCTAACTGATAACTACATCCAATACATGTCTTTAGTCAACAAAAACATTCAGGCAAAAATAGGTAAACTAATTATTTTTATTCTCATGTTTTAAGATATTTGGTTAAGAGCATGTTCAAGGGAGAAGTGATCACAAGATCAACAAGGACATTTGAATGTTTTTTTTATATATTTAAGCTGTGATGGCCAACTTAGAGGTCAGATTGAACAAGGTTTGTTTTTTTTATGATAGACATGACCTTTAGCACAAAATTTCTGTTCAGTTTTAGGAATACACGATGATTATTTAAAACAAGAGTTGTCAGAAGACCAACAAAGCTCGCCTCTTGGTGTTTAAGTCCAAAAAGGGCCATAACTGTGCCAAAATGCAATCCAGAGTTAAGGTTCTTATCTCTGTGTGTTTTATTGATGATGGTACATACACATGCAAAGTTTCATTCATATCCAATGAGTGGTTGCATAGATATCTGAAACTTGTACCCAAAAGTTTAACCTGGGTGTCTACAGAAGACGACGTCGGGGTCATGACAATAGCTCTCCTTGGACTTCATCCTGGTGAGCTAAAAAAATCAGTCATCTTAATTATATTATCATTATTTTAAATGCTATTTAGCTGAAGTATCCATTTTGAATTTCAGAGCTTCCCTAAGTCTCAATAGATCCAACTAGAGCATGAGGTCAGCAGCATTGTAATGTTTTAGAAAAGCCCAACCAGTAAGTAAACATAGATTATCCCTTCAAAATTTTGACTATTAAAAATGCTTTAAGCTGTGACAGCAATCTTTTCAATCAACCATGATTTTTTTAGAGTGCTTTTTTAAAAAAAAAAGAGCAACATTTAAAACAAGATTTATCTAATCAGGCAAAAATTATCAAATATTTTAGTAATACAGCTAGTGTGTAAGATAAGTCAAGACCTGATTGAATATCATGTCAAATTTAAAGGAAAGACGAGGAAATAATGATGGAAAATAATATAATTGACAAATTAATTTCTTCATTTTTGTCCAGAGCATTTGGCTTGAGTGGGTTTACAAAAACTCACCAGTAATCATTCAATTAAGTAACATAAAAATGGTCTTACGTGAGCAGTTCCTCAGGTTCCTTGTTTGCATTCTCTGCTTTTGTCAGTAACAGGGGCCGACCAACACTTAAATCTAATGTCCTCAGCATCGAGTCAAATGTCTTCAGTAGGTAGGGCACGTAGTGTGACAGACCAATGTGCTTGGCCATGTCATCTGTCAGCATCTTGTTGAGAAATGTCTTCTTCACACGGACAGTTGCTCCAGATGGAAGAACTGCATTAGACTGGGGCATAGGGGGGTCCCCATCTCCCTGTTGTAAGCTGTCTGCTATGACGAGGAACGCTCTAAGGCCAATACTCATCCTCTATTAAAGAGATGTTTTATATTAATGTGCAGCCTATATAACATTCAAATTTGTGCTGACGATGAAACAATTTCATTTTTTGTAAATGATATGCAGCTGAACAGGGTCAAACTAGAGCTGTCATTTTACCTATAATCCATAGCAAGAAAAACAAATCATTATCTTAGTATATTTGATTTGCTACAAACAGCATTTAATAATTCATACACAAAATAAGAGTATTACTGAAGGTCATTAATACCCCCATACTAATTATGTCAGAATCACAAAGTTTGTGTCATCCACAACTACATTTGAATGTTGATCATGCATGCAAAGTATCAAGTCAACCATCCGTAAACTGTGGAAGTAATTCAATCGACAAGAATTGCAATATGGTACATACAGTAACTTTACTTAATGCATGGGAAATAACTCTACATGGAAATGTATGATCTATTGCCTGGTGCAAAAGAAATTGTTTGACTGAGCAAAAAGATGGCGAGAACAGATCACACAAATTCAGACATACCTCTGGTGTTATAACAGTCTTCCTTCCAACACTCATCAAGTCAAATATGATCTCCTTCATTGCAAAATCAAGACGTTCCTGGAAACAATATATCACCAGATAGCATTATAAATAGAAGTGTAAGAATTACCAGGATAAGAAGAAACTGCAATAACACACTGTAAGTCACTTTTACAGGAAACTTTGAAAGCAGTTTCCAAGACCAACATTCATACTGTATAACCCAGAATAAAAGCTCCCCCTCCCCACCCCTATAAATGCCCCCACCTAACTTTAAATAAATCAAATGACGTTGTTGTTTTTTTTAATTCTAATAAATTACATGTACATTTCAAGTCTGGTTTGAAACTTTTTAAAGTTGACAGAATGTCTCATTAAGGCAGTGTGTGTTTTATGGCATATTGCACAATTTAGAATTTTTTTAACTGATTTCTATGGCCCCACATTTGAAAAACCCATTTCTTTGGGTCTTTTATTCATAGTGAGACAGTACTTGGAATTTGTTAAGATTTATAATAGCAAGGATTCTAACTTACTGTAGCTATAAACTGTATAATCTTGACAAATATATTGAGAGGCATGTCCTTGGGTGTGACCACCTTTGTTCCCTTTGGAAACAAGCTGCTCACAATACTCTGCAGACGACTTGTTGTTGCCTGGTTACTCTCACACTTGATCCTCACCATGTACACCCTGGAAAACAAGTCAAGTTTAAAATGCCTTAAACCTTTTGTTACATTAAGTTTGTTATTAATAAAACAATAATGTCTTTCTCTACATTATGTTAATCTATTAAATTATTAAAACAAAACAGCAGTGCTCCAGATAAGCTTTTCTTCAAATAAGTATTTTACCCCTTAAATAAGTATGCAACGCTGGTTTTCAAAATGTTATCTCAAAATTCTTATCAAATTGCCATTTAAAACAAAAACTAACCAACACTGAAATTTAAAATAACCAATTCTCATTTTACCCGTTAATTTAGATTTTAATGCTTTATTTAGACATTTCATTGCTTAAATACCCCCAAAACGTGCTTACCTGGAGCACTGAAACAGTTTCACCATCTTCTCACATGGAAACTGACATGTGGTTTAGTTTGTGCAACTCACAGAGAGAGTAAATGGAACAACTATATTTTTAAAGACAACTTATTGCAATCAGTTTGAATGACGGAAGAAAACCTGATAATTTATCTGTCAGAGTAGAACCATCATCCTTTCACAAGACACTGAAAAAAAATCTCACATAAAGATTCTGAATACAAAATGGAAATGAGACAAAATTGTGAAAAATATTTCCAACCATGCCAGTGGTTACTTACCAGACCAACCTAGATAATGACTCCAGGGCAATCCTTGACATTTTGGCATCACGATTCTTCAGTTGGGACAGACAGTTGGTCAGAAAGTATGGCCAGTTGTTGAGGAAGAAAGTCTTCTGACTGACACACAGGAGGCATGTTACCAACGGAAACATATGCTGTAACAAGAATCAGCCATGTTTAAACATGTTTTTCTTCATTTTATCTTCAAAACATAATCTGTGATGAACAAAACCATTATTGTGTCTTTGCTGAAGCATTAGACCAAGCCTAGTAATCTCAGGGTTTATATTTTTGTTTAATTTATTTAAATGTTTAGCACCATTTAATGCCATCAAGTTAACATAACCACTCTTTCCTGGGATCCTAAAGGTTGACCAGTACTTGATCACACCAATCTTTGCAAGTAACTGGTAACTTTCTTACTTGCAATAGCTGCGAGAGACAAATGACAATTAGATACAATGTTATATATCAATCATCACGGAGGATATGGTCAGGGTTGGGAATCAAACTCACAATCCCTTGATTGAAATTCAGACACACTACCGATTTAGTCCATTTTTTGATAACCAGTATTAAGTGTTATTTTTAAGAGGCCATCAAACCAAACCTCGGATAGCACCTGTGACCTCTGACCTCTGGCACTAGTGGTTGACCAACACTCTGTCCACTGCACTACCACTCCACTTTTATATTTGATTTACAGATGGCAAAACATCAATTATGTCAAAATGCCTGTTAATAAGCCAAAACAAAACTTCATGCAAAAATCAATGACAGAATCATTGTTCATCTTTAGAGATCTTGTGTTAGTTAATAATTCCAGAAGTTATTTTTTGAAGTTAACATAGCAGCAACAATAATATTTTATGTAAATATCCAATCTTAAGTTTCAAAGTTACAAATACCTGGGAATGTTTCCTCTTCGTTGTCATGTCAACACATGGAGTGAACATCATCTCTACTAAATTCTTCAATACCGGCACATTAACCTCATGTTTGGCACTCTGAATAAACAACCAAGATATCAACTCAAAACGAGAAATTAGTAAAAACTACCTATTTTGTTATTTAATACACTCATATTATATAGTATGTGAATACAAGCTCCTGGTAGAACCTGTACTGAGTGTTGTTTTTGAGAGGCCAGTTCCTGTTGTACCTGTACTGAGTGTTGTTTTTGACAGGCCAGTTCCTGGTAGTACCTGTACTGAGTGTTGTTTTTGAGAGGCCAGTTCCTGGTAGAAACTGTACTGAGTGTTGTTTTTAAGAGGCCAGTTCCTGGTAGAAACTGTACTGAGTGTTGTTTTTAAGAGGCCAGTTCCTGGTAGTACCTGTACTGAGTGTTGTTTTTGAGAGGCCAGCTCCTGGTAATACTTGTACCGAGTGTTGTTTTTGAGAGGCCAGCTCCTGGTAGAACCTGTACTGGATATTGTTTTTGAGAGGCAATTTCTTGGTAGTACCTGTACTGAGTGTTGTTTTTGAGAGGCAAACCAGTCAGGCTGGAGATTGAATCCCAATCTCTAGCATGAGTGGCCAACATCCTATCCACTGCTTCTCAATCCCTCCTTAAAACCACCTTTACCATTACAGTGTATGTTATTTTCAATAGATTACATACAACATATGGCATCCAGTTTTATTGGACCTCAGAATAACTTCCATTCTGCCATGGGTAGCCTGCAAATTGTAGAATGTAGAAGATTTTGAATCACAAACTCACAATCTCTGTGGTGAAAGTATTTTATAATATATGTTTTTCAATGTATTAACTTACTGCAGCCACAGGTAGAAGTATTTCCACAAACAGACTGGCAACCGCATGTTTTATATCTCGGTCCTTGACTTCTAGGTAGTAGTGACCAAGGTCATGGAGAAACTGTACACACTGTTCAAAGTCTTCAATAGGATGCATCTGAATATCACATAACAAAATGTCTATCAGGACACCACATAACAAAATGTCTGTCAGGACACCACATAACAAAATGTCTACCAGGACACCACTTAACAAAATATCTATCTGAACACCACATAACAAAATGTCTATCAAGACACCACATAACAAAATGTCTATCTGAACACCACATAACAAATGTTTATCAGTACATCACATAACAAATTTCTACCAGGACACCACATAACAAAATGTCTATCAGTACACCACATAACAAAATGAGTATCAGGACATCACATAACAAAATGTCTATCAGGACACCACATAACTAAATGTCTATCAGAACACCACATAACAAAAAGCCTATCAGGACACCACAAAACAAAATGTCTATCAGGACACCACATAACAGAATGTCTATCAGTTCATCACATAACAAAATGTCTATCAAGACACCACATTACAAAATGTCTATCAGGACATCACATAACAAATGTATATCTGAATATCACATAACAAATGTCTATCAGGACACCACATAACAAAATGTCTATCAGAACACCACATAACAAAAAGCCTATCAGTACATCACATAACAAAATGTCTATCAGGAAACCACATAACAAAATTCTATCAGGAAACCACATAACAAAATGTATATTTCTATCAGGACACCACATAACAAAATGTCTATCAGAACACCACATAACAAAAAGCCTATCAGGACACCACATAACAAAATGTCTATGTCTATCAAGACACCACATAACAAAATGTCTATCAGGACACCACATAACAAAATGTATCTGAACACCACATAACAAAATGTCTGTCAGGACACCACATAACAAAATGTCTACCAGGACACCACTTAACAAAATATCTATCTGAACACCACATAACAAAATGTCTATCAAGACATCACATAACAAAATGTCTATCTGAACACCACATAACAAATGTCTATCAGTACATCACATAACAAATTTCTACCAGGACACCACATAACAAAATGTCTATCAGTACACCACATAACAAAATGAGTATCAGGACATCACATAACAAAATGTCTATCAGGACACCACATAACTAAATGTCTATCAGAACACCACATAACAAAAAGCCTATCAGGACACCACAAAACAAAATGTCTATCAGGACACAACATAACAGAATGTCTATCAGTTCATCACATAACAAAATGTCTATCAAGACACCACATTACAAAATGTCTATCAGGACATCACATAACAAATGTATATCTGAATATCACATAACAAATGTCTATCAGGACACCACATAACAAAATGTCTATCAGAACACCACATAACAAAAAGCCTATCAGTACATCACATAACAAAATGTCTATCAGGACACCACATAACAAAATGTCTATCAGGAAACCACATAACAAAATGTATATTTCTATCAGGACACCACATAACAAAATGTCTATCAGAACACCACATAATAAAAAGCCTATCAGAACACCACATAACAAAATGTCTATGTCTATCAAGACACCACATAACAAAATGTCTATGTCTATCAAGACACCACATAACAAAATGTCGATCAGGACACCACATAACAAAATGTATCTGAACACCACATAACAAAATGTCTGTCAGGACACCACATAACAAAATGTCTACCAGGACACCACTTAACAAAATATCTATCTGAACACCACATAACAAAATGTCTATCAAGACACCACATAACAAAATGTCTATCTGAACACCACATAACAAATGTCTATCAGTACATCACATAACAAATTTCTACCAGGACACCACATAACAAAATGTCTATCAGTACACCACATAACAAAATGAGTATCAGGACATCACATAACAAAATGTCTATCAGGACACCACATAACTAAATGTCTATCAGAACACCACATAACAAAAAGCCTATCAGGACACCACAAAACAAAATGTCTATCAGGACACCACATAACAGAATGTCTATCAGTTCATCACATAACAAAATGTCTATCAAGACACCACATTACAAAATGTCTATCAGGACATCACATAACAAATGTATATCTGAATATCACATAACAAATGTCTATCAGGACACCACATAACAAAATGTCTATCAGAACACCACATAACAAAAAGCCTATCAGTACATCACATAACAAAATGTCTATCAGGACACCACATAACAAAATGTCTATCAGGAAACCACATAACAAAATGTATATTTCTATCAGGACACCACATAACAAAATGTCTATCAGAACACCACATAATAAAAAGCCTATCAGGACACCACATAACAAAATGTCTATGTCTATCAAGACACCACATAACAAAATGTCTATGTCTATCAAGACACCACATAACAAAATGTCTATCAGGACACCATATAACAAAATGTATCTGAACATCACATAACACACATGTTAATTACATAATCTATCTGATAATCACACAATTAGCAGACAGATAATAAATAAACAAGTGAACTGTCAAACAAATTAATTAAATTTTCTTACATGTGTGCAAAGATATGAGTGTATACATATTATATAACATCTAAATGTGGTTGATTTGTCATAGTAACATGACATTATTTTGAAATGTTATATCATATATAAAGTATTATTCTTGGGGCAGGGTTTTCCATGACCCTCAAATTCAACTTTCTGTCACACTATTGAATCAAATGATCCTAAAATTCTCATCATATGTGGGACAAGTGGTCCCCAAATTGCAAAGCGTGAGGAAAAAACACCATCTTGGCTGGGGAAATAAACAGTAATTACAGTAGAACTTCAATCACTCGAACCTGATGGGACTGGACAAATTAGTTCAAGTTAAGGGTTGTTCAAACCAAGTGTTATTCAACATCATACTATACATGTACATGTATATACATCGAAAAAGGAATTTGGCCGGAACAATACAAGAGATTTGAGCTATATGCAGTGTTCCAGCCATCCGTGTTCAAGACAACAGTTCTAATGTATACCATTTTTCTGAGTTCTGATTAATTGTTAAATTTATTTACCTCGCTTTATATATTTCACCACTCGTTTAATAAATTCAATAATAAATGATCGTGTATGAAAGATTGTCTAAATGACATAATTATGTGTATACCTTGACACGGTAAAACTTGAGGCCCATCAATAGACTGATAATACTCTGTGCTGTATAAGGCGTCTGATCTCGCAATTTTAACTCACGTAACTCTAAAAGGAACGTTTTTCTTACTGGTGTAAATCTGCAGATGAAATATAACAATATATGAAATATAACTGAAATAAATAACTACCAGGTGCCTTATAAATACCTCGATACTAGTCTGTATATTCTCTTAACTCATTTGTGAGTATTAACTTGTTTTGGTGGAATCAAGGGAGATAACTCTATCTTTCATAGATCCCAACTTTCAGGGCACAATTTTATTCAACCTTATTAATACATGTATCTGACAACCAATCATTGTTTCTTTGATTTTTGGGTTGATTGTATCTAGTATGCATTTGTTTTCAGCTGCTTATATTTTATGATGCACGTTTCAATTACTTGTATCTTGAGATACATTTCATTTTCCATTCTCATGACAAAGCTGGCTTATTGCAACAGAAATCAAGACTGCTGCAGTTTTTATCTATCAGTATTATCAGTCTGGTTCTATAGCTAGTTAAATTCAATCCCCGTTTAGGTAGGATTAGGTAATCATTTTAGCACCAGTCATGTGAGGGTTATATTTAAGTTACAGTTGATCATTACAGAATTTTTAAAATTAAAAAAAATACTTCAGGTGTGACATTAGCCACCAAAGTGTTACAGAAATGAAGAGAAAAAAAATTATCGGTAGAAACTAAAAATAGTAACACTGACCTTGCCATTACCAATACTCCAATGACCTCTGCATATAGGTCAGCAATAATGTTGATGTTTGCAGCATTAGGATTAGTTTGTAATCTGAAAACAAATGTCAAATATATAGTTGTTTTATATCATAAAATTGAAATCATTCCAACTAATACATACCAGAGTTTTACAACATTAACAGCAATATCAAAAAGTACAGCATCACATATAACATATAAATCCTTTGATATGAAGAATTTAGCATGCAACATTAACAACAACACTGTTGGTAACACTTATGGATGCTTCCAAAAGCTATTGTTTTAACCCAGTTGACAGACAAATGGTTACTGGATTATAAATACCAAAGTCAGAAAGCATGTAAGTGAATATTCAAAAAGTGTGATCCACCCAAGAAAGGCATGTGACAAAAACTAAACTCTCTAAAGGGGAATAATTCTTTTTTAATTTTAAAGAAATTACAGGTTAAATAATGAGTCTGATTTTATTGGTGGATGCAGACCTTAGAACGAGTCACCATCCTTCTGTAAGTAACTAGAAAACTTTCTCGTTTAAAATACTTTGTGCCAAGCTGGCTTCAAACCACTTTCTTGCATCTCTCTCACTCATTCCTTTTTGTGCCAAGCTGGCTTCAAACCTCTTTCTTGCATCTCTCTCACTCATTCCTTTCTGTGCGAAGCTAGCTTCAAACCTCTTTCTTGAATCTCTCTCACTCATTCCTCTTTGTGCCACGCTGGCTTCAAACCACTTTCTTGCATCTCTCTCACTCATTCCTTTCTGTGCCAAGCTGGCTTCAAACCTCTTTCTTGAATCTCTCTCACTCATTCCTCTTTGTGCCAAGCTGGCTTCAAACCACTTTCTTGCATCTCTCTCACTCATTCCTTTCTGTGCCAAGCTGGCTTCAAACCTCTTTCTTGAATCTCTCTCACTCATTCCTCTTTGTGCCAAGCTGGCTTCAAACCTCTTTCTTGCATCTCTCTCACTCATTCCTTTTTGTGCCACGCTGGCTTCAAACCTCTTTCTTGCATCTCTCTCACTCATTCCTTTCTGTGCGAAGCTTGCTTCAAACCTCTTTCTTGCATCTCTCTCATTCATTCCTCTTTGTGCCAAACTCGCTTCAAACCTCTTTCTTGCATCTCTCTCACTCATTCCTCTTTGTGCCAAACTCGCTTCAAACCTCTTTCTTGAATCTCTCTCACTCATTCCTCTTTGTGCCAAGCTGGCTTCAAACCTCTTTCTTGCATCTCTCTCACTCATTCCTTTTTGTGCCACGCTGGCTTCAAACCTCTTTCTTGCATCTCTCTCACTCATTCCTTTCTGTGCGAAGCTTGCTTCAAACCTCTTTCTTGCATCTCTCTCATTCATTCCTCTTTGTGCCAAACTCGCTTCAAACCTCTTTCTTGCATCTCTCTCACTCATTCCTCTTTGTGCCAAACTCGCTTCAAACCTCTTTCTTGCATCTCTCTCACTCATTCCTCTTTGTGCCAAGCTGGCTTCAAACCTCTTTCTTGCATGTCTCTCACTCATTCCTCTTTGTGCCAAGCTGGCTTCACATGTCTCTCACTCATTCCTCTTTGTGCCAAGCTGGCTTCAAACCTCTTTCTTCCATGTCTCTCACTCATTCCTCTTTGTGCCAAGCTGGCTTCAAACCTCTTTCTTGCATTTCTCTCACTCATTTACACTTCTGACTCCCCTACTGCTCAGGAAACTATATTAATAGTGGACAATACAACAGACAGTTGTCCCAAGCAGCAACATTTGATTTTATATTTTGTTTTGAGGAAGCATGCAGCATTATGTCATGCAGAATGAAACAATAAAAATAAAAATTCAATGAAAGCAGGCTCCAATATCTCATCTATGGTAAAATGAGACCATGCAAGAGAATAATAAAAATTGGCCTCCAACATGCGTAATTTGTATAGTTTACAAATTGGCAGTTAAACCAGGCTGCTGGAGCTGTTATACCACAAAAATATTTACTAAAAATGGCTTGTTTAATGCTTTGTCAATAGTTGCCATTTTGGGGCATATTGAACATTACAAGTAACAGTGGTAGCTTCTCTATAAAAAATACTTTTACAGTATGTTGAGCATGTGGTCCAGTAGTACAGCATTGCACCCAGAAGGTTTGTGGGTTTGATCCTCCCCCACAGATATATATAATGTCACTAAGCAAGACACTCTATTCACATATGCTTAGTACTGGAAGACCTCAAGCATGATTTGTCTAAGATGCAATAATTTGTTTCACAATCAAGGTAAAACAAGTAAGTTTAAATCCTATTTTTATTAAACAAATGAGTGTTTAACTGACCAATGAGCACTACTCTCTGAACACTCATTGTACATACAGAAATTCATAAAATAATTAGTAGTTTAAATAGAAAAAAAAATGCTACTTCAATAATTGCAGTTAAACTGTAAAGCAGATTTAGCTTGTTGGTCATATTCACCAACCATTCTTGAAAATATTCTTAAACTTGAGCTTGAAAATCCGAATTTCAAACTTAGATATCTAGTTTACCATGACAGATTGAATAATTGTTGAGTTTATTTGACTTTATATTAGGTGTCTCTACATGCTTGCAAATTTATGCCTAAATAAATGGTCTCTTTGTGTTTGTTTTTTTTTAATTCATTCTTGAGTTCAAGTTTAAGAATATTCTTAAAAATGGTTGGTGACTATCACACCAAATGTGTATTAATTATTTCAGGAAGGCTGATAAAAATTAACAAACAGATGAAATATGACAATAAAAATGGCTTGCTAATAAAGCATACTGCATGAAGCATTAAAACTTTGGAGGCAACTGGCATAAATACAGCTAAAACATTTAAAATTAAGCGTTTTCTACTACATAAAGAGTAAAGCTAAAGACGTTAATGAACCATCTGGTTGGCCAAACATGTATATTAAAATATATCAATATCCCTGGAATCTTCCATACATATATATTAAGAGGCCTCGCCTAAAAATTCATGAAATGATCAAACTGTACATAGTCTGAAAGAAACTTATATAACTTGGAAGAAATCAGTGCAATTTTCTACAACAACACATGTTACTTTCTAGTAATAAGTGCTTAAAAAAGTTGCCTGTAAACAATTGTATTCATGATTGATTTAAGCAAAACCAATTCCAGATAGTTTCGGAATGCACTTCGCTCATTACTGGAAATCCAAAGATTTGTTATTGTTGCTTGGGAATTATCAGATTTAGGAAAGTTGTTGTTGTTGTAGCATTTAGAGTGGACACGATTTAATTGACAACAACAACAACACTTCACATTCTGACTGTAAAACACGCATTACTGAAGCAGAAACTAACACATTGTTTCTGAAGAAAAAGTTCATAAAATAGTTTTATTTATATGATAGCATTCAAATAATCAGTAATAAATATTTTATCCTAAAATATTGGACTTATAGGTGAAGCTTCTTTAAATTGTCCATATATTTATATTAAAACTGCAGGTAACTCTTATTGTGAATATAGAAATGGAATGAAAAGCATTTAAATTAAAGTTGTATTTACATCTATTTGTTAATGCAAGAAACATCATAGTACTAAAACAGACATGATAAGTCCACTACCAGTAATTTAAAATACTAGCCTTTGTCACTTTAGCACTAAGAAAGAATGGAAAGACAAACAACAAAGAGCTATCGGAAAGAAAGTGCAGCAACTGTTCACTTTCTGTAACAACCAGAAAAAAAGTTATCAGTAACAAAGTGCAGCAACTGTTCACTTTCTCTAAAACCAGAAAAAAAGTTATCAGTAACAAAGTGCAGCAACTGTTCACTTTCTCTAAAACCAGAAAAAAAGTTATCAGTAACAAAGTGCAGCAACTGTTCACTTTCTCTTACAACCAGAAAAAAAAGCTTTCGGTAAGAAAGTGCAGCAACTGTTCACTTTCTCTAACAACCATAAGAAATACTACTGTATTTTTTCATTTTTTTTTTTTGTTAAAATTTCTTTTTTTTTTATGAATAAGCATATGTATCCTTAAACCTGAATGCAATACAATAGTGGTTTGTGCAAATTCACAGATACAACAAGCTAACAAATAATTGTGAACAGTGAATATATTAATTATACTATAATAAATCTTTATGCTTAAAGTACTAAACAATATATTGGGAATACATATTATATGTGTATACGGTATATTTATTTCTGAACATTAGTTTAAAGTGTTAATTATTGTAGGAGGGGGGAATGTGACAGTTGTGTATTTATTTCTTTGTCAATGCAACTAGAAGTATGTCCATTAACACAATTGCTCTCGCTATTGACCGAAAACCATTTTTTTTTTACCAAATTAAGTGAAAAAGGTCATGTAATCCTTACATGAAAATTCATAGCTTATGGGTGTTCAACAAAGATGATATTTATTTATAACTGAGCTTGATTATCACAATGAGATATTAGCCTTCTTTTTCTGCTTTTTGGCTATGATAATAAGTGTTGCATTTTAAAGTTACAGTCGGTAAACAAAACAGCATCCTTTTCTCTACATTTGCTTCATGATGACAAATTCATTAAAAATTACAAAGTTTTTTATGTCATATTCATATTCAAATCCTGGCAAAATTGATTTTAACCAAATAGATGTCCAAAGATACAAATGACTGTTCATGGATATGTGTTCAAAGGAAATGAACGACAAAAATCTAAATAAATTCAGTGAAAGAAAAATGTAAAAATACTGGTTTGTTATCTAATTATTTGTCCCCTACACCCATGTTGAACCAATTAGACTCTATGGGAATACTTACTAGTCTTTATTAATCTATAAGCAGGTATGCTGGGTGAGTTTACTATAAAGTGCTACATGTATAATGTGGATATATTTAAACAATGTACAAGTATTTAATTTGTTGGTATGGAATTTTTCACTTTTTTCAGCTATTTCATGGCGGTCAGTGCACCTATTTGTTGCTCCTGGGATCTGCTAGGCAGTTAAACAGCACTACACCCACCTTATCACTGCAAGTCACTGACTACTTCTCCACATTATCAGAGGTGGAAGACTCATGGGCTTAAGACAACATTTTGATAAATCAGGGCAGATAGTGTAGCTGTGAGAGGATTTGAAGAATTATCTGGACTCCTCAAATATTAAATTCAGATAGAAGTCTACTATGTACAGATTGCTCTATTGTGTGTATTGGTAATTAACTGTGTTTACAATAAGTGCTTGTCATTGTATTGGTAAACACAGTTGCCAAAACATTTTTTGCAATAAGTAAATAAGCCGAATCCGAGTGTAATTGTGAGTTTATCAGACTGGTGTGTGTAAATTGTGTGCGCTGGCCTTACAGTAAATATACATGAGAAAGAAGTACTATCGAGTTTGGCCTTTAAATATATAGATAAGAGGTATATTAATGATGTTAAGGTGTGTACTGGGACTTTTATTTGCAAATATTAATACAACAGGGAAGTTTGTAAAGTCTGTGTTCTAGTCTCAAATGTACATGTTAATATTATAAGTTTTGCACTGGCCTTTATATGTACACATGAGAGGGATATTTGTAAAGAATGTGTACCAGCATTTAAATGTACATTTCAAACACATCTGACTCACATTAATTTGAATAAACTCAATTATGAAAGTTTATTTAATGGGGTTTAACTTCCCTTTTCAGCACATGTCATGTTATATATGGAATATACAGTTTTATTGGTGAAGGAAGGCATAAGAATGAATCTGAGAAGAACCACCGTCCTTCCATAAGTAAATGGCAAACTTTCTCACACAACATTTTTAATACAAGATGGGCTCCAACTCATTAGGTTAGAGGTGAGACGTAAATGGTCATTAGATGGCATCACCTTCGACCTCCCCCACCTTTGACCTCCCCCACCTAGTTAAGAAGTAAGTGTTAAACTGTTGTGAATCACTCACAGGTCCATTCCTCGGTAAAACCAGAACAGGATTTTGTTTATGAAAATTCACCAGCTCAAGTCTTATATCAAACCAGTTACCTCTGGTATGACCCACCACCTAAAACACATTTAAGTCTGATAATAAAATTGCATCTTAATAAGCTCCCTCACCTGATGCAAGAAATAACCAAGTTCAAATAAAAAATATCATTGCAATGGACAAATCAATCAAGCATATACTGTAAATCCAAGGGGCACATTACCCAACAAATAACACTTAGATTGACATTATCTTATTAATCAGTACTAACCAATTAATGATCACTAAAACTCTTCCACATTCTGATAGGTGAGCAACTATGTGTTTATCATTAGTTCTCATCAAGCCTAATATATAAATCTAGACTTTTACAAATAGATCTATTTATAAAGATTTTTATTTTTATGTTCTTCCATGTGCAAATTTTTCATAATTTTGATCTTAAAACTTAATATATGGTATCAGTATTCAATTGAAACTCAAACAAAAAAGCACTGCCGATGATTAATAACGGCTAGGACGTATTTATTTTAGAGCAGTTTTGTGTGGTTGACACTTGTTAACTTATTAAACCTAATACATTGGCTGCCTGCAATCGAGGTTTTCCTAACTGTAACTAAGGATACAATCTGATGATTGATACACAGCATTGTATCATTTGTTTCTCCACGCTGATTCCAGTGGGAAATTATCAGTTACTTGCGGAGATGAGGTGTGCTCGAGTACTGGTTAACCTTTCAGGATCCCAGGAATTTTCACAACTACCACATATTTCAACATCATGCCAAATTTTAAAAATTTATAAAATTATGTATAAATCAATAGCACGACACTGATTTAATTGAATGTATCACATCTACAGATGCCAGATTTTGTGATAATAAGAACAAACAGAAAATCTTTCACATCTCAAGGGCTATAACTCACACAGTAATAATCTGAACAAACCAAACTTCAAACCAGTATTAACATCTCATGGTTATAAACATTCAGTGTTTTGTTAAGAGCCAATAAAGTATAAAACAATCTTCAGTTTTGACAACTTTTAAGTTAACAACTGACAGACAACAGTTACAAAACGATCAATCACAACAGGTCATCAAAGGCAGTATATCAGGAAAAATTGCCATGAATGTCTTAATTACCTTTTCTATAAAAAAAAACAGAAAAAGAAAAGCCAGGCCCGATTAGCTCAGTCGTTAGTACATCTGACTACCAATCCAGGGGTTGCGAGTTCGAATCCGCGCTCAGCCACAATCTCTGTGATGATTTATATACGACATTGCGTCTAACTATCATTCATCTCTCACCGCTGATTCAAGCAGGAAAGATATCATTTACTAGCAGAGATTGGGTGTGCTGGTTAACCTTCCAGGATCCCGGGAACAGTGGTTAGGTTAACTGATCGTCTATTAGCCCCCGATGACATAAAAATGACGCTAAATATTCACTCTATTCCAAAAATAAATATCCCATACATACCCTTTTCAATATATAGTATAACATGTTTAAATGGATATTCTTATGGCAATACAGGCTCATTGCCTGTATATATAGGGATGATATATTGTGGGGAAAATGTCAGTTTTAAAAAATTCTGATAAACATTCTTTAAATGAGATTGTAAAACATTGATTGAGGAGTGACGGTATGAGATGTACGGCAAATAATGTTAATTGTGTAACAAATTAACAAACTGTGATAAAATAAAACTATCAAGCTCCACTGTTTCCCATGAATACCTTTTCAAAAAAAAATTTGAAAAAAAACAACAAATATTTACCGCCCCTCCTGTGACAACTTAGTTGAAAATTACCCATAGTGCAGCAGTGTAAACATGTTTAAGTTAACAGGAACTGGAAGAAAATTGAGCTCTTAACTAAGCTTACCTTTTGTCAGAGTCTCTGTCGTACCTGGTAAAAAGGTTGCTTATACATGTCAATGGCATTTAAAATGAAACGTACATGTTAACACAGGTGGGGATCATACGGCATTTTTTTAGCATGATTGAAAGTGCTGGTAGTTTTTATTCAAATGTTTTTTGGCATTTAACCATTTTTTACCAATTTCAAATGTGTAAAGTGCATACTAGAATGAAGGAAAAGTGTACTTTATCAATGTGTGAGTGTGTTTGCATGTGTTTGCATGTGTGTATGATTCTAAGGTGTCAAGTCCATCCACTGAATCATCCCTGAGACCCATCCCTCCGTCAGTTGACACCATAAAACGGAATATTTTGCTGATGTTGATTAATCTAGACTATAACTGACCTGGTGTGGGCTGTCAATCAAACAAGTCTATAACCTATTCAGTGATCAATATTGGTTTCTACACCGCCATTTTCCTTAGACAAAAGAAACTTTGTCCTAATAAACACTACATTGTATTTACTTGGACAAATTATGTCACGTGGCCAGTTGACAGAGAGACAGTCGTTCTCACATCAGGTCTGACAGAGAGACAGTCGTTCTCACATCAGGTCTGACAGTGAGACAGTCGTTCCCACATCAGGTCTGACAGAGAGACAGTCGTTCCCACATCAGGTCTGACAGAGAGACAGTCGTTCCTACATCAGGTCAGACAGAGAGACAGTCATTCTTACATCAGGTCTGACAGAGAGACAGTCGTTCCCACACCAGATCTGACAGAGAGACAGTCGTTCCCACATCAGGTCTGACAGAGAGACAGTCGTTCCCACATCAGATCTGACAGAAAGACAGTCATTCTCACACCAAATCTGGCAGAGAGACAGTCGTTCTCACATCAGGTCTATTGATATTGTTTATTTATCATCTAAAGTGTTCTTATCAACGCAAAATATTTCTGTACATTTTCTTCTTCTTAGCACTTAAAATGTATGAAATTGGTCAAAAAATTGGTCAAAAATGATTAAATGAGTTTCTTTACTTTATCAAATTGAGTTACTCCATCCATGAAGTAGGCTAACCAATGACAGCCACATCAGTAACCACTGTCATGTGTTTTATAAATAAGTGTATGTTTTCACTCAGACAGAAAAACAACAATAATAAAGATAGAATGTTATCATGTGAAATGTGTTGTTCAGTGGCAGAGCATCAGATCCAAGATCCGGGGTCATGGGTTCAATCCTCCAACACAGCTATGTGTGGTGTCATTGAGCAACACACTTTATCTGCATATGCATGTGATAGGCCATTGATTGCATGACCCACAGATCCCAAGTCTGATGTTCCACATGCTTCATAAACATATTACTGGGCTTCCATAGTAGCAAAGTGGAACAATGGAATATGTATAACATGTATTATGTAAAAATAAATTATACATTGCATACAAGGCATTTCTTAAAGAAATATTTGTTTGCTGTGAGCTCTGGCCCAGTATTTTTCATGTTTGTAGGTAGGTAGCTATTTTTTGCCAGATTTTATTTTAAACAAAAATGAACAGAAACATGAAAAAAATATTCAAAACTTTGAAAGTCAATACAAAGTTTGAAGGGCTGCAATTTTGAGCAAGTACATGGGAGCACAGCAAACATTTTTTTTTTAAGAACAGCCAAACATGGAATAAAAAAACATGAATATCATACTCAATATCAGAGTAAATTAAATGCATTCACTTCTAGCATACATAACAATTTATATACAGGTATATACAATACATATAAGGCTAATTATGCCTGCATTCCCATGCTTACACACAACATATATAGTGCAAGTCAATATTATACATGCAAACATGCAATTTAGCAGGGTCAATGTTTATATTTCCTATATATTTAATAAAAAAAATCATTTTTGTAGTAAATCAAAGCTTAAATATGTCTAATAAAATATACTCTTAAATTAACAAAATTTACTCTAGGTAGTGAAAAGACTTTTGGCTTCCAATCAATATCAATATGAACAGGTAGTTTCACAACAGCAGTCTGCAATGTCATCTACATAACATATTACAATGTTGTTGTTGTATGGTTTTTAGCATTGCTTTTAACAATTTTCCAGTCATATCGCAATAGTGTCTGCTTAAGATAGTTAGTATTCTAAGCGAGGCCACACTTGAGTATCATGCCGCAGAGACATGGTGCGATACCCCACTCAATCATTATATATTGAGCACCAAGTGATGAAGGTTCTAGTACCATATTTAAAGTCTTTGATATAACCTGGCCAGGGACTGAACCCAAGACCTTCCGCATGTGAGGCAGACACTCTACCTCTAGTCCAACATTGCGCTGAACATATTACACCAAACTCGTAACATAAAAGTCTCAACTTATTGTCATTTCTCCCCTATTAATACCACTCACACACCGACAGTCCATGCATATCAAGTGGTCATTTATTAGAACTTGCAAATACTCGGATTTTAGTGAGCTAGAGGTACAAAATATTGATACATTTATAGAGATGTTTATCTCCCATTGGTTTTCAACAAATTTTAGCCCCATGGAATATGTCTCTGAATTATTTTTTCAAGTCCATTTAAAAGATCAAGGCCAGTGATGTAAAAATAATTAACATGATGGCAATCAGTTTATACTATTAATGAAAAACACAATAGATTTTTAAAAAAAAAATTGAACCCAAGCTTAACAAAACACTTAAAAGTATGGAATATAACCTAGCTATATTCATTGTTTGTATAACATGATATGAATCTTTTTAACAGATGATGATAACGATTAAGCCTGGGTCATGACAATAGTTTTTTTCTCCCTAAAAGATAAGTTAAAAATTAAGACATTCCTTGTATACATATTAAGATTTCAGTACAATTGTGGCATCTTTAAAACTTTTACTTACCCGTCCTTGTACTTAAAATGCTTGAATGCCTGGCTGATAATTTTCCCCACAAGATCATCATGTCCAGGATGATATGATAGCTGGAAAACACAATTGAAAAATTCTGACCACAGGCAATGGTAAATAATGATCACAGACGACCATGTCCGACCATGGTCAAATAGAGAGGAGTATTGTAATTGCTGTGTACTCCAATGTTTGCACACTTCAGTCTCTAATCAATCATGGTGGAGTATGGGCAGCAGCAGAAATAAGGTGGAAAGGAACCATCCATGTGATAGAAAAACAAACGGAACTTATGTATTAATTAACCCTTTACTTCATACAGACACCTTTGGACACCTCTAATATAGACGTCTTTCGACACCTCTAATATAAAAACCTTTGGATACCTCTAATATAGATACCTTTGGACACCACTAATATAGATATCTTTGGACACCTCTAATATAGAAGGCTTTTGAATTATTGGGTGAATTTTGTTTATATTAACTGACAGAGTGGAAAACAGTGCAGGAAGTGTTCAGATTGCTTGTAACGAGCAATCTGAATTCTTCCTGCACTGTTTTCAAAGGCCTTCTGTGATTGGTGCGGGGAAATAGTTATCTATGGAGTAAAGGGTTAACCTTTTGTGCCTGTCATTAGCCAGGCCTGATTAGCTCAGTGGGTAATATGTGCGACTTTCAGTCCGGATGTCATGCTTTCAAATCCCCGCCCAGCCAATGTCTCTGTGAGGATTGGCCATGAACTTTGTTCTACGGCAAATGAATCTCCCACCTCTGAATATATATGGAAGTAGTCACTTGCAGAGATAAGGTGTGTCTATTATTGCCTAAACCTCTTAGCAACAAAGATAAGGTAAATGACTGCCGTTAAATAACTGGAAAATGCAAAACCCAAAACAACCCAAGAAACTGTCAATGTTTATGCATAAAATATAGGATGCTCAATATACATTCAAGAATACTCAATCTTACCTTTGTCAGAACTTCTATAAGAACCAAACAATAAACAAACTCTACAGCAAGCTGAAAAAATACACAAAACAAATATATTGACTATTAACACGCTTACAAAATTAATGAAAGAGTTTCCATAACATTTTTATGAAAGATTGTTTAAAAGCTACTAAAATAGAAATTCCTACACCATTTGACATTTCTATTATCATTTACTCAAATATACGACTCATTTTTACATATGATACAAAGCGTAAAAAATATACAAACTATGACTCTGAAATAACAAAGGACCCAAAAAGGGCCTGTAATATTCCTTACAATATGGTGCAAGCAATTACATTAGGTTAGCCTAATAGACAGATTTCTTTCAAAAACAAAATTATACAATAAATACAATTCAAATATCAGAGCTCTGCTCTACTATGAGGCATTTCACTAAGCTCTCATATATTAGCACAAAAATAAATATTTGATGGGAATAAGTTTATACTAATTCATTTCAGTTTGATTGCAAAGTAAGCCCAGAGATTAATAATATACGATCTGCTCTCAAGTTTCCTGGGTAGAACCAGCACTGAGTGCAGTTTTCGAGGGGCTAACAGTTTGAGCTGGGGATCAAACCCGCCACATCCAAAATGAGCAACCAACACTCCATCCACTGAACCAACGCCATGATATATGACATTGTCAACAAGCTTTGTTGCATTCAGTATATAGTGCACTTACATCTCGTCTTTCACAAAGGTAGTCTTTGCTCCTGGAAGAAATAAAATAATCTATTTAATGTTTAGAACAATAAATAAATACAATGGTATATACATGTATATATGATTATGAGAAAGGAAGCCGATCCAGTGATAGAGCACCAGTGGGTAATGTATTGTGCCCCAAAGCAAGACACTTTATCTGCATATACCCCAGGAAGACTCTGGGCATTGTTTGTTAAGGTTTCAATAACTCATTTTACAACTGATGTTTATACATGTATGTGAAGAATGACAAAAACAAAGAAATACTCAATAGCATTGAAGTAAAGGTATGTTTGAATTTTGTTTTAAATTTATAACTAAATACTTTTAAACCGTTAAAATAAGATGCTTAAAAATTCATCAAAGCATAATTATATATATTTATAAATTACATGTATTCAGTTAAACCATATTTTTCTCTATTTATAGTAAAGTACAGTGACCTTTATCATTAACCCTGTAACCTGAAAGAATTACCAACAACTAAATCTCCAAATGGAACGTCATCACCACTTTCAACGCTTTACAGGTTATGAGATTTCCAGTTATATTGGCAGAGGAAAGATCCTAGATAAACTAACCACTGCAAGTACCTGGCAAACTTTGTCACATTACATTTTTGGACAAAACTGGGCTCGAACCCTTATCTCAATGAGAGGTTAGTAGTCTTGATATGGCACCAAATATCATTCCTCCGTGGAGGACCAATCCCTCCCAAATGAAACACACAGACAAGAGTTCTATATACACACCCTTTACTCCTGTGTCTGAGTCTTGTGTCTACATGAGCTCCCTCATCTAACATCAGCTGCCTCTCGTACCAGCGAAACAAACTCCGCAGCAAGGACGGTAGACTCTGCTCCGCGACATTACTCAGTGAGGTTAGTAGCTGAAATATAGCAATGTTTAGATCACACAATGACCAATTATAATCCATGATTTATCAATTTAAGCTTAAAAACGCAAAATCAGTTGGAATTTTTATAAATGATAGTTTAAAATTAAGTTATTTTCCTTAAACATTTTTGAGGTTTTTTTTTTAATATTTGATATCTCACAATATCAACAGAATCTATACTATACTGATTGTCAGTTACTTGAGTGTATCCTATTATCTGCAGTCAATGATGAGATTCACGAAACCCACAAAATGGCCCTGTTTAATGCAATAAAATTGAACCTTAATTTTTGGCAAAATATGATGTTTTTTATTTTAAATATATTTTTTTCTTTTGAAAATATATATTTTGTTTTTCAATTTTACATTTTTCTTTTAATACAACTACATTTTAAGCCATTTTATGTTATTACATCATGGTTTTAATAGTGAAAGCACTCTGCCACAAGTAAAATACACCTTTTACTCAGAGTATACTAGGCCATGATCAGAATAAATATCTGTGTGTGGCAAGAGAGTCTTCATTATAAAAAAAACTATTTAAATGCAAAAAAAAAAGAACAAAATTGGAGGGAAATGAGCATTTTTCTTAATTTTAACAGTCTTTAGTCATTCTATGAATAGAAAAACATGAATTACAAAATAAAATATACATATTTTAAAAGAATAAAGTATATATATTACAAATACACCAAACTTAATTGAAAATTAAGTATTTAAAAGAAAGGCATTTTACAGGGCCATTATTGGGGCTTGGTGGACCTGGTCCTTTATCTCTGGTTCCTAAAGCTACTGCTGAAATATTAATACTATGTTACAAACACAGATCAACCATGATATATAATTTTAATTTAAAGTTACCAGATTAATGGTGACTTATTTATTCACCCTGTAGTAGGTTTGTCATTGAAGAAGTAGACTTTTATCATACAAATCAGGGTTCTCCACAGAAAGGAATGCAAGTGCTGGGGTAAGAGTGTGTAAACACCTTCAACACATTTTCAAGCGCTGTGTAAGGCACTCAGTGGAATATATTTCACTAGTAAAACTTGTATTAATCAGTTTAAGTCATCTTATTTAATATGTTTCAATTTAGGCATTAAAACGAGAAAAGATATGCAAAGAAAAATAATGATTTAGATGAAAGTAAGGTTTTTCAATATTTTGTTAAAGAATTCAAGTGCCAGGGAATACCATTTCTGATAGTCCAAGTGCTGGGGTACCCCTGTGGAGAAGCCTGCAAATATTTTATATGACATGCATGTAGGTGGTACATCTTGTAAAATATAAGTTTAAAAAAAACAAAGGGCCGTAACTGCTGGAATAATAATTTAATCAGAATGCTAATACCACAGGCACATATTCAGACCATGAACTTTCCCTACCGCAAGTATATTTATATATATATATAAATGTATAAAATTTAAAGTAACAAATATGTAAACCATAAGAAATGTGTGCCATAAGAACAGTCAACTCTATACTTTGAGAACAATATAATAATATTAACTGTAATTTTGAAATGTTATAGCAATTCATTTATACAAAGTATGAAATCAATTTTTAAAAAATAAGAAAAAACTATAACTCAAATTACTGAAACCTGTTGAAGTCAATTAAACAGTTACAAACTTTAATGACATGTGCAATAACACAACTTTAGATTTTCTTTTAAAAAGTATAAAACTGTTTTTTCCATCATTATAATTACCAAAATTATAGTTCCTATAACAATGTATATTGCTACAATTATACAAATGATTACTGGAGAAGAGAAGCTAACCTGATCAAACTGTTGGTCATCTCCACGCTGTAGTGATTTGGTCAGGGTTTTCTCCTGTAAAACACACATTTCATTACATCAGGATGACATGCCAAACACAATGACTGTAATTAGTACATCTTGCATACTAAGTTTATGTTTCTAGCATTCTTAAAACCTCGGAAAATTACAAAATTGACAGCTATTTATTTTAACCGTTTTGTTTTCACTGTTCAAGTGTTTTCATACGCAAGAGGTAATAAAATACCGTCATGTGACATGATAATCAGCCAATTAGAACTGGGTATCATAAACCTCTCACTGCCAAACAGTCATTTGAGAAGTTTCATGACTTTATTTAAGCTATTCATTTGGTTTCTGCCTTTAATTTATCATTTATATGCTTAAAAATCACTTTTCATCAATGAGATATAAGTGTCTTGTTAAGTGTCTGCGAACAGCCAGTTGAGTTTATCAACAAATTTAAATATGCACTATGCACATGCTGTTAAATCCATTGACAGATTTGACAGCTTAACAGGGGTCAGGGGAGTGACCTAACAACTGAATTGCCTAGATGTGCGTGTGATCATGTAAAAGCAGACTCACAGTAGAGATAAGTAACAAATGCAATGTATCCTTGTTCAACAATTGCAAGAATCAATGTACATTTATTATAAATATTACTTAATTACATTTTCTTTATTACTCTGTAAAGTGATTTCACGTCCCGTCAAAAAGACATTTCAGATATCTTTTTCATTTTTAAATATATAAATACATTTCTGTACCTTAAACAAAAATTTCCTTATTTAAAGAGATGTACATGTATTTTAATTACTTAAGTACTTTTATATATCCAATGCATATCATTTACATGACAAATGACTACACTATAGGGGACTTTGCGGCGGTGATGAAATCGCCTTAAAACTATTCATTACCATTTATGGCTACGTATTTTTTTTAATTCCGCTTTAGGAAAAAGTCACTCTAACAACTTTAGTTTTTGAATCTCTAACCCAATTAAACTTGTAAAAGACATGATATAAACTAGAAATGCATCCATGGGACACATATGCCCCCACTTTGTAACTACATTGTAGATATCAATAAAGCCAAATATCAAGTTTTATCAAAATCGGTCCATCAATAAAGATTTTAGAGGTCGGAAACCATCAGCCAATCAGAGTCCAGATCACCTAATTAATATGCGTCAATTCCATCCATTGTCAAACTTGACCTGGGTCTTGTTGATATAAAGCCAAATATAAATTTTCGTCAAAATCGGTCCATATATAAAGACTTTAGAGGCCGGAAACTATCAGTCAATCAGAGCCCAGAACACCTAATTAATATGCAGGGATTTTGACGGAAATCAAATTTGAGCTGTAGTTTATCACCATACATCTTTCTACCAAATATGAATCAAATCCATCCAATCCTTCAAGAGATATCGAGCGGAAACCAATTTCTTGACATTTGTCAATATTATAAGTCCAAAAAGGGGCATAACTCCATCAAAAATGATCAGATCGAAACGAAATACGTACTTGACCTGTATTACCTGAGTGTGAAGTCACACACCAAATTTGGTTTAAATCTGTTCATTAAAACTAAAGATATAAGTCGGAAACCATTTTCGTACATACGGGATGTACATACGGGACGTATGTACGGATAGTGGTGATACTATATGCCCCCCCAACATTGAAAATGGTGGGGCATAAAAAAAAAGGAAGAGTTAGCTCCCTTAATAGCATGTAAAATATTTCATTACAGATGATGACTCATATTGTTAATGTTGACCTGTGTCGTAATCACCATTTCCCATCTGTCAAAATTATAAACTATTGATGCCAGCATGCACAGTGTTTGTTTTAAAATGTTCAAAACAAATTTTAAAGGTGCTGAAACCATTAAATGAGTTACTTATGAACTAAAATGGATAAAACCCTTTCAGGCAGTGCCTTATTTCATATGATATTTCTTTTTTTCTCAAAATGATTGCATGATATTGCAAGTCTCTCACTCTACAGTGCACTTTGACAATTTAACATCTCTTGAATGAACAACACATCAGATATCCAAACACCTGTCCAACCAAACCTTATTTCTTAATTGGACTGAGCACAAGTCACTTAATCCTCAACCTGCTGAATTTCTTTATTTAGAATCATCGTAAATTTGTTTTTGGCCTATCAGGAGTGGTGTTTCTAAGATTTTACACACTGAGAGCCAAACATAGGGTTTCCTGTTGCCCCGACCTACGCTCTCAAATTTGGGTAGGAATGTAGCTTGTTTTCTTATTTCTATATTTTTTAATGACCGAAAAATTACTTACAGAACAAGGGAAAAAAATAGCTGGAGGCCAAAATATATATGAATTTGTTAAATATACTGACGGGATAAAGAAATGCAGGGTAAACATTTGAGGTGATTCAATGTTATGTATTTGAATGTTATATACAATACTTTTATATAAGTATAAAAAATGTCTTTTAATCAACAAATTACCAAAATTTCATTAGATTTTGACTGATAATTCAAGAGTAATTGAAGCACATTTGACGGTACCTCCCAATATTGCAAAGTGAAATTGACTGACTCGTCAGTATCTCGTGTCAGTATCTCGCATACCCCCCTCTCGCATCTGTCACAGTCCTAATTCTCCTGTGCATGGAGTTCATCAGTGCATTTATCCTTCTCATGGGGATATTGTTCCACTCTTCCATCAAGGTCGGTCAGCAACCCTTCCGGTGTCTCTCAGACGATCGACAAGACGTTCTACAGTGGAAACATTCACACCAAACTGCAAAGCAAACTGTTGCTGCCTTTGACATTGCATTAGCAATGCAATAGGCTGACCCCTCTGAACTTCCATCAGTCATACCATGATTGCAAGTGATTCAAATTAACTGTAAATAGCGGAACGGGATGTGTATACCTCAAGAGTATCAGGTGGTATAAAAAGATGTGTTGACAAACTTGTCATCATTATTCTGCACATGTTTTTTGCTTTTTATCACTTTCTCTATGTGGCACAGTACATTACACGGTTGAGTAACTTTAGGCACCAGTTTGAGTGCACAGTGACTAAGATACTCCTCTGAACGGTTTTTATAATTTTAGGCCAAGCATTTAAATAATTGTTGCATATTTTGTTACCCTGCGTTTCTTTATCCTTTCAGTATATTAATTTTTATGTCACTAAGAATACATGTAAGGATTCAATGTTTTGTTTTAATGTCAAAAAAAAGAAGAAGAGAGAAACAAGAAATATCACTGTTAAGTGTCACATGCCACTCAAATGGTCTGTTAAAATAACTATATATTATAATAGGTAGCAATTTATATGATTCCATAAATATCAAGAGTAATAGACCAACGTTTCAAACTAGACACGCAATTCCATGTTTTTTATATTAAAGTGTGCCTTGACCTCGACATCTGATGTAAAGGTCTGGGTATTTCTACAGGTAAATGCAGGTGACACATCATCATAATATGTTGATCACTGGTGTCAAGCTATTACAAAATTCCTCCATGTAAGAAGAAGTTACAGACCAGACATGAAATACCAAACAAATTGAAAGTGTAACCTTGATCTTTGAGGTAAGGTTCTTGGTCTTACACGCAACATGTCGTCATGTCATGTTGATCAATGATAAATCCAGCCAAGTGTTTTTTAAACCAACCATGTATGACACAGTTATAGACCAGACTTGAAATCTTAAACACACTCAAAGTGTTGTCAAACAAACTCAAAGTGTGACCTTGACCTTTGAGGTATGGGTCTGGGTCTTACGTGCAACACATCTTCATGTCCTCATGTTCAATTGAGCCAAGTTAAATCCCTCCACATAGGACAAAGTTACAGACCAGACACGAAATATCAAATTGAAAGTGTGACCTTGACTTTTTTTTTAAAGGTTCTGGGTCTTACATGCTACACATCTTCATGTCATGTTGATCAATTGAGCTGAGTGGTTTTGAAATCCATCCATGTATGAAAAAGTTACAGACCAGGCACAAAATCTCACGCAGACTCAACGTGTTGTCAAACAAAGTTAAATTGTGACCTTTGAGGTACAGGTGTATGTCTTATGTGTGACATGTCGTCATGTTATGTTGATCATTTGTAGCAAGTATTAACAAAATCCATCTATGCATGACAAAGTTAAAGGCTGGACACGAAATCTTTTTTTTTTTGGGGGGGGGGGGGGGGTTGCATAAAAAACAATAAAAACATTGAGTAAGGGGCTTTTAGTGAGTCAGTCAAGCAACAGGAAACATTTTTTTTTTTAAATATGGCCCTGACTGGGATGTTACACAGTTTGCAAGTGTGATCATTTAAATATTTTACCAGAGGTTCTGCAAGAACTTGTTCAATCTTTTTCTCCGTCAAAGAACAAAACTCCAGAAACAGGGTCTGCAGGACAAACTCTCCAGGTTTTACGTTTTCGTCAAATACCGACTGCTCTGGACTATTTGAGGTCGTCATGGCTGCAAGTTACACGAAACCCTGAATGACAAAAAATAATTAATAATGAAGTAACATCATTCAGAATGCTAACCGGATAAGGCAGAGGTAAAATTTAACTTTTTTATACACTTTTCATCTCATTATGTAGGTCATGGTTTATTTCAGAACAAATGCCACAGGATTATGATATATTGCAAACATGAAATTACCAATGTGTTTTTGGCATAGAAAAACAAATATTTTTTCCAGTTTTAAACTTCCTACCATTTAAATTCTGGGTATCTTAATTTTCACAGTGAGTTTTTAATAGGCGGCAGTTTCGACTCGCTTGAAATCACTTCCAGAACCAAGGTTTGGCTTGCATTAAATCACTTCCAAAACCAAGGTTCACCTCACATGAAACCACTTCCAAAACCAAGGTTTATCTCACATGAAACCACTTCCAAAACCAAGATTCACCTCACATGAAACCACTTCCAGAACCAAGGTTCATCTCACATGAAACCACTTCCAGAACCAAGGTTTACCTAACATGAAACCACTTCCAGAACCAAGGTGTTTTAATTGGTTAGTGTTTTCAACATGCACGTTACCATATGAACATATTTTGCTAGCACTGTTGGCTACTAAAGTTTAATTTCAATACAACCAATAAAAATAAAAATATTTATTTGATCTTAGCAGTAAAACTGCACATTTATATCAAACATAACATACATATTATGGATATTCTGTTCAATAATTTATATTGAATTTTGTCTCTGTAGTGTAAAATTCTTTAATTTTGTTGACCAAATACTAAATCGTAGCCCATGATAAAGTCGCACATTGGTCAGTATCGATTTATGCTAGAATATTGACAAATAAACAGAAAACGTTGAACTGTGTATTAACATAAATGATAAATAAGATGAACTACAAGGACGGAACCACCATTTTCTTCGAAAGGGACTTGCATCTTTGCGATTCAGTAAACTTTAGCTCATTTACTGAACAGAAAAAAACAGGTGATGCATCTTTAACAAAATTCCAACTTACCGGTACTCTACCGCTAGAACAGTGTTCCATTAAACATTACTGACTTCAGTGATCAATTCAAGTAAGTCAGATAACAGGCATGTAAAATAAATAGTGGTGGTTATTTTCATAGCTAGAAATAAATTGTTGGAATTTATGGAAAGTTGTCATTTATTTTTTTTTTTTTATCTTGAATGCAAAATAAGCTAGGACTTTAGTGATTTGTCTCAACTCTGTCAAACCAGTACTGGCTGTTGTTTTTAAGATGCATCTGAGTCTAACCTTGAGATCAAACCTGCAACCAGCTTGAACCCCTGCTCAACATGGATTTAGGAAGCCAAGATTACGTGAATCTCAGCTGGCCTCCTACTAACCATTCAAGACTTTGCCAACAGCCTACAAGTTGATGCTGTCTTGCTCAGTTTTAGCAAAGCATTTCACAAGGTCCCAAGAAGCCAAATATTTGGGTGTTACTATCAGTTCAAACATTTCATGGAATATGTTATCATGCTGACAACATCTGCAGGAAGGCCAATTGTAACTTAACATTCATCTGTTGAACCACATACAGTTGTCCACAACAAGTCAAACAAATTTAGTTCTACCATCCATTGAATACCCGAATGAGACCCAAACAGGTCCAACATATAGAAGCCAGATATTATGTCGCTGGAGATTATAGGTGAACAACCAGAGTCAAATCAATGCTGTAGACCTTATATTGCGACACACTTCAATTCCATTGCCAGCAAGCTGGGCTTGTAATGATGTACAGAGTTGTGTATCAATTAAGCGCTGTCCCGGCAGGCACACTTGGTACCAATGACAACAACCTATACTACGGTACAGAGCATTCTACGAAATTCACGATCCCAGTCAACTGTTATTTACCGCCTACTTCCTTCTTCCAGAATATCAGATTTTCTGATTTCAGCTCCCAGTCTACCATCCTTCATGATGGGGTTGCTGGATGCCATAGTCTATCCCAAAACCTGTTATCTCCCAAATCAGGTACATCAATCACAAATGAAAAAGCAGTGAAATCTATGTCTGTCCCACAATTCATAGCAATCGAACACTTACTTAACTCCGTGACATCATCCAAACTTTCAGTTGAAGCAACTGACCAATCAATGTGCTCAAACAGGATTTTGGGACCAAATTGGGAGAGCTGAGTCGGTACTACAGATGCCATGAAGGTATAATGAAATTATATTAGTTTCAATATAAACATTATTACTTAGGTAATTTGTTTAAAAACAATTGTTGAAACAATATTCAGAATCCTGTTAATACTACATTTAATTAATTTGCATAAATTAAATATACATGTATTGAAAATTGTTAATAAGGGAATTAAAAGGAATTTATCCGGATTTTTCAAACTTTTAAAATTAGCTAAATTCACAAAATCTGAATGGGCAAACACGTTTTCAGTAGAAATATGATGATATGACTTGTAGTAAAAATTGTTTCATCTTAGAAACAGTTTGAATGATGACAAGCATAAATGCGTGTGTGTGTTTATACAGCACATGGATAAAGAGACGTTCTACATTTGTATTCATACCCTGGACACAGATCACTAATCGCCAGCAACAAGCGAGACACGGCTATTGTCAATGCCATTGTTTGAAGCATTATAATATCATAGTCTATTAGGCCAGAGTATAAAAACAAATTGTTTGAAGTTCACATTTATAACTTTTATCAAATTTTAATAAATACATTGTCTATTAAGAACTATTATCATTACATCTCTTATTTGCTAAATAAATATATTTTGCAAGTTTACATATTACACCAGCTTGTCTAGAGGTTAACAATGACATGAATTTCTGTTTTGAATATGTTATGCCAATAAACTATTTAATCTATAAAACATATCAAACAGATGCTCAAATTTTAAAACTGTTTGTTAATTTGTCAATCAGCCCTTGTTTGCACAAAAATAATTTTAATTGCAAGTGAATATTTAATAAGTATCTTTAATTATTTGATTGATATGTCAAATTCTTCACTCAGTGTTTAACACACATAAAAAATTGTGTGTTCATTATTCGAAGCAAAAGATTGAATTAAAGAATTTAGATTATATCATCAATAAAATTTTCTGCAAATAGGCAGTTGGACATAGCTACATAATTAAAAGTATTAGTAATTAATGTCTTTTGATCTACAATTAAAACATCCACTTTTATATTTGGTTTTCTAAGTCCGATATGTATTTTCCAATTCAAAAAGGTGAAATCTCACTCTCATGCGTGACTTGAGCTCAGGGGAATCGCGTCACACCATTAACAAACCGCAGTGGTGTTTCTGACAGTAGTTAATCAAAACAAAGTTACATAAAACAGCCGTGAAAAGAAAGTAAACATTACAAGATATGAAAGAAAATAAAAAAATAAGTTTCTCATGATAAAATAAAATTACTCTTTATCGTTTTGTGCGTGTTTGTATACTTTAATAAATGCTTGATTTCTGGTGATGGGTGGGGTAATTTGTAAACTAAAGAAGTTTAGTATTAATTTTTTTATCAATATCCCTACTACAATTTACAAATAGGGAATGTTATATTTTATTTGTTAAATAGTTCATGTGACATGACAGATTTTATTAATAATTCTTGTCTTTTTATTAATGTATTATACCAAATTTCTGACCCAACTGACGACATGCATGTTGCACAGTTAATGGGCCTTTTTTGTTTAAAACGTAGGTAAATGATTTTTAAACAAGAGTTGTCGGAAGACCAACAAAGCTCGCCTATGGGTGTCTAAGTCCAAAAAGGGCAATAACTGTGCCAAAGTGCAATCCAGAGTTATAGTTCTTGTCCCTGTGTGTTCCATTGATGATGGTGAACACACATGCAAAGTTTCATTCACATCCAATGAGTGGTTGCATAGATGTGTTTAACTTAAACGCAACAGTTTAACCTTGGTGTCTACAGACAACGCCAGGGTCATGACAATAGCTCTCCTTGAACTTTGTCCCGGTGAGCTAAATTAACATTATTACTATAACATCAATATACCTAAATGTATTTTTTTGTAAGAAAAAAAAAATGAATGTCACAACAGCACCATGGAAAATCAAACTGAATAATCCCATAAAGATAATCTTATTTTGAATTAAAACCTTTCTTTAAAAAATAGTCATCTTGCATAAGTTGCAAATTGTAGATTACTATCAATATAGACTACAGTTTTCACATGTTTATTCCATCCAATGGCATCAATCAGTTGAGATAATATGTATTATTAACTTGTAATTATGTTTTTTCACAAGTTTATTGTATCAAATTGCTCAATCTTCAGTTGAGCTAATAGGTGTTGTTAGCACATCATTATTGGGCGTCCCAACATACAGTTATATGTGTGTATTTCATGTGGTGCACTTCGTCCTGAAATGCTAGTGGCACGCTAAGGCAATGGTATGGTTCGTCCTGCACCCAATATGTGCCTCGAAAAAGTTAATAATCAACTCAATATATTTATTAGCCTTTTTCACCAAAAGACGATCAAAAAAGGCTGTTGTGAAAACGCAAATAATAGACTTACCGAAGAAGAAGTCGATCTGAAAACTGTTTTATTTAATAGACGTACATGTGAAGCTCAATTTTTTTTAATATAATTCCAATATTATCCATCGTTGCTTTAATTTAGATCAAATGTTTACAAACATAATACACTGTCAATATTTTCTTCTGAATTCGGTGTTCCATGCAAACCATTGGTCGTGAGAAATAGTAATAACGGTAAAATACAGCATCATGCCGCACCAATAACATCCAAATAATATGGTGTTCAATCAATGACCAGCTACAGACTGTAGGTCAAAAAAAAGCGGCAGAGTTTGTCATTTATTTGAGGGAGGACGATGGTTCCGTTCAGGTTAATTCCGAGCTCTTCATCCACCAGCAAAGTGCAATATATCACCTGTTATGTGTTGAAAAAAAAAGCCAAAATATTATGTGTTCTGTTAATAATGAATTTAGATTTTACAGTTAATTACAATAAATATATACATGTATATATAAATTTTGCTGTCTCTTATATCAAGAAATTCAGGTTCAAGGCAGTGTATCAGGAAAAAATGCTAAAAAATTGATGCAAAGGATCTCACTATCATTAATAAATAAATACAAATGGTTTGGAATATTTAATTTATCAAAACACGACATTTTTATTGGAGTTTAAGATTGAAACAAACTTCCCATTCTTAAAATAGACAGCAAATGATAACATACACATCGGAACTCTGACACTTTCTAATATGACATCATCACATTCATTAACTACATAATAATCAATTTTTGTCTGCGTCTCTTAAAACTCCATTCATTCATTCGTAGATGAAACAAATTCTACAATATGGTTCAATTTGAAATTAAATTGAAATGATGCGACTCATTTAATTTGTCACAAAATATGTAGCAATTTTTAATGCAAAATCTATATTAGTCAAATCTGAGAGGAAGCAAGGAAATTCCCTTTTCAATATATTGTTTGGGCATGTGGAAATAATATTCTTAAGGATATACAAGGTCAGTTCATATATATAAGGGGAAATTTCTATAGCCAAATTTAATAAATCCTGATATACTTTCTTTAAAAAGATTATATTAAAATCCAGTTTCAGCTTTAACCAATGAAAACGCTATAACTGATAAAACTATTTCTTAAATAGATAAATGCATCTCATTATCATAAAAAATATAATCTAAATGTTTTGGTATATCAAATCCACCAAAATGAGAAAAAATCGATGTTACAATCAGAGTGGTAAACTTGAAACGAAACCCCCCATCTAAAAATAGACAACATTTAAATACTGCTTACGACCATCACATTATGCAATTTTAAGCGTGAAATATATTTTAGGTTAATCTAGGCACGTAGCCCAAGTTACGAAACCCCTTTTCAATATATTATTTTATCATGTTTAAATATATATCCTTTTGGCAATACATGGTCAATGAGTATACATAGGCATGATATACTGGTAAAAATTGTTTTTAGCCAATTTTAAAAAATTGAAAAATCCCGATACACTCCCTTTATTTCTATTGATAGCGAGCTTTTATAAAATATCCTCTTTTAATATTCGAGATGTGGGACACTGTGCCTTTTACCATTATTTTTTTCAAGTGCAATCTTAATACACTTTATATTGTTGTTTTTTTTATGGAATTAGGTATATGTTGAAATGACGAGCAAAACATTAAATAAAAAAATTGAATTTACAAACCGAAATAAAAATTTAAATATTTTGAAAATCCACAGATAGTTGTAAAACAGCAAATTTTAGAATTCTTCATTGAACAAATTACTGTATCTGTCAAATGAAGGTAAATTATTTGTTCATTTACAATATTTTTATTTATTTTAGTGACTTCCTCAACCTGAAATGTGCAAGAAACCCATGGCCCAGTGGTAGAGCATCAGATCCAAGATCAAGGGTTCAATCATTAGCCAAAGCTGTGTTATGTCCTTCAGCAAGACACTTCATTTGCATATGCTTCATACTGGTTCTACGCAGGAAGATTTCAAGTGTGATTTGTCTAGTTGTAAGGACTTGTTTCCCCAACTGATGTAAAGTGAACAAGATTAAAACAAGAAACATCTGCTCATCAAACTCAGTTTATGTTTGTTGTACAAGTATCATGACTGAATGTATGATTGAAAGTGGAATGTATTGTATAATGTGATTCAGACCCCAACAAAGTCTCGGGTAAATCAGTAATAACAGCATTCCAGCACCATCAGAATTTTACATTTCAAGTAACTTTTGTAAAATGTCAATTTTAAAAACATATATTTCTGGAGACACATATAAAACAATATGACAAGGTTTGTGCTTTAGTAAAAGTTTTTATTCAAAAAGTATGATAGTACTTCAGATATAGAGAGGGAAAAATAAATATAAAGCAAGTTTAAAATAAATAGCATGAAATAAACATGGATGGACTGAATAATATTGAATCAACACAAAGAAAGGTCACTTTAGCCCTTATACTTTCATAAAAGTAGTTTTCTTTTCTCATATAACTCTCTGAACAGTTTGACCGCTTCGGATACAAGGTCAATTTTGACTAAAGGTCCACGATTTGGACAAACTTGTAGATATCATGTCTGAAAGTTCATATTTATATATCTTTCAATGCATAGAACAAATTCAGTATTTGGAGTTTTGGGCAAACATAAACGATTATCATTGTTTGAAAAATTAACTAGTATTTGATAGATCAACTTTGTCTTGGAAGTAAAAAGGTTTAATTTTAACAATGCATGATTTTGTCGCCATGTAAAGGAACACAGGAGCCTATATCCAGTTGTACATCAGGAAAATGAAATTTAACAATTTACTTTGCCATTATGGTATCAGAGTGTCTGGATATATATTAACTGTGTTATACTATTGTCCGTTAAAACAACAACATTAATAATAAAATGCAACGATTTTTTTGTTAAAATCAACGTTCGGGGAGAAAATTTAATTACAATGTTGTATTCATATGCACACGTATATATTACGTCAGCTGTATTAAATTTTATGTGTATGAAATGAAATATCTCCATGTGCAAAAAAATGTGCAAATTTTCACAATACAGGCATATCTGAAATTAGCATATCATTTATTACATTAATTGTAAGTTGATATTTTACTGTAATGTCCAAGTAACCTGTATTTTCTTTTACTTTTTAAAAAAATCAGAGTGAAATACATGTACTAGAATTATCATTCTGGCATCATTTTATTATGATCATCATTTCAAAATTGCACATCAGGATCAATTTGTGCAAATCTAGCTATGCACCAGAAACCATTAGGTTGCACAATTTAACACTATTCCCCTGGTCTTCATATAGAATACTTAACAAAGACAAAACTTGCAAGGGGCAGATCTAATTAACAAACCATGAAGTTTTAAAAATAAAGCAAGCAATTTCTGAATAGTAAATTTGAATTTGCTTAATATTTGTCTATCTAAAGCAAATACATGTACAGCCATCTTGACAAAAATATCATCATTTGAAAATGGTTCTATTAAAGAGATATTGTAACCTAGAATGATTTTAATCCATAATGATGTTTTAAAGAATAAGTCTTTTAAAAAAAACTGTGATCAATAACTTAGACATGCAACCAGTTACAGAAATCTCTCAACTGAATTTCTCTAACATGTGGATGTCACAACCTTGTTAAAAATATTTTATTTTTCATTCAAAAGATCAAAATATAATTGTCATTATTTCATTTGTTTATATAGACAGATTATTAGTTTATCAGCTATTTTCCATCCCAGGATCAGAATCTTTAATACTGTTATTTTTTTCTCTACTCTGTTCCCTCGTCTGGGGTGAGGAATTTACTGATATCAGTTTTCTTCTGTAGATTCTGCTTGATGACCTTCTCTGAGCACATGGGGCAGTTCTCCTCAGTCTCCATCAACCTGAAATATAAATTGTCATTTCATAATAGGAGGTTCCAGGACATTAGGACAGGGCTGCACTAAGTTTGGTTAAACATGTTTACTGTGTTTATAAATGCTAACATTGATCAATTGAAGAAACAGTAAACAGAAATCAGACTCCCTCGGCACTGTCCCTCAATTTTTCTTTAAAATCATGATTTATGATTAAACATAAGCAAACAGCTTGCAAAGGTGTTTGCATTGTTAGCAAATGTTAACAGTGAACATGTCGTTCAGTTGACCTTTGCTCTCAAACATATATTTAGCAAACACATTAAATGTTTTTTTGTACTTTTAATGTGGTTTAACACCATTTTCCAACACATTTATATGGCATATCCAGTTTTACTGGTGGAAGAAGACCTCAGAATGAATCTGAGTAGAACTGTCGTCCAAAGTTTTTGGAGCTGGGGGGACTCAAACCTATGACCTTAGCAGTGAGAGGTAAGTGATCTTGGGAATTCTCCTTAGACCACTCAGCCACGGAGGACCCCATTAAACATTTAACTGAACTGAGAGCAGTCCATGGCACGAATGAAGTCTGATATAGAAGGGCTGGGAAAACCTGATTCAGAAAAACACACATAAGTAAGTATAATCTGGATGTTGAAACTAACAATGATGTGGATTCACAGTGCACTAACACCAAACACATGCTAGCTAAGAGGAGGTGCTACTTTTAATATATCAACTTTCTGTTTCACCAACATATTTGCATTGTATATTAAAGTATATACTTAAGAACCAAAAAAAAACATTTAAACCTCAAAGAGATATTGATTTTAGACTGGCTCAAGTCTATTGCATACAGTTTATTTCTTATTGCTTAAATAACAAATAACCAGTCAAAGTTTAAATATTTAAGTAAAACTGAAAAAAATTATGGTGAAACAGAAATCAGTTAAGTTCAACAAGACATGCTAGACAATATTAAGATTATGTGGCTATGGTAAAAGTTTGGTTTCCAAACTGGAATCTATTAAAACAAATCTGGATTCTGTTGTGTACACATTTATTAGATAACACACAATTTTTAACACATTACAGGTTATATAAAACACTACTCTTATTGTTTGAGGAAGACCTTTAAATGAATCCGAGCATAATAACCATCTTTCCCATACTTTCCTAACTAAAGTTTGTGAACCAAGCTGGGCTTGGTCCCATGACAACAGCAGTAGAAATCAAACTCTTACTGATACTTACTTGATGAATTCAGAGAAGATAGCAGGGAAATCACAGCTGGGACAGGTGGTCAGGTCCTCCTTCACAAGATGACGACCCTGAAATGTTGCATGAGACATGTCATATTTGTTTACGTAACACAAAGATGTAAAACAATTTTTTTAAAGTTTTACATCAACTTTACAATGCTGCAAGGTGTATATATAGCATCAAGCTTCATTGGTGGAGGAAGACCTCTTGTAAATATGAATCTGACTAGAACCACTGTTCATATGCATGTAACAAATTATCTCACTTAAAATGTTTGAACTGAGCTAAATTCGAGGCCACAACATCACTCAATTGTGAGATGTTGACATGGAAAAAGAGATAAAATGATTGCCCATAGAAAAAAAAACTCAAAGTAAATCTATAAAAGCTGTCTAAACAATAAATAGGGTTTAATATGAAAGGAGAAATCTGAAAATGTATATTAGCATGACTAGAAAGAGATATTCTTACTGTGATGGTACAATATGGAATGTTGCATTTACACTCTGGACACAAAAGCTCGGTTTCTGGTAGTTGGAAACCACATGAAGGACACGGAGCCAGGGGCTCCTCTTCCTCTGTTTTGTCTGGTTTCCTCACAATCATCTCTATCTTCTTCTTGTATTTCAGATCTATTTGGTTTCTGGATCACAGGAATGAATTATTTGTAAAGATGTATATAAGCAGAGCAAATATAACTTCTAGGAGAATTTCCGAATTTATAAAATATTTTTTTAACCTTATCATCATTAAAAGTACTGCTTATAAGAATTTACTGACCAAGAGCCCAAACAAAGTGTAAGTGGGGGTAGTTTAGCGGAGAGTGTTGCCCGCTCACATTAGCGGTTGTAGATTCGATCCTCAGCTGGACCCAGTGGCTGCTCAAAACAACACTCAGTCCTGGTTCTACCATGGACACGGACTCGAGAGCGATTCATATAAGCTCCGAGTCTATTTCACAATCAAGCTAAAATAAATTACTAATCTTTTAAAAAAAAAGGGGCCATAACTCCTGTAAATTTGAGCAACATTGAATTCCAAATATCGAATCTTATCCATATTTTTTAATTATACAGGTACACATGCAATATTAATTAAATACAAAGGCCCTTTCAGAAGTTATTGATCGAAATGCAATTTTTTATTTCGGACAGACGGACGAATGAACGGACAGACAGGGAATTCACTTAATGCCCCTTCACCATTCTTCAAATAGTGGGCATAAAAATCTCAACTTCGGCAAATGATTCCGGTAAATTAATTACAAAAATGTTATACCTGTATTCAGGCCGCATCAACATGGCAGCATAGCTGAAGGATGAATTCTTCAGCCCAGCTCTGTGGCATTCTATCACAGTGGATGTTAAAATAGGAACAATATCTGAAAATATTAAGAAAATAAGAGAGATTCATAATGGTAGTTATGGTTCAAGTTTATATAAGTACCCAAATCTATTATTAATAAATCACAGAATGTTTGAGCATAAATCTTTGTAAAATTTGTTTATGACCAGTTTTATGTCACACCAATAATTAACATCCGATCTCTCATAAATAAATACTATCAACTTTAAAACTAATTTATTTAAGCTTGATTGCAAGTCAGCTAAGAGCTTTTTTGAATAGTTCTGAAGTTTGTTTCCTGTTTTGAATATAGACATATATAATATAGAATATAGAAAATAGAGATCATCATATCCAGCAGGGGATATTTCCCATGATTTCTGACAAGAGTGGCTTAAACCCTATTTGCTAAGTCAGTACATCGCCCAATATCTCGTCAAACCTAAACTAACTCCTCTCCTTCTCAGACAAACTGGATACCAAGTGCAGTATTTCTGTTTTAAGATTATCCACTAATTGTTGGTTTAGGAAACTCATCAATAGATACATATGACTGTAGATAAAATAATTTCAATGAAAAAATAATACAAATGTATATGCTTGGCCACAATTACAAAACGAAAATTTCCCACAAATTAATGCGCATAAACAAAGCATATCTTACAAACAGAATGACGAACAATACTCACGTGACGGGAATTTACTGATATTATTGGCTACCCTTATCAGCATTCTGGCTCCCTTTAAGTGGTCACCTCTCTTCACATGGATCTACAAACAAATTTATAATTGTACTTTCCAAGTTTATTTTGATAAAGTAGTATATATAAAATTAAACTGTACTTTACTAATTATTTACAAGTTGACATATTGTTGTCTTTCATAGCTTACCCATTCAACTGTAATTTCTTTATATCAAGAGGATGTCTGGAACAACGGCTGCGTTCAGCATGGTTAAACATGTTTACTCTGTTTATAAACACAAATGGTGAACAGAAATCTGTCTACTCAGCATTTTCCATCCACTTCCCATTAAGTCACATGATTAGACACAAACAAACAGCTTTTCAATCTGTTAGCAAACATTTAAAGTGAACATGTCATTCAGTTCACTTCTGTAATCAAACATTTGCAAACAAATTAAATGTTTAAGCAAACTGAAAGCAGCCCTGGTGATATTCAAATGTATTTAAAAGGCATGCAACTCATTCATTCAATGTTACTAAAAAGCTAATTTAAAACTTGACCCAAATGTTAAAGAAGCTGTCATTATCAATTTACATGGAGAGATAAAGATGAGATGAAAGCTGCAGTCTGGAGTATTGTAGGTAATACACAAGCCCCATACTGGTTTACAGGTAGGACTTTGTTAACTCACATATACTGAGTATTTGAAATCTGGATGAAGCGTTAACTCCAAAAGTATGCAAGCTTCATTTGTAGAACTTGTCATGTGGATAGTGGGCAATAAGGAGACCGGATGCTGGATGCCGGACTTAAATGACCACCATTATCTCCTTATTGCCCTCTACTCACATGCTAAGTATCACAAATGTAGCTTAGATACTTATTGTGTTACCACAGGAACATACTGGAAATGAGTCCCAAACTTTAATGATCATCCATACCTTGACTAGAATATAACTGTGTAAGATCATGAGATTGGTTGCCATTTCTGTAGGAATCTTTATTTTCTGTTGTTTTAATTCTTGGTACATGCTGAAAAGAACATCATGGGCATTTCTGTAGTTTCCTGTAAAATAAAGAAAAGCAAAATGCAAACAAAAATATGTATATTGTGCATATAATAAATTTGATACTCAAGATCCCATTGCTTTTTGGTTGTTTTTATTTTATTGTTTTAGGATAAATCTCCTTAACCCAGGATATGAATTGAAGAAAATTTGTCAAATTCAAAATAAATTCATTACAGGCACAGGTACCTAATAGATAATGATTAACCTTGAGTATTACAAAACATTTAAGAAAAGTTTGTGACTTTTTTACCGAGAAAGTAGACAATTCACCACTTTTTTTACCGAGAAAATAGACAATTAACCAAAGTAAATGTGCTAAATTGATTTTCATAATAAGATTAACTTAACATATTTCTCAATATACCTGCACTTTGTTCCTCTCTGGCTATGATAATGGCTGTTCTTCCAGCCTCCCGATACTGCTTCAAGGCCATATAAAGACGGAACAAGTACTTTGCATCCTGAAAAATAAACAAAAAAATATTGTGAGAATGTATACAAGAGCTCCATTTCAGTGTGCACAATACGACCATTTGTAAACATTTTATTGAAAACAGTTAAAAGCAAATACTGTATACAAAGGTTTTACAATAGTGTTGGTGAAATTTGACGACAAAACAATCAAGTATGAAAAGTAACAAAATTGAGTTCCAGCAACCTTGATTTTTGAGATACAGATTCAAATTTACAATGAGTTCATCCTAACATGATAGAAAGTTTTAATGTAAAGTTTTATGGTAGTATGTGTTATGTTTTCTAGATAACGATGTGTGTGATAACAAATAATTTAGACATACATAAGTTTCAATAACATTATCATAAAAATAATTTAAAATTGAGCCAATATTTATTTTATTATTAAGTTATTCATTCTTCCATAACATTGATGAGCTCAACAAAATATGCATTACATGGGTCAAAACTATTTTCTTTTAAATATGTATTAATAGCCAAAATGTAGCCCTTACATACCTTGGGTACACCATCGGTATCCCCCATGAGGAAGTTGACAAGTTCATGTGTCAGCTGCTCATCATTGGCCCGTCCCACAGTCTCTATAGCAAGTTCTATAGCTTGACTATTCTCTCCATCACAACGTAGGAAATGCTTCATCGCCTGCAATTACAGTCATTCATGATCTTAGTTCAATACTTCTGTCAGGAGTATGTATATATGTATTTGTAACATGGAAACTCAATGCATCAAAGATACTGAAATCAAATCTTCTGTGTTGTGTACTTTAGCATGACACTTTATCTGCATATGCTGAGTACTGGTTCTATACTGGAAGACTCCAAGCATGATTGTCGAAGTTGTAAAAACTTGTTTCACAAATGATGTAAAATAAATAAGTTTAAAATGGAATGTAAATATTACATATAATGTTATATAAGTACATCACATTATTTGTTCCAATATTGAAAATGGAGATAATATTTCCTAAACATTTTTTTTAGGAACACAATATCATCCAATATATGATTAAGAATAACTGCCCGAGAGCCAGTCAAACAATGTAGAAAATCAAAATATTGCGAGTTACTCCCGAACTGATCTCAATCTAAACTATTTGCAAATTGAATCAACAACTTCAAACAAGAACTATTAAATGCATGTTTTATTAATTATTATCAATTCAACTAGTAAACAAGAGATTTACATAAACAATTAAAGGTACCATCAGTATTAAAATAGACAATCTGCGTTAAAGTTGAAAACTTCATGCACATTCAGCAACTTCAGAAATCGTGTAAATAATTAGTTGAGCTGGACAAGGATACCTACATGTAAAACATCACATTTACTTACCCTACTGTACTGTCCACTTAGCAAGAAAAACTTGCCAGACAAGAAATGATTCTTCTCATTCTCAAAGAACAGGGCTATACTCTGGTAGTCCTCAGGTGTTGCATCCGCACCTGGGTAAGAGAATCAATTATTGTAATTATTTTATCCAAATATTCATTAATAGATGGTATTCAGAAATGTTTATTTTTCAAAAATTTGGACTGCTACACCAATATCCATAAGTATTGTAATTAAATACAATTCTTAAATAACCTACTGAAGTAAATACTACTACTACTAACAATAATAATAATAATAAAAAAAATAATAATAATGTCTTTATTCAGTTAGAGATACACATACAATTAAAAAGCTTACAATCATAAAGAATCAGTTAAAAGAGATTATATTTTGCTATACTGATTATCAACATAAATGTGATTTTGGTTCAGAATCATACGACACTACATATAATTTATCAGAGCTCTGGGTCAGATGTAGGACAAAGTAGATATGATGTGAACCTATAATGTCAGCGTATATCTCCATCTGGTTGTGTTGCTGGGCGAGCTGGAATGCTTCATCATTACACTTGGACATAACAAGGAACTGGATGGCAGATCCGTAGTCATTTAATTTTTGGAAAAACCTGAAGGAAAATACAAATTATAAAGTGTTGCCTTCAGTGTAAAGTGAACAGCTAACAACATTCAGTTTCAAGTGAGCTAACAGTGTATGGTTAAGAGTGAACAGTTAACATGTTCAGTTCAGAGTGACCAACAGTGTTTAGTTCAGAGTGAACAGCTTACAGTGTTCAGTTTACAGTGGGCTAACAGTGTCCAGTTCACAGTGACCAACAGTGACCAGTTCAGAGCAAGTTAACATGTTCAGTTCAGAGTAAACAGCAATCAATAACTGAACACAAATTTATGTATTCACAGCATACAAAAAATAGAAATGATTTCAAACTTCACTTAAATAAAAGCAAATATTTACAGTATTGATTTTACATCATCCTGACCATACTTACTTAGCAACCATCTTGGCTCCCTCAACAGACTGAACTTCTCTCACTATTTTTACGGCTTCCTCTGGATTCTGTAGGAACTCCAGGTTGATTCTGTAAATTAACAAACATTTTTAAAATAAAGAAATAAAAAGATACTGTAGTAAAGCAAAACATGTTTCCTACTGGATCATTATTCATAGAAATATAATAAATATCCACCTCCCCCCACCCTCCCTGAAAGTCAATTTAGAACCCACTGAGTGCCTGTGTGAAATCTGTTGATAATTTAACCAAACAGTGATTATCTGCAATTTTTGGCAATATTTTCATCGCCATAGTGTCCGCATTTATTGTTTAACAAAACAAAATGTCATGTATAATCAATACCTCATCATTACTCTCTACAGTGACAGGTTGAGGACTAAATACAAAGATAAAAAAAAAAATCACAGAACTATTCAAAATATTCCAGCAGGCAAAGGTAATTGATAAAATGACAAAAGCATAAATAGTACAGAACAACACCTAACGCTGTAATATCAAAGTTCTTACCCTTAAAACGATATAAATATCTGTAATTATGGGTGGTGACAGAAGTGAGAGATCAGTAAGAGCAGTACTAACCTGATGACATTATCCCAGTCCTTGGCCTGTTTATAAGCCTCTGCTGCCTCCTTGAAGCGGCCATCTGCCTCCTTTGCCTTGGCGTACTGTATGTGAATCTTTGGAGACGTGATGTGATGCAGGAGCTCTCCCACTTTACCCCTTAAATCACATAACAAGTGCATAAAATACATGTTTACAGAAACAAATCTTATGATAATAAGTTTTTAAAATATTTGAAATACTGGTATTCCATTATAGATTTATTCAGATTAAATGTACTGGTTCTAATTATCTACTGACACTTGGGCAAAATGATGTCAGAACTAAATATAAATAATAATATAACATATTCAGTGTTAGGTATTCAACATTTTAAAAGCAGTTGTCCATAGAACAAGTGCATTTAAAACTCACTCGTCACCAGAAAATGATACTTATCCCCGTTACAAATTGTCATGGTTAAGTGAATAAACAGCCCAGACTTGAAAACATTTTGTGGTATCTCTCGTATTGTACTTAATAATTGAGAATAACTGAATCATTTAAAAGTATATTAAGTTTGCGAGCAGCCAATATACCTAATATTTTTTTCTTTATTCTCATGCCATTTGAATTAGTAAACTAACGTGTCCTTCCAAAAATCAATATGGCATAGAACAACAGGAAAACTTTTTATTTCTACTGATATATTAAGAAAAATAAACTCACCAGTTTTTGCCTCTGATATAGACCGAGGCTGCTTTATCATAGAAACCTCCTTGTTCATACAGCAGAGCTGCTTCTGACCATTGCTAAGGACAAAAAAAGAAAAGTTACTATAACTTCTCTTATAAATTATGATTACCACTTATTATTTTAAAATTAGCAACTTTGGAGGAGAAATTAATTTTTTTTTTTTTTTAAATAATTGCCATTCATTTTTTATCACAAATAAAACACATGAATCTGAAATCTTGATCCACTTTAATTTCAGACACTAAGAGAAGTTTATTATAAGAAAATATGCCACATTTATACATGTTCTTAAAGAACTCGACACAAGTGAACTTATAATACTTATTTGGCTATAAACTGATATACTGGGCTCTCTCTACTAGTTAAGTTATCAATATTCAAAAGGTCCTCTTTCAAATCCAAGAAATATCTTATTGGGAAAAAAGGTTGTTTTGTTAAAGTAGATGCTGTTTGAATGCTCTAATTAACCATTTATTTCCGATATTGGAAGCTTCGTATACAGTATCTTCAATGTTTAATACAGTAGTAAAAGTAAAACATGTCCTTTGTCCAGTCTTATTGAAATAATGTCCAACATTGGTTTTTCACAAATAAATAATTTAAGTCATCTCTCTATATGTCTCAATTGTAAACAAATATCTGCTGTGGCCATATTGAAAATGATGGAAACTACAGACTAGGTAGTGCTTAAATTGTAAAAACTTAATCTGTAAGAGCTGCATTACTGTAATTATTACCCATGCGATGTGAACTCAGTGAGGATAGTGGCACTAATGTCAGGAGAATAATGCAGTTGTCTGCACTTGAATCTTACCTTCATACTCTCCAGAATTGAAGCACATTCTTTCTTCAAGATACGGCTGGGCATCTTGCTGGCCATACCCACACCCCTGTAATAACAATATAACATGTGTAGAATCTATGCAGATACAGGCAATATTATAGACAAACTAATTAATATAACATGTGTGGAATCTACGCAGATACATGCAATATTATAGAGAAACTAATATAACATGTGTGGAATCTACGCAGATACATGCAATATTATAGAGAAACTAATATAACATGTGCAGAATCTACGTAGATACATGCAATGTTATAGACAAATTTATTAATACAGCATGTGTGGAATCTACGCAGATACATGCAATGTTATAGACAAACTTATTAATACAGCATGTGTGGAATCTACGCCGATACATACAATGTTATAGACAAACTTATTAATACAGCATGTGTGGAATCTACGCAGATATATGCAATATTAAAGACAAACTTATTAATACAGCATGTGTGGAATCTACGCAGATATATGCAATATTATAGACAAACATATTAATACAGCATGTGTGGATTCTACGCAGATACATGCAATATTAAAGACAAACTTATTAATACAGCATGTGTGGAATCTACGCAGATACATGCAATGTTATAGACAAACTTATTAATACAGCATGTGTGGAATCTACGCAGATACATGCAATGTTATAGACAAACTTATTAATACAGCATGTGTGGAATCTACGCAGATACATGCAATGTTATAGACAAACTTATTAATACAGCATGTGTGGAATCTACGCAGATACATGCAATGTTATAGACAAACTTATTAATACAGCATGTGTGGAATCTACGCAGATACATGCAATGTTATAGACAAACTTATTAATACAGCATGTGTGGAATCTACGCAGATACATGCAATGTTATAGACAAACTTATTAATACAGCATGTGTGGAATCTACGCAGATACATGCAATGTTATAGACAAACTTATTAATACAGCATGTGTGGAATCTACGCAGATACATGCAATGTTATAGACAAACTTATTAATACAGCATGTGTGGAATCTACGCAGATACATGCAATGTTATAGACAAACTTATTAATACAGCATGTGTGGAATCTACGCAGATACATGCAATGTTATAGACAAACTTATTAATACAGCATGTGTGGAATCTACGCAGATGCATGCAATATTATAAACTAATTAATACTACATGTCAACATCAATCTGTGTGTGATGCGTTTAAATATCTGAGTGTTATAAAAGATGCAATTTAATTCTTCAACAATGTTTCTTGTATTTTTCTGTTCCAATATTTCAGAAGAGTTTTTTTTTTAAATAATTACAACAAGGCTATGAAATATACAACTAGGGCAAATAAATAACTTCTCAACTTTAGCCAAACTAAAGCCCATCATTAAAGTAACGTTTGTATGCTGTCTCCCGATCCTACAGGTTGATTTTGAGATTAGGTACTGGATAAGTAGGGATTTATTATCAAAAAATATCATCATTAAAAAATAATATAATTGTCATTTAAATACATGCAATTTATTGTCTGTATGAAATTAAGAGAAAATCTGTTTTCAAAATCTCTGGAGGGGGGGGGGGAAATTGATCAAATTTTTTTTTTAACAGTTAAAAGGGAAAATAACTCATGTAAAAACTGACAGATTAGACAAATATTAAACTTGACTTGTATATTGTAATTATACAGCTACACATCAACTATTAATTTCATACACAGATCCCTTCTTATGTTGTTAATCGAAAATTTTAGATCTCCGATGAGCAATAGATGAATGGAAAGGGCTTACACGTAATGCTCCTTCACCATACTTTAAATGACAGGGCACAACTACTTAGGGAGCAGGCAGCAAGCAAACACTTTTTCAATTTCGGAATAACTTGACTTTATTTTTAACTGTTATGTAATACTTTCTACTGGAATAATACAATATTTCATTACTGATATAATTGCATACCTCCTTATATCCCCCATCCTAATAGACATACGAGCCACTCCAGCAGCACAAACTTCATCATGGTCCCTGTCAGTCTCTTGTCTCGTGATACCCTTCTCAAAGTGGGTTAGAGCTGTCATGTAGTCGCCGGTAAACTCCAACTGCTGGGCATACTCCTTGGATATGTAAGGGATCTGATCTGGAGCCAAGGCCTTGGCCAGCTGTAGTGCACTGTCCCAATGACGCAAGTCCCTTCTCATCTAAAAGTAATTGACACTTGTTGTTACATGTATATAGCTTTTAATTGGGTCAAAGAACAAGGTTTGTCAGATGACAGTACACACACCTCTATGAAATCCTGTCACAAAGAGACTGATGCACCACCAGCAATAGTTTATACAAATCTATTTTAGCTTGATCGCGATGTAAGCTCAGAACTTATATGAACCGCTCTCGAGTCTGCTTCCTAGTAGAACCAGTACTGTGTAATGTATTTTGAGAGGCAATCTGGTCAAGCTGAAAATCAAACCTACAACATCTGGCACGAGTAGACAACACTGTATCCACTGCACTACCGCCCCAGTAGTTGCTAAGATATCACTCATACAGCAAACTGGACAAAAAACTTTTTAACAGATTTTTTAAGTATAAAAAAACAACATAATTCAGCCTAAATTCAAATTTAATCAAACTTATCCCACTTGCATCCTTGAGTGCCAATGTCAGATTCTATTGATGTCAAACCACTTGAATGTCATTTATAAAGTTCTCAACTTGCTGCATTTTTCATATCTTCCATTGTTATGTTTACTGACAGAGAGCTAAGTAAAATAAATTTTAATCAATCTGTGAGCTGATCTGGGTCTACTTTGTCTGTAAACTGTATCATATAGTTTGTAAACAGAAAGATACCAGTAAATGTATTGCCATTGTGAACATTTAACAACAGCACCAGTCTTTATAAAGTCCACCTAGTAGGTCGAGGTCAGTCTTTTAAACAAAATTTTATTTGATGACTTCAAGCAGAATTGCTCTAAAAAAAAAATAATCAAACCCGAGCTAAAACAAAAACTTTAACCTACAGTTTAAGAGCCTAAAGTCTGGAAACTTAGGTAACTTAGCTATATACATTGATTGTATAACTTAGTATAAATGTGTTTATGAAGTTTAGACACAATAACATAAATAGTTTGTTGAGAAATAGAGATAAAGTTGGGCTAAACATAGAACTTTAACCAGACAATGCAAGTATTAACCAGTCAATTATGTAAGTCAAGGCTAGTGAAGTTAAAACTTGTTTACATGATGATGCTCTGTATACAGAATCAATACTAAGTCTTGTTACTGAAAAACAAAATAGATTTAAAAAAAAAAATTAAAAAAAAAATTCAGACCTGAGCTTAACAAAAAACTTTTACGTAAGGTTTTAGAAGGTCAAGTATGGTAAGGTAAGTAAGTTTTATATATTGTTTTGAAGACCACTGCTACTAATCAGAAACTTTTTTTTTACCTAATATTAAGTCAAAAAGGGGCAACAACCCCTTTAAAATATTTGAAGGTTGTTGACAAATATCAAACTTGACCTGTATTTTATAATTATACAGCTACATACCTAATACATTGTATTAATTAAACATATACATGTAGGCCCCATCAGAAGTTATTGATCGGAAACCAATGTTTTATCAGACATGTAAATGAACATACAGACAGACATGGGTAACACTAAATGCCCCTTACTCATTCTTCAAAAGGCAAGGAAATAAAAACATTTCTGTAACAAAATTTACAAAATGTAACACTTCTCCGCTTACCTCAAGTGCAGCCAGTGGTTTGCTAGATGCCAAGAAGAGATCCTGACCCAAGTTAAACTCGCCCAGGTACATGGCCAAGTAGCCCGACAGAAGGTTACGGTCCTCTGATGGCTGAAATATACACAGGTTAAAATCAAGTGAAGATAAACAAGCAGACCTTGAGTGCTATAAACTTTCTCAGCTGTGGTAAATGAGACCATGTTTTATGCAATATTAAAACAACCAATTGCTGTCTCTGACAGAACAAAAGTGCTTTTTGATTATTGGAGAACAACAGTATTAGAACACTTTTTAAATGGGGTTTAACGCCAGAATGCATCCGAGTAGAACCACTATCATTCTACAGTGAAGGGTTAGTCAGTGAGGCCACACCAAAGACCACATGGCCACACACAGTGTTTTTTTCAGGGGAAAGGGGTTGGTGCCTTTAAAAGGGGGAAAATGAGTATTTTGGGGAATTTTAAAGGTCGTAAAATAAAATAAAAAAACAAAAGAAATCATAAGTATGTATATTCAAAACAGTTAAAAGGTCAATATCCCTGTTCTTCATTGATTTTAAACTGTTAAACTGGCATTAAACCCCAGAGGGGAATTTTTCTGACATTAGGGGGAAAAAATACTATTTTGAGGGGGGAATGGGGCCAAATTTTGCCAAATATATGAGGTAAAAAAACACTGACACAGGACCCCTAACAATAAGCAAGTAGCAAAATAACTCACAAATTAGAAGTTTAATCAAGAAATATATCAAGATAAATTCCAACTTCGAGAATTGTTTGAAGAGTGGGCTAAAAACTGTATACACCCTGTTGGAAGACCATTGATAATTGAAGACATAAATTGAACAAACTATCAAAACGTTAACATAAGGATGCTCAATTCCAAATTTGGTTAACAGTTTGGTTGGCCCCACTCAAGAGAAGTCAGTTGAAGCTGCCTAGAGTATTAGTTAAACTTTATATCAATATTTTACACAATGTCATGTTCTTAAAGAAATACAATTGAATGACTATACACCTTCAACATACCTTGATCTGTTGTAGTGAGGCAACCATTCCAACATCACCTTGGTCCCTGAACACTCGAATAGCTGTAAAAAAACAACAAATAACACAATAGACTTGGGTCAGCACAAAACAAACGTTTATCAGATACATTTTAAAAAAAGAACTTCATTAAAGTGCTTACCAGTATTTCCATTGAATTCCAGAAGTGAGAAAAGCAAAAGGCTACATAAGATTTTAATAACACACTTGTAAGTAGAGAGTTTAAATTTGTTATGCAATTTTTCATGCACAACTAGTTTCAGAACATAAGTAATTTTGATGCACTGAGTGCAATTATTTTCATTTATTCATAAATATTTTTTCTATTTGCATAATACAATTGTATCTGTTTTGATATAAACATTATTAGGTCTGACATTTGTTTGAAAACAATAATTGAAAGAATGTTCAGAATCCTTATTTGTTTACATAATAACAGAATAAATTGCAGTTGTGTGTACTTTATGCCTACAAAAATATTTTGCAACTTGATTTTGTAATAGGAAACAGTTAAAAAAAGAAATAGACGTTACAGCAGAATAACGACATCAATGTATATTTTTATGATGTCTTAATGATGATAACAATCTCTCACGCTCAGGGTCAAAATTATGGCAGAGCCTTGTCCTTGCATGTAATTTTGACCCCATATGTGAGATTTTTCTATCCCACATGGGTACTCACTATGGACTCTTATAATCTCACCCTAGGGCTGAGATTACCTTGATATTCATACTTATTTAGATAATAAGTAAAATGAACTACATCTTACCAAAGTCAACATCAAGACACCTAAGGGCAGCATAGCCGAGTTTCATCCACATTTCTTTGCTGTTCAGCTGTTGACAGAATATCCATCCATCCTTAAACCTTCAGTACACAACAAATCACATCATCATAACAAGTCTATGCCAATTGAATGGAATTATCAGGTATCTGAACACAAAATGATTTGTTTATATATGAATTAGAAATTCATTTAAAACTCCATAGCAATATGAGAGGTGTCAGTTTTTACAAGATCACTTACGTGTTAGTCCAATTTACTAAATAGTTTATACTAATTTATTTTAGTTTGAATGGGATGAAAACTCAAATCTTATATCTCTCATGTCTGCCTTCTGGGTAGAACAGGTACTGAGTGTTGTTTTATTTAAAAGCATCAGGTCGAGCTAACACTCTATCAACTACACTACTGCTCAGCTCAAATAACTTACTAAATAGTGACATTAACCAGGCATGAAGATGTTAGATTTATTATGAATTTTATCACATACGCACATTTATTCTCTGTAGATTGATATTTGTACAAATAATATATTTTTTTCGCATTTTACCTTAATAACTACATCTTATTCACTTGCTGATTTATATATATATATATATATATATATATATATATATATATATACTTGTTTGAGCCAAGTATTGCTCAACATCATACCATACATGAATGTACATCAAAATAGGAATTTGGCTTGGATCAGATAAGGGTTCGACGTATATGTGGTGTTTCAGCCACCCATGTTCAAGTCAACGAAGTTCTAACATACAGATATTTTCAAAATGTTTGTTTTTCTTTACTGTTTAAATAAATGTACAATTTTACCTTTTTAGAGCAATGCATTGTTCTAGGCATGCTGCCAGCTGCAAGTAAAAAGAAAATAAAGTGAAGAAATGTTTTGCACTGTAACTGTTATAGATTATTTAACTAATGTTCTGCGTCATTGTTAATCAGGTAAATATTTACAATTTTGCTCCAATCAGTCTAAATGACCTATATAGATTAATTGTATTACATTTCCCAATAAAATAAAATTGCAACTTGTCAAAGATTAAAGGACCAGACTGCATTTCATTGATTGCACAATCTTGTTTTACTGGTGACACATCACATTGTCATTGAGTTTCGTGCGACATTTGCCCATATATATATATACATATATACTGAAATAATAAATATACATATATAACATATACATGTACTTCTAGTCACACAAAATTATAGTTGTTTAAGACTTGCAACTAAGTTGTTGCTCATGTCTCAAAATTATGCTATAATCCTTAAATTAATGATGTGGGGAGAGAAATTTCAAGATAATTGATTTACACAGCAAAACAGCAAGTGACTCGGTCTCCAGTTACAGTTGTGGAGATAAAATAATGATCTTAAAATAAAGACTGGGCCCAGTTAGCTCAGTCAGTAGCATGTCTGACTCAATCCATGGGTCATGAATTCAAATTTCTGCCCAGTCAGAGTTTCAGTGATAATTGACGTATGATATTGTCTCGTCGTCAATCGCTTCTCACTGGTGTTTCAAGTAGGAAAGTATTCAGTTACTTGCAGAGATGGCTATGCTCGAGTACTGGTTTCCTATGCGACAAATAAACTATTCTTATTAAGAAATCATGGGGTCTTCCATGGCTTAGTGGTCTAAGGTGCTGTCTCAAGATCCCTACCTGACCTCACACTGCTGATGTTGTGGATTCATGCCCAGCTTGAGATGTCACGATATCAATACATTTCATACGTAATATCACAGTCTCACTAATGTAGATTCATGGACAACCTAAAAATGGTCATTTTGGACGGAAACTTTGTTTCAAATAAAACTTAATAAAAATACTGACCCCAATTATATTTTAATATACCTACCTCTTTCTCATTCTTTCCTTCTATAGAATCTATAAATAGATAGGAGTGCGTGTCCAGAGCTATGGTAACCAGTTTACCACTCTGTGTCTGCAGTGACACCTCTCCATTGTGAAGAAGTACTGGAATCTGTCCATATGGTAACTTGGATATCCCCACCAGATCTACCTGGGTACCTGGAAAATGCATTACAATTATTACATTTGTTTCAGATTAGAGTACCATAAGGTTTTCTATGCGTGATTGGTCTAAGATGCTGTCTCAAGATTTCCTCTCAATGCTGAGGTTGTGGGTTCAATTTCAGCTTGGTCTTAAAACTTTACATGTCCAAGTTTGCCAGTTACTTTTGGAAGACCGGTGATTATACCCTTTACTCAGATTCATTCTGAGATCTTTACCCAATAAAAAAAAACAGCATTCTATATATAATATCTTACATGTATGTGCTAAAATGGTATTAAAATATGATTTTACATACCGACAACATGTTCTCTGTGGTACATGTAGGTGTAAATCTTCTCCTCGTCGTAACTTATAAAAATGCCGCGGTCCAGCACCCACGTTTCCCAGAGTATGCCACAAATATTTTGCGAGAAGTCAGGTATCTCAACCAATATATCATTCACCTTAAATTTAATAATTTACACAATGGAGAAAAACAATAATTTACACAACCGAGAAAGACAATATAGTAGATCTGTAACAGATTTACTTATTTTTAAATTTGTTACTCCATTAGGCAAATAAGATATTATAATAAAGTAATTTTGTTTGAGTAAGTTTTTTTTTTTCAGTTAATGAAATTTGGATTCGGAAACTAATTTTTCTACTTAAGAGTAATGGTTCTTTAAACAGTTGAGCTAAGATTAACAACTATCTGATAATGGAAATTTTGGGTTTTTTGTACAATTTAAACTGTAATCTAACATATGAAAATCCACTCTATTTTGTGAGCAATACATCAAAGTGGCAAGCTAGACAGTACATGTGTGTATGAATGTATGCGAGCCTGCACTGAAAATTTGAGACTTAAATTAAAACCACACTTAAAATTACTTTAAGTACCTAGTCTATATAATTTGAATTTTCTTTTGGTAAAGTAATGAGGCATAAGGACATTAAACAGTCCAGCTTACTGGATTATAAACATATCCATCTTTTTTGTCGTCAACAAACACCAGTCTTGTACCACTGGGGTCAGGAAACAGCTTTCTGATACCCACAACATGGCGAAACTCATTCACGTACTGCCAGTCTTCTATGTAAAAGTAGTTTATCCCACCACTCTGAAATAGCATTTAAATCAGACTTCATACTGATACTCTGTAACAAGTTTGGGAAAAATCTGTTGATAGGTTTAGGAAAAAAAGATTTATGATTTAGCATTGAATGTGTGTTCATGTAAGGCTGTAACTACATAAAAAATTGATGAACCAGAACAAGACGATGAAAGTGTATTCCCTAGCATTGCATTTTTTAAAAAAGGGGTGGGTGGGGGGCTCTTATTTGGGTCTGAAAAGTTAAAGTTTTTTTTTGAAGTGTGTTTTCAACAAAATACACATTACAATTACTTAAAAAATTGATGGGGTGTAGTTTATTATGGAGGGAGCATTTATTCAGGGGAATATGATATGCCTAGTTAGACATCAAACTGATAGTCCCGTCAAGAAAGTGTCACATACATGTAGACATTACCATTTTAATTTGTTTGACAAGACATTTACTATTGTATAAAAGTACTAGATGAATATTAGGTTGAAGTTTACATTCTAATTTGAGATTTCTCTGTTTTTTCTCTGTCAACATTTCTCTCAAAACAGTGATACCGAGTGTTGAAATCTAATCATCACCCATTATTACATTTATAAAAAAAAAATTTTGTAAAGATTTTTAACCACATTTTTATAATATTTATTTAATTTATTATCATTTTCACATGCATTACCTTTACACAAAAAAAAAACATGACCTACTTATGTGTCATAATACACTATTCGTTCTCATTATCTCAATCATTTACTCATGACTAATTATTTTTCTTGCATACCACTAAGATTTTTGGGTGCATGATTTAACCTTGACCCTAAGGTAATATAGAAATGAATATCAACCCAAGAGAACCAATACTGCATTAACATTCTTTCTACCAACGATTGACCTTATTCTATTTCTTTTTTTCTACATTTTACTTGTAATATATAATTATATTTCGTTACAATTATGGACCGAACATTTTTTCAAGCAAACAGTACCATAGGCAAGATCACTGGCATTAGTTACTTACATCTGTTCCAAAGATCAGGAACTCTTGTGTTACATCGTGGCATGTAATGTGGGTCTGGTTAACATCTTTGTCTGGAAACAGTTTACTTTCTCTCTCATCTGTTGTACCCGCTGTTTCACCTTCAATCTAAAATGGTAAGACATTTTATTTGAATGTGTTCTTAATTTTTTAATTTTCCTTATACATGTACATTTTAAATTATGTTTATACTAAAGTTTACATTTCAAAACCAGATCCTGATAGAACAATACAGTAATTGTCCAAAATTCAAACTAAAATTGAAGATGGATTCTTTTCACAAAAAGATACAGTCAGACAGGTTTGTAAATTAGTAGAAAAAAGTGATAACTGCTTCAAATCAGAAATGAAATTTTGACAAACAATAGTCATATAAACTGCTGTTGGTCTTAGGCTCGGACCAGAGATGGAAAAAAACAACAATGTTCATATAAACCACGCCCTTAGGCTCCGACCAGGGATGGAAAATAAACACATACTGGTCAAAAAACCTTACTTGTGAGTCAGAGCAGGAATGACAAAAGATGCACAATAAACATAAAAACCTTTGTCTGTAAGATAAAAGTACAAGCCATTTAAGTATCGCTGTTTCTTAATACTTACCATATGAAGTTGAATTTTATCTTCAAAGTGAGCTGCAGCATAATCAGAATTCAACTTGATGGAGTGTACAGTACCCAGGTATTCTCTGTCCTTCAACTGCTCCAGTCCTGCAATTATTACAATTTTCCCAACTGCACTATATACATATATGTATATCTGTACAACAGATAATAGCGCTCTTCTGAACAATTAACAAGTATACTAAGGCTGCCAACACAAATATATGTATTTAACCCGTAACTTTCTATAACTGACTAACCACTATTGACTTTAGACCAGCCTTATATCATTGAGAAGGGATGCCATTAAGAACTTACAGATTGGGAGGCAAGTGATGTAAACTCTGACAAGGTTGCAAGTTAATGTGAGCAAAATAATACATATACCGCAAAACATTTATTCATCAATGGTAGAATGACAAAGCACAGATGTCTTCCCATTAACATTGTAAAAAGTTTCATAATGAAATACTTGTATATGGGTGAAACTCCTCTCTATCATTGCACAACTCAACAAAAAACTACAATGTCAACATATTTATATATATCTATTGAATCAACAGGGAACATACCATTGTCACCAAGAAGGTAAAACCAAGCCCTATTGTTCATCCCTACAGCTAAATGGTAAGGTCCAATTCCAAGAAATGATGGTTCAACGTCAACTGATATCGTAGCTGGTTGCTCCTGTAACAGATATCAAACAAATATACTACTTGTACATCTTTGTCTGAGTTTGTTTATCCTTAATAAACTTGATATTTATTATGTTCTGTCTGTGCATGTAGGATTTTTTGTGTGGTGGCCACAACAGCCATAACTTACTCACTTGCGACGCAAGACACCATACCAAATAGGCAAAGACTGAAAATTCAAGAGCCAAAACTCAAACATTTATTATCCAATTATTTAGGGTCCTTTGTCTCAAGATCATTTATCTCTCACTGTTAAGGTTGTAAGTTTGAGTCCTGCTGGCTCCAATAACATTATAAAGTTTGCCAGTTACTTGTGGAAGGATGGTGGTTATACTCAGATTCAGTCTGAGGCCATCCTCCACCATTAAAACTGGATATACCATAAATAACCTGAAATGTGTTGAAAATGGCGTTAAATCCCATAAAAAAAATAATTAAATGAAGTCCCTTTAAATCAATATCCACAATGTTTTGGTATGTGACTTTTATTTAAGAAGATCCTATGAAAGTACTTTGTTAGAGTGTTTTTGAGGATTAAAAAGCCATAACTCAAATGTAAATATGCTTGGTTCAGGTGAGCTAATAACACCTCAGTAGTGATGTGGTTGGTGGAAGCCATAAAGTCTGATTGAGATTTAAAGAGAGCTGCATCTTAAAACTTGCAGAAATGAAATTAAAAAAAAGAACTGCTTATTTGATTTGCATAAAACCTGAAATGTATAATTTAACATTTAAGTATAATTTTTTTATCATATTCAGATCTTGTTTTGAATGGGGTTTAGCCAGATTTCGACATACTACAGGTTATTTACAGGGGAAGAAGACCTCAGAATGTATCCAAGTAGAACACTGTTCTTCCACAAGTGTTTGTACCAAATAAGAATTGAACCTTGGTGGTGAGAAATGATCTAGATGTGTCTTCTGCATCTCTGCTATGGAAAACCCTCTTAATATGCAGTTCTCATTTAGAATGTACCTACAACAAGGATTTAATCAATTTCCGCCATTCTTGCGATAATCTAAATTTCCAAGCTCCTACCTGTTGTATATTATCTTCTATAGTGACCTCCAGCAGTGATGTGAGATGAGCTATTCTGGTCTGTTGAGTAGCTGCCAACATGGGTAGACTGGTGAGGTACACGTACAGGTTACCCTTTGTTGAGGTGACAGCCAGCAACTGACCATCATCTGTCCACTCTATACGGTCCAAGCCTCGTTCATCGTCAAGGTTTATAATGGCAAACATCTCCTTCAGGTCAGACAGGTCATGAATCTTGATGCTGAAAAATGTAAAGATGCCTGGATAAACATCAGTCTACTATTATTTTTGAAGCAATACAAGTTTTAGCAGCCTTTGCATGAACACCTTGTAATCTGTACTAAGTCTTAAATGGCACTTTCATCTTCATCATACACGTAAATATAAATGCAAAATGTAAATGAATCCAATTCTGAGGTACATTTCTTTTAAAAGCTTAAAAGGGCAGAACCTTATTTCATGCAATGTCAACATTTTAAAACTTCGACAGAATATTAAATATCAAACAGTGATGCAATTAATTTACATTTCATTTTTTTCATTCAGTAACTTTGGGATGAAAAACTCGCACATTCTTTTTAAATTAACATGAACATCAATCATAACAGTGAAAACGACAGTTCTTCTAACAATTAACTAGAAAACCAGAACCCGGACTTGTGTCCATTTCATAAGGTTTAGTGTTCTTCAGAAATAAGTTTCATGTTTTATTCAAAACCAGGGAATTCTACTTCATTTGACTTAAACTCACAGGGACAGAAGAAGATTATATAACATTTTTTTGTGATGAATATCTTTTATCCCATGTAAGACATAAAACAAAATATTATACAAAAAATGTTCAGGTATCAATACAAACTACATAATTTTGAAACTTAATAATTCGTCATACCGAATGGTAAATAAGAGCTTATATAACATACCAGTTATCTCCGCATGATGCGGCCTTGTTTAGAGACAGAGATATGGCGACACAACTCAGATTGTCTTTATGGTTACGTGCCTGAAACAACTCCTGCAAAAATCAGGACGTTTTATGGTTAAAACATTTTGCAGTATATTGTAAAAATGCCAGACAGTCTTGAAGCATGTATTAAATTTAAAACAAGTTTTTAGGGCTGAATTTATCACCTATATATGATTCAATTAAATAAAAATATAAATAAGTTGATTCATTCCTTCCATTGTGAAGCGTTTTGAATCATTACATTTGATAATTCTGTTTCGCACCAAAAAGTGAATATCAGAGAATTCGGATCTCTTCAGGAAAATCACAGTCTTTTAAAAACTATGTCATATCCATATTTTGTATTTTGTATTTTGAATATTTTGTAGTTCTTCATATTGCATGCCACAATAAACCACCATTTATCAGTATATGAAACATATTTTGGCAACATGTAAGAAAACCAACACTACTTATGTTTTACATAATTTAAAAAATTACATAGATGTAAATCTCTTTAATTATGTCTCATGTTTGTATTTTAAGTGCAGTGTTTATAATGGAAGTCCGGCAGTCATCAAAACAATTTAACTACTTTCAAACCTTTGCTGGGTACTTTCTGTCCCATCTCAATCTTTTCTCAGTCTTAAGTTTTACAATCTCTAAATATGTTTTTGAAAAATATATTGTTAAAGAGCCGCTTTGTTTGCTGGGAGTTTGTCAATGAGTTTTCAAGCATCTATTGACTTCCAACTATAAGCAGTACTGTCCCATTATTCCCTACAGAGGAAACAAAAGACCCAGACACCATTCAGTAAAGCAATTTTACAAACTAGAGCAAGAGTTAAATATTTACCTGTCCAATCTCCTTCATGTGTGTGGAGATGACAACAAAGAAACCATGAGAGAATCCTATCATGATGTAACCATCTCCATACCTATGTGTACAGATATGTGATATAAAACAATATAAAGTCAACAGAAATATAAAGGTCTTGGTTAAGTAATGTAACATATTTCTCCGTAACAGAAAAAAACATTTTAAAAAAATTGGACTACTTGGCACTGTCCCTTCATTTCAATTTTCACTTTAAGTCACACGATTAAACACAAATAACCACATTTCAAAGGTGTATGCAATTCTTTGCAAACATTCACAATGAACATTTTATTCAGTTAATTTATATTATCGGATATTTTATTAAATGTAAAAGAACACAGCCCTGTCAACAATATACGAGATGAAATGTCACTATAAATGACAATATTAAATTGAGGAAGTTGATAACTAATGAGCTGCAACTCAGACAGAAAACATCCAATCAGGCCATCTCATTACTCTTCAACAATATTAAGAACTCAATACAGTTAAGGACTAATTCAACATCTTATTTCAATATAACGGCTCTGCATTTCTGGTTTAGGCCCAATAAACAATTCAGGTGTCAGAATGTAAACAATAATTTCTTTATCCAAACCAAGGGCAGAAACATGGAAAAAACAAAGCTAATAAGGCGGTAAAAATGTTTGTTTGCCGAGCTCCTACCTAACCACTTAATTAATTGCAGCTTCCTAAACTTTTTTATTGACTTAAAATATTTTTCACCAATTCTGCAATTTTTTCTCTCCAAAATAACATTATAAAATCAAAATCTATAAAAGAAAATGAGCTAGATAGGACAAGGACTTGTAAAGAAGGATAGGAAACTTGCTAATCTCTAATAAATGTTGATACATGTAAAATAGCATGCGAAGAATAATTTAGCAAATTAACCATTCAAATTCCACAGGCAACCGATTTCTTTTATTACATAAAATGTAAAGTGTATGTAACCATATGTGATTTATAATGTTTTAAACATGCAAAATCATCTTGAATTTATATATTGTAGTTTGAAGTCAAATTTCAAGCACTTGATTTTGATTTTTTAGTAGCAGTATACAAATTTTGTAATTACAAGTATGTCAGCAATTGTAAATATGTTTTGGGATGGTCTCGTTTTGTAGAGAATTCACTTGTGTAAAAAAAGAATTTTAATTTGTATTTCTGAGATAAATAGAAGTTAGAATATTTAAAAACAAAATTTGGCGAGAATTTGTATGAATGTGTGAGTGTTTATTACATCTCTATCAGTTGCTTTTCCTTCTCTGTATAAGTCCTTGGGTAGGAGCAAAGCAAACAAACAGTTTTTAAAGACGGCCAAAGACTCAGTTAAATACACAGCTGAGACAGCAATACTCAAGCATCTTTGTCACTGAATTTTGTTAAAATAGAGACTGATACATTTAGCTGTTTCAGAGGAATGATAATTAAATCAAAAGCTATTACAGGCCCTTACCATCTGTAGGACATGATGTTACCATACTTCTGCTGGAAGGCCAATTCTATTGGATTTTCTGCATCATTCATGTTGTATAGAAACAACGTCTTCTTTCCAATTACCACGCTCACCTTTAATCAAAATATCACAATTTTAGTTAAATGCAGCGTTATTATTATTTATCTAGTCCTTGAGGATCACAGATCTCATTTAAAGTGGTTTAAAAATAGAATTCTGCTTAAAGCAGTCAATACAGATGTAAAGTTTACAGAACAGGCTTTAATAATACATTAAATTTAATCTGCTATTTAAATGACACATATTTATCTATTAAAAAGAATTTATAAATCTATCTGCCTAACTAGCTTACCTGATTGAAAATAGTGTTAATTTTAAGTTTTTTGGATGAAGCTGCACCACAGCCCATTATCACAGAAGCGAGATGTTAGTCATTTTTTAAACTTATTTATTTTATCTCAAAAGTGAAACAAGTTCTTACAAGTCAGACAAATCAAGTTCAAAGTGTTCCTGGGTAGAGTCAGTACTGTATGCATACATATATGCTGATAAAGAGTCTCGCTCAAGGACACCACACATAATCGTGGCAAAGGATTAGTTCACAAACCCCCAATCCTGGGTTAGTGATCTTGAGCCCATACATTAGACCATCTAGTCAAGAGAAAATTTGCTTATGGAAAAATGATAATGGATAAAAGCACAACACATAAAGGCATCATTCCTTACATATTTTTATGCAAACCAGTTGTTAAACAATAAATGGTGTAAAGATGAATACCAGAAAATTACAAAAGAATCTTTCTTTAAGGTTAGTGTATCTCAAGATGACCTAGCTAACAGACATCTTCATTCATTCATGTCAGACACAACAAATCCTCACTTACAGTATTTTCCCCAATGGCAGATCTTTCATCCCCCTTCATCTCTGAAAATTGAATATCCCCTGGATCTGCGCGAATGGACGTCTGTCGTATTGTGTCTCCCTCGCTGTTACTGATTGTGATGGTCTTATCCTCACTACCCAGAGCAAGTAGATTCTCGTTACTCCATGCTCCACATGTAATCTTGCGTGAATGCTTACCAATAATTGGAATTTTTCTAAAAAAATAAACAAGAATTTGTCAAGAATTAATAATACTTTTCATGTTTGATATATCATGTTGTATCTAATAAAATGTGAGACAATTGACATTTGAAAAAAAGGAAACTAAAATATAAATGATATTGTATCCACAACAAAAAAAATTGGAGTACATATTTGGCATCATATGTTATTGATAGCCAAAGAGCTTCCCTCCGTGTACTGTTTCATTTTGCAACATCTTTATGTTTTCTCAAAACAAATAGTAAAACATCTTTGCAGACTTCGCATTGGTTTTAGTAAACACAAGCCATGATACTTTACACATTTTACCTAACTACAGATCAACCGGAATAATCCAATAAAATCAGGCACCATGTGTTACTGTTAGTGATCTGCCCATTACAACTCATGCACTAAAACATCTAAATTATGTGTTTCCAATAGACTAACAAATTGTTTTCATTTACTGTTATAGCATTAATTTTTGCTTGTATTAATTTTCATTGCTTTTGGTTCAAGGTCATATTTGTACGGACTTAGTTTTAAGTGATCTTTGAACTCGAGCATTTCTATTAAATGACAAGTTTTAATTACTGATTTTATTCACAACCATTTCATTGGGATTTAATTTCGTTATCAAGGCCTCCAACGAAATCAACAAAAATTAGTAACCCACAAAATTAATGATTTTGCAGTATTTCAGTCTCAAAAACTTTTATATCAAGCACATTTAAAAAGTATGATTTTCTATGAAATTCCCAAGTTACAGAAATTATTGGGCTATAAATTATAATAGGCAATTAGACATTTTACGTCTCACTACACAGTTATGCCTCTTTTTCCCTTGGTAACATGATTCTTACACTTAAAATAATGGCCTTTGTAATTTGGTTTTGAAATATTTTCAAAATGGTTCATAGTGGTTGTGATTTCTTGCTGCAGATGAGTAAAACAAAAGTTGGTGTAGTATATACTGCAATAAGACATCACCGGTGTTAAAAAAAAAGTGACTTTTATAGGATTTCAACATATGTATGCATTTATCAGCATTTTAGGACTTCTTATTTAAAAAACTCTCAGAGTGTCACTGCACTCTCTTTTAAGAAAAAAAGCTGGTCAACCTACCAATAATTGTGCATTTTTATGTGGATATACATTCCTGCTATGAAAAACATTAAAAAAAATCTTTGTGAAATTCTTTTTTTACCATGGAATCCTAGACCTTATTTTATATAGAACAAAGAACAAAATTCAACTATGTAGTGAGACCTTAAAGGCATAGTTGGAGTGTTGGACTGGTATAAATAGGCTACTGGTTCAAACTTCACCAAACCATATAATGCACACACAGCAAGGGCTAAAAATAACTTCCTATGGTTGGAGATCATTATTTATACCAGGATGTTTGGTGATTATATATCATTATTTATACCTGGATGTTTGGTGATTATATATCATTATTTATACCTGGATGTTTGGTGATTATATATCATTAGGTTGCCTTTGATAGTTCCTACAGCTAGATATGGTCCAGTTTTAGCCCACAACAGAAATGAGAGAGGATCTCTGAAAACCAAATTATAATAATAATAATAATACTAAAGACTTTTATTAACGAGAGAACTTATTTGAATAAATTCAATCTTCAATGAGGCCCTTAACATATTTACAAAGTACAACATTAATTTAACATATAAACAAAATAAGTAAACAAGTATATGTGTGTGAATGTATATCAATTTTGATGAGAGTTACCCACTTTATTAGAATTGCAAAGAATTTTTACTCCATTGTAAATATAAAGCTTTGAACGGATTAATAGAATTTGCATTTTTTATATAAGATGGAATAGAGTTCCACAAACAATAGCCTGAATAAGCAAACGAATTTTGAAACATTTAACATAAGAGAACAATAAATAGGAAAACATCAAAACAATTACATGGAGATGTTATTTCCGTTGATTATCTTTAATATATACATGTATGTGACAATATTACTAATACATGTTCATAGTGGATTTGAAAGCCAAATATCAAAAGTATACACTAGAAAAAATACTTCAAATAGACATGGTTCATATACATTTTTTTATCATTAATTTAAAGTAAGTTTCATTCACATCCAATGAGTGGTTGCATAGATATCTTAAACTTAAAAGCAAAAGTTTAACCTGGGTGTCTACAGATGACGCCGACGACGACGCTGGGGTAATGACAATAGCTCTCCGTGGACTTTGTCCCGGCAAGCTAAAAATAAGTTACATACATAGACCCCTTCAGCAGTTTTTGATCAAAAACCAATTTTTAACCTCGGATAGCAAAAGGACCAAAGAACGAATGGGGTAACACTTAATTCCCCATCACCATCTTTGAATGGCCGGGGCGTAAAAACAGTACCGGTCAGTCTGAGAGTGAGGACTCAAAGCTCTCTAATGGGAAATTAGTTATGCTGCCAACAATTTATCACATCTCTTTGCTATCAAATTCTCAGGGCAAATTTTTTTAATGTAATTTGCACTTGCAACAAGCTGTTGTGGCACTGACAAAGAGAATCTATGATACTAGATCAATAGACAAGCAACTACAGATCCATGGTGCACAAACACATATATCATCTATAGCTTTTGTGAGCATTTAGCTCAGACATTCGGTTAAAATGCATGAACTGAACAAAAAAATTGACATAAACAGGTTAGAGAACACTTATAAACAAAGCATTGCCTTGTAGTAAAATAGTCTGACTGCTTATATAGTTCTAATGCTGTTGGACCTTTTTTGCATGATTATCTCCCTTGAATATACACAGGATAAGGACGGACAAGAAAAACAATTCTAGGGGTAATTTCCTTTTTCTTCTTTCTTTTCACGGCTTTATATTACAGTGATTCATTTATTCCTTCCATGTGTAAGATGGACAATATTTAAAAATCACTGCTGAAAATTTGATGTTTATTCCAGATTTCTTGCCAATTCCGTTTCATTTTAGAAATGATGGCTCAAGTGACACTGTGGGTGAATTATTGACATATTACTACTCTGGAAATTGATAGGTATAACAAAACCGTTTTATTTCATTATAGTTGTAGACCTTGAATCAGTGAAGAATTTGAACCCAGACATATGCTGCAGATTTTGTTTTTTTCACTGTATTTTGGATATAAATATTACCATGGAGCCCTATGGGAAATGTTATAGTGGTGTGAAACATTAAGCCCCAAGGTGATATTACTGAGTTGGCAACAAGAAAACCATCTCATTTTAATCTAAATAAAATGTAAAATTTACTTAAGTCCGCTATCCATGGAATTAGTCTTGCCTGTGTTGGCGTCCCACATTGTGATATTGGTGTTCCGATCATTGATGATGGCCAGAATATCTCCATCTTTGTCCCATCCTAGTCCTGTACATGGACTGATGAAAATAAAAATGTTAAAACTTTTTTCTTGTTTTTTTACATTATACTTCTATATGTCAGATTTTGATGTCAAAGCTGAAGAAACATTTTAATTGTTTTAAGACTTTGATCAAGATAAACTGTTACAGCAATCATGCTTCTTTAAGTGTTGCAATAACCATTTAATCAAATAGTTTACACTTATTTATTTTACCTAGATTGCAATTTAGTGAACTCAGCTTTTATATTAATTACCCTCGAGTCGCTTTTCCTAGGTCGAATCTGTACTGAGTGTCATTTTTGAGAGGTTGAGCATGTGACCAAATCTGCACATCTAACATTGAGCAGTCAACATTTTATCAACTGCACTACTTTGCTGGTGTAAATAATATAAAAAACTCTTCTCCAAATGAATACATACCCTTGTAGCTGTATTTCTTGTTTAAGATCACCATGACGATCATGTATTTTCACCAAATTATCATTGCTGAAATGTAAAATTATTATCTTAACATTTATCATTTATTGGCGGCAGTTCTTGCTCTTTATCTTAAATTTAGTTAAACCAGTCAGTACAAGATTTTTTAAACAATTGGCTCAAATTAATATATTTTTCTCTACTTATGAAATTAGTTTTGACTCAGCAAGTATCAAATTAGCAAGATTTAAATATAACTATACATATGAAATTACATGTACCGGTACAATTTAAGAGCTCGCAGCTTCTTATCCCCAATATCAAAGACCTTTTACTGTACATGTATTGTAATACTGTCTGTTTGTTGCTCTGTCAGTCTAGCATCAATCAAACTCAAACTTCATATTAAATTTCTTTTCTGCAAGTGCTCGCTTGGGATGGACTAATTTGTAAATCCAAAGGTTCTGATCACCATTTCTATAAAAAGGAATTCAGTTTGGAAACAATACCACATGTTCTCTTGAGCATATCTGACACCCACTTCATGTAGGACGCCTTGTCCAAAGTACTAAATAATGATTACATCAGTAATATCTTGTCAGTTACTGCAGAAATGATTTTTAAAGATCTATACAATTATACTATTTGAGACATGACTGTATATACTGTAATACTGAGGTTCTATTAAAAAGAAACTTGGGAAAACATCCTATTTTAATGATATTTACACAGTAACAAGACTCAGGGTGTTTTAATGCCAAGACAAGAAAGTATAATCCTGATGACCCCTCAGAATTACATGTTAAGTGACCTAATAAATCAGAGACTATATAAGGGGCTTATTTAGACAGTTAAGGATATTTACCTGGATGTTGCTATATAGTTTCCAAGTGATTTCTGCCAGCTGTATAATACTCCACCACCACCCCGACCTCCACTTATACTGAACACACGCTGTAAAGAAACATGAAACAAATGTTAACGCCCAGTCTTTGCCAAAAACTTTCAGGACTATAGTCCTTTGAACTAGACTTTCCAAAATTACATACTCCTAATTCATATTTTATTCAGTTTCAGAAAAGAAACTACGTAAATTTCTCTCAACATCTTACTCATTTTGATATAAAGTCATAGAAACAGTCAGGCTTTAGATTTGGAAAACTTTTGTAGTCCGTTTAAAATGTCATAGACTGGGTCTCAGACTATAACTATTTTTCACAGACTGAATGCAGAACTGCAATATTTGGGTACTTTTTTTATCCCTGGTATATATCTTCAATGTGTCTTTCTAAAAATATCCATACATGAATAAAAATGCATCTAAGTTGCAGCTTTGGATACAGGTCTGTTGTACGCAATACATAGCAATTTTGTTCCGAAAATAATTTGTAGTCTGATGTGATTGTAGTTATTCTAGTGTGAATTAATTCAACAGTCTGATTAGCTCTATGGATAGAGAACCCTGTTAAAGTTTATTGAAACTTGTAATCGAGTATTTTCTGTCGAACCTGGTCTTGTATCAGGTGACATTTTCACCCCTAACTTTCAACATTGGTGATGAGGTTAACTGATGAATTGCAGGTTAAGCTGCACTTGTAGAAGTTGGGGAGCTCCTGAAGAAATAGATACTCAAGAGGGAATGAGTATAGCAACTCCAGTAGTTTCATTAAGAAGCTGGTAGACTTAGTAGGAAGAGCACCCTGGCAGTGTTTGGGGGATCACATGAGTCCTGTAACAATTTTTTACATCATGATGAAAAAGGAAAATTATGTATGAATTTGACAGTTTGTATTTCTTTCGACTGTTAAATGATTTTGATTGATATTTTGATTGATACTTGTTTTTGCTTAATTACTGCTTTATAGAAAGTCCAATGATATATATACTGGTCATACCTTATACCGCGAGTCTAAAACATGTTCAACCATGTAAAGAATGGCATCAATACTAAATAGTAATAAGGTTACTTAAGTGTGCTGAGTAAAAAACAGTTGCCGATACGAAATACAAACAAATGCTGACGCTAATGAAGTTGGAGCTGTGTGCATGAATTCCCAGTTTGTTACTATATGGGCATTCGTGGTAATAGGACTAAGGTGTATCGCAGTATTAGGTATACAATGAGTAGATATATAAATTCTCAATCTGTACATTCTTGCACCTCACAACTGCTTTGTATATACACCAAGTGCGTTTATGCCTCAAAGTGAGCCCTGCACTTTACCACGAAGAAGGAAGAAGATATAAATACAGTGTTTTCTCCAGCTTCAATTTTTTGGGGGTCATTGATGACCCACTGACTAAAAATCTAGGGGTCATTTTTAAAATCTGGGGGTCATCAATTGACTAGTTTTAAACTTAATAAACATGAATAAATGGAGTTAAAAAATACATATTTTACTAAAACAGTTTTACTTCCTGTTTCTCCATCAAAACTGCAACTTAAGATAACAACTTCAAAACAATTAAACTCCAAACGAATGTTTCAATTCTGGCGATAAGTTACAACAACTTGAAACTTAGCAGTTGTTTTTATAATTTTGGCCCTTTGGTTGTGAACTTTTCAAATGTCATGGCCACAGCTCAATCACCAAGGCCCTAACTATTTTTAATGTAAAACACTAAAATTCTTTTAATATTTTATATTTGCTAAGCTGCATGTTTAGCATTATACTCTTTGGAAAACAAAACTTTGTTTTTATTTTCTTTTTCCCAAAAGCATTTCTCTTCAAAGCTAGACTCATTTTAGAAAAATTTTATCTTAAAAAAATAATATAAATACATTTTAATGGTAACTTCACAAAAAATAATTAAATTTTTTAAATAAAGTAATTATTTTTCAATTTTTTTTTTTTCAACAACTTTTTAATCGTCTGTTACAGAAACATAAACGGCGCCGGGAATACTGCCCTAAAACTTGGACCGGCCGATGTTTAAACTGGTATTAAAATGGCATGCATGCGCGTCTCGATACCTTATAGAAAACAAAATAAAAAAATTTTTTCAGATAGAGTATCATCCGTACACTTTAAACAACTTTTATGAAAAGTTTCACGCTTCCATATTTCATCTTCATATACAAACAACCTAAAACTGGATTTATGTCAGCACTTTTTTTGCAAGGTACGTTTGTTTTCACAGATGTTGTCTTTCAAACTACACTATTGCTTCGCGGAAAATTATGTTTGTGATCACAATCGTCTATGCAATTGCATCAATAAAGCGTTTGTAACCAATTAAAGCGTTTATTCAACTTGGTAGAATAGCATGACCGGGATTGCCCTGAATCAGACCACATGATCTGTCAAATCAGCGGGCATTGTAAAAATAACTCTGAAACCAGCTTGCCGAAACAAATATGTGTAATTTGAATTTCTGTATTTTTAAAGTTGTGTCATAGTGGACGCACTGAGTTGATTACGCAGATGACAATTTATTGCGTCAAAAATGCAAGAAACGCGTTCTGGAAAAAAACACTGATAAATATATATAGGCTTCATCTGTTTGAGAAAATGCAAGATAATTTATACTGTACTTCATACAGTGTTTCTAAGATTTTTTTCCTTTTAAAATATTGATGTCATTACACATATTATTTTATGATGAACTTCAAAAATATGTTTAAAACAAATGACATCTTATATGAAGAACTGATTGATGCCCAAAGACAACAACCGCATATCATATTTGAATGCAATTGTTTAAAACATGGAAGGTCTATGGCATTATTTTAAAAACTCAACACATAAGACATTAATAATTGTTGTAGAATCAAACTATACTGTGTGGGTTTTTTTAATTATTTACGGTGGGAAAATCAAGAGTACCGTTCAGGCTTATTAATTACCCCACCCACTAAAATGTTAAGGCGATTTCCATTATTATTTACTAAGAATTAAAGAACATGTTCCGTTCTGAAACATAGAAGCAATGCAGTATATAAAAAGAAAACACTTGTAACTGTGAACCTTCATTATTCGCTGATTTGTCTCTTTATACTCCGCAAGAGTAAGATATATAGTAAAATATCAAACTATTATTCATTTGTTGAGCTTGGAAACAGGCGTCTGAGGAATTTGGGGACATGTGTATTTCACGGCGTAAGCCGTTTTTTTACCGTTTATTTTTTTTTAAGCTTATTCTCAACTAACTTGCTCATGCATGTGCACTAAAATGTATAGCCGATTTTATTATTCATAATCTTTAAATAATTACATTCTTAATTCACGCATTTTTTGTATCTTAATTAGCCACAGTAAAATAAGACGACTAATTAAAGCAACATCAAATATGCTCAACATAATCAATTTAACGGTACCGCCGTAGTTTACACATTCGTTTAAATACGAATGGGTCAATACTGGCGGAATGGGATGAAAATTGGCAAACGGTTCGTTGGTTTTATTATCTTATTAAAATTAAGGCTGTCTTAATGTGATCAAAGACTTTTTTAGAGAAGGAAAAGCATCTGACTCCTGTTTCACCAACATATACTAATAGTCTTAAGTCATAGAAAAGCATCCTGGTGATCTTGACTTTAGACTAGTTTCGGAGACCGCATATGGTTTCATTGATACTAATAACTTGGTTAACTTTTAAGTATTTAAGTAAATGTTAGTGAACCAGTAGCCTGATTGAGATTTCATCAACGTTCTCGAATCCTTGCGACATCTCGTTTTAAATTATCTTTACCTCAAAATATCCCAGAAATACAAAGCAAAACTTTTTTTTGCACAATGAAATTCTCTACAAAATATACTGTTCGCAGCAAATTATGTTTAACATTGTTGAACATCTTATAATTATAAAATCTGTATACTGCAATCATTCATTAGAACAAACTTGAAAGGGTACTTGAAATTTTACTTCAAACAGATTTGCTGTACAGCAAGTTTAATTTGAATCGGGTTGTTGTGTACGCCAAGTATGAAGTAAAATCTAAATTAAAGAACAAATGGTCATACCAGTAACTCCATCAAAATTATTTTAATTATAAAGCTACGACCACAGGCACATATTTAGACCATGTACATACAGCAAGATTCATCGAGATAAAAGGTTTTTTGTCCAAAGTATGAGGTAAAATCTATATTTAAAATAAATGAAGTCATTACTCTATCAAAATGAATTTAATCACAATACCAAGAGCAGACACCTATTCAGACCATGTACTTGCTGTACGTCACACTACACATAATACCAAGATCACAGACACCTATTCAGACCATGTACTTGCAGAACGTCTCACTATACATAATACCAAGAGCAGACAACTATTAAAACCATGTACTTGCAGTACGTCTCACTATACATAATACCAAAAGCAGACACCTATTAAAACCATGTACTTGCAGTACGCATCACTACACATAATACCAAGATCACAGACACCTATTCAGACCATGTACTTGCAGTACGTCTCACTACACATAATACCAAGAGCAGACACATATTCAGACCATGTACTTGCAGTACGTCTAATTATACATACAACCAAGATCACAGACACATATTAAAACCATGTACTTGCTGTACGTCTCACTACACATAATACCAAGAGCAGACACATATTCAGACCATGTACTTGCAGTACATCTAATTATACATACAACCAAGATCACAGACACATATTAAAACCATGTACTTGCTGTACGTCTCACTACACATAATACCAAGAGCAGACACATATTCAGACCATGTACTTGCAGTACGTCTCACTACACATAATACCAAGATCACAGACACATATTCAGACCATGTACTTGCAGTACGTCTCACTGCACATAATACCAAGAGCAAACACCTATTCAGACCATGTACTTGCAGTACGTCTCACTACACATAATACCAAGAGCAGACACCTATTCAGACCATGTACTTGCAGTACGTCACACTACACATAATACCAAGAGCAGACACCTATTCAGACCATGTACTTGCAGTATGTCTCACTACACATAATACCAAGATCACAGACACATATTCAGACCATGTACTTGCAGTACGTCTCACTAAACATAATACCAAGAGCAGACACCTATTCAGACCATGTACTTGCTGTACGTCTCACTACACATAATACCAAGAGCAGACACCTATTCAGACCATGTACTTGCAGTACGTCTCACTACACATAGTACAAAGAGCAAACACATATTCAGACCATGTACTTGCAGTACGTCTCACTATACATAATACCAAGATCACAGACACATATTAAAACCATGTACTTGCAGTACGTCTCACTGCACATAATACCAAGAGCAGACACCTATTCAGACCATGTACTTGCAGTACGTCTCACTACACATAATACCAAGAGCAGACACCTATTCAGACCATGTACTTGCAGTACGTCACACTACACATAATACCAAGAGCAGACACCTATTCAGACCATGTACTTGCAGTATGTCTCACTACACATAATACCAAGATCACAGACACATATTCAGACCATGTACTTGCAGTACGTCTCACTAAACATAATACCAAGAGCAGACACCTATTCAGACCATGTACTTGCTGTACGTCTCACTACACATAATACCAAGAGCAGACACCTATTCAGACCATGTACTTGCAGTACGTCTCACTACACATAGTACAAAGAGCAAACACATATTCAGACCATGTACTTGCAGTACGTCTCACTATACATAATACCAAGATCACAGACACATATTAAAACCATGTACTTGCTGTACGTCTCACTATACATAATACCAAGAGCAGACACATATTCAGACCATGTACTTGCAGTACGTCTCACTACACATAAACCCAAGATCACAGACACATATTAAAACCATGAACTTGCAGTACGTCTCACTACACATAATACCAAGATCATAGACACATATTCAGACCATGTAATTGCAGTACGTCTCACTACACATAATACCAAGATCACAGACACATATTCAGACCATGTACTTGCAGTACGTCTCACTACACATAATACCAAGATCACAGACACATATTCAGACCATGTACTTGCAGTACGTCTCACTACACATAATACCAAGAGCAGACACCTATTCAGACCATGTACTTGCTGTACGTCTCACTACACATAATACCAAGAGCAGACACCTATTCAGACCATGTACTTGCAGTACGTCTCACTACACATAATACCAAGAGCAGACACCTATTCAGACCATGTACTTGCTGTACGTCTCACTACACATAATACCAAGAGCAGACACCTATTCAGACCATGTACTTGCAGTACGTCTCACTACACATAATACCAAGATCACGGACACATATTCAGACCATGTACTTGCTGTACGTCTCACTACACATAATACTAAGATCACAGACACATATTCTCACTTCACAGTTGCGCCCGCTTTTTTCCCACGGTAAAAACAAATCTTAGAGTGTCTCGTTTTAACAAAACTTTTTTTTCTAAAAAATAAATAAAAACAAAACAGTAACATAGGTTGTTGGGGTGGTGATGATCGGACAGGTGCCCAAGTGTGTATGGGAAAATGAGGCCAGAAATCTGCAAACAATAATAAAATATATTGTTCATAAACAAATAATTATAGAAGGCATACTGTGCTCAATGCCAAAATATATTGATCTGGATACATTTTACAACAATTCATATAAATATCCAATAACAGTTTCGGGCTCCGATGTGAGTAAGATATTGAACCTCAAAGTTGTAATGTTCTGCATGTATTTGATACACATTAAAAACACAAAAAATGTCTGTGAAATTCTACAGGTAAATGCAGGTGACACATCATCATGACATGATTATCCCTTGTGTCAAGTTATTTTAAAATCTCTCCATATAAGACAAAGTTACAGACCAGACATGAACTATCAAACAAACTGAAATTGTGACATTGACCGTTGAGGTAAAGTTCTGGGTCTTACACGCGACATGTCGTCATGTCATGTTGAGCAATTGATCAATTGAGCCAAGTGTTTTTGAAATCCATTCATGTATAAGTTACAGGCCGGACTTGAAAAGTGTTGTCAAACAAACTGAAAGTTTGACCTTGATCTTTGAGGTACGGGTCTGGGTCTTACGTTTGACACGTCGTCATGTCATCTTAAGCATTAAATCCCTCCATATAGGACAAAGTTACAGACCAGACACAAAATGTCTAACAAATTGAAAGTGTGATCTTGACCTTTGAGGAAAGGTTCTGGGTCTTACACGCGACTCTTCATCATGTCATATTGATCAATTTCGCCAAGTGTTTTTGAAATCCATCCATGTATATCAAAATTACAGACCGGACACGAAATCTCACACAGACTTAAAGTTTGTCAAACAAACTCAAAGTGTGACCTTGACCTTTGAGGAATGGGTGTGGGTCTTATGATGTCATGCTGATGAATTGAGCCAAGTGTTTTTGAAATGTATCCATAGGTGATCAAGTTACAGACCGGACTTGAAATCTCAAACAGACTGAAAGTGTTGTCAAACAAAGTTAAAGTATGACCTTGACCTTTGAAGTGGGAGTCTGGGTGTTACACGCGACACATCATATGTTATTTTGACCATTTTTAGCAAGTGTTTATAAAATCCATTCATGCATGAACGGACGGGCGGACAGACAGGCTCTTAAACCCGTATGGGGCATAGAACTACATCAGCACATAAACACAAAATTTAACTTAATACTTGTAAAACTACAGAGTTGCAACAAAATTTAGTGTTTTATTTGCCATTCCTCACAACATGTATGGTCACAGTGATCACTCAGCACCCTGGGTCACACAGTGGCTAGTAATTTAACCACGATAATTATTATAATAAAACATTAAAAAAATTACCAAGGTCACAATTTGGGCTTATTGGTTTCATATAATCACAAATAGCCATATTTTCGTGTCTGCCCCATAACTCTGGCATACATTACGGGATTTTGAAACAAAAGTACACAAATTCTCACCACTAAACGCTGATATGTCGTGCAGAAAAGTCGAGAGAGATATATATATATATAAACACTAAATAAAATTTTACAAACAAAATATAAACTAATATATAGTATACTAAAGGGATGAAGAATCACATAATGTTAGCCCTTACAGATATATTTTATTGACATGTTAACATGTTTGCTGAAACCTGACTGAGTAACAAATGCACACAGACTTCACGTCATGGATTTTACACTAGATAGCGTGTATTTTAAATACGCTTTCAATGAAATCAGTCAAGTATTATCTACCAGCTTGAAAGACGGTAATTCACGATTTGCACGTGCTGCTCGTAGATATATACACGCGGTAACACCATTCAAGAAGCATTTACACAACACGATAGCTTTATTTGTACAAATTAAATTTTGGATACAGGATTTCCATTACTATTTATAGAAGGCATTTCCCAAACTATCACTTCAAATTCTAGTTTAAGATTTAGAAACCTCCGATTTCTTTAGTTACAGTTGATGATTTTTTAACATGAAATATTATATCAAAGAATTATTATTTTAAACCTATATTTAAGCTAAGATATTTCTTAGTGGTTTAATGATTGTTACTTTAAATTAATGTTGTATGGTGTTTAGCGTCGCTTTCAACAATCTTTCAGTCATATTGCGACGGTGTCTACTTGAGACAGTATTCTAAGCGCTGTCACACTGGAGTATCATGCCGCAGACACATGGTATGATACCCCACCCAGTCACATTATACTGACACCGGGCCGACCAGACCTAGAACTCTCCTCTAAATGCTGAGCGTCAAGCGAGGAAGCTTCTAGTACCATTTTTAAAGTCTTTCATATGACCGGCCGGCCGGGGATTGAACGGCCGACCGGCCGGTGACTGAACGCCACGGTCATACTTTAAACTAAGAAATTGTTTTCATTTTGGCGAAGATACGTTCTAAAGATCCAAGAAGCTTTGTGAATAAGGCCCTGAACGATAGTAGTAATGCCATCATATTAATTGGTACCAATGTTAGACGTTGGATACACAGACATGATGCGCCTCAAACGACCGGTCGTGATTATAAAAAAACAGTCGCGTTTCCGGAATTTCACCATGGGATGATCATTCTTAACAATAAGCTGGCTACAATATAATAAAAAACACCAAGATAGTGTTAATGATTTTCCATTGAAAGAAAGGTCATTAATGTCCACCAACCCCCAAATGTACATTAGCATTGTGGAGAAGCATAAACGATCATACATAAAAACACGCAGTCATGAAAAATATACATGTTTACATTTTGCTGAGCATGACCTTTTATTGTTATCATGTTTAACGGATTACAGGTAAACACACCTGGGTGCATTACACGGGCACTAATTGTCACTATATGTGCCGTGTGTTCAGTTTGTGTTCACTCTAACTTGAACTACTTATTGACGGATATATGGGGGGTGTTTGGAAAGTAATGAAACGACGTAGAATACCGATATACAAATGTTGAACAGACTGTTGTTTTCCATGTACATTCCGTTCCCACAATGTCAATGTTTACAGGCATCACGGTGACGAACCGCCGTAACCTAATGCTATGGAGCGGTGTAACAAATAGAAGGAAAAATACCGCTTCAGTTTACATTTTTGCAGATAACTGTCTTAATATTAAATGAAAATAAACGAAACAAAAACAAACCACGTCTCTGTATAGATAGACAGGCATGGATGAATATGTTAACTGATCGTCTGTTAGCCCTCGATGGCATAAAATCTCGCTAGACATCAAAACGCATGTAACTAAAGTAACACGACGTAATTACACTGCTCATGCAGAGATTACATTACTAAACTAACTGTATTTTTGACCGGACGGCTGACATAGGTTTCTCTCCTAATAGGTTACATATACACTGTGACGAATCGAATGGGGTTTAACGCCATTTTCAACACATTTCAGGTTATATATGGCATATCCAGTTTTACTGGTGGAGGAAGACCTCCGTCCTTCCGCAAGTAACTGGGAATTTTCTCACATAAAGTTTTTGGAGCGAGCAGGACTCAAACCTACGACCTTAGCACTATGCACTTAGCACTACCTCGTCACACTATGAAAATCCCCATATTCCCTCACACATTTGGAAATCATTCCCGAATTTTCATAGAGACCAGAGAATCATGTGAATATTGTCGTAATATATATAAGTCACAGTCGCCAAATTAACATGACGAGAAAGGCAGCCAATCGGGGACTCGAACCGGGGCCGTTTGCTTGCAGGGCGAATGCTCTACAGACTGAGCTAACTGAACTGCTGGCATGCGTTTCTCTCCTAGTAGTTTACAACGCACTGTAACACGAATAAAGCTCAAAGTTTATATGTACCGCTACTGGTCCGCTTCCTGGATAAAACCAGTACTGAGCGGAGTTTTTAAGAGTCGTCGAGTTAGAGAACGAACCCGCAACCTCTGGCGAGAGCGGCCAACACGTTCATTACATCACCGCCCCTCTTTTGCAGAGGTAATTACTATTTGTACAGAATACATTTTTTTCTATTTTTTACCACGAATGATCTATCAAAATCTATGAAATTCGTCTCGTTACTTTTTGAACAACCCCTGATATCTTTTACCTGTATACGTTACTCAAATGTATTGTTCGCACCTTTTGGCAAAACACAATAGAATTTTTAACCACGTGACCAATGTTGCCTATATATACCCATGTCGTTGCATTTCGCGCTGACTTCGTGTTCAAATTCTAATTTTCTCGATTTCAAGTATTTCAGAAAATCAGTCTCATGGCTTCCTTGTTCTCGTGTGTTGTGCGTATGGCGAAGGCTGTGGTGTCATCGGTGGTGTCATCAGCAGTTTCCATGGCGGGGCGTCTGGTAGATGCTTTGTTCGGTACCTGCAGTCCAGCTCCTGAGGTAAGTAATAAAATAGTTTCTATGAAATATTGATTCATTACGGTCTCGAGTGACATATATTACGTCAATGTTGTGTCTGCAGCAAACGGTTCAGCACTAAGGCCTACAATAGATGGCATCGTGGGGCTACACAGGTTTATGAATAAAAATGGCGCCAATCCGCCATTATTTTCAAAAAGTTTAATAAACATTCTTCTCTGAAATGAACAGCTGAGTCACTTAACGAAATCAGTGACTTAATTGCAAATACATGTATTTAAATGTGTCTGACGAAACTACATATGGACTATTAGAGAATATATTTTAACTTCAATGGTTTTACATTACAATCTTGGTTATGTTGGCTAACGTCATCAAGCGTTTAACCGAACTGAACGCAGCCCTGGTTCGAACTGGTAGTCGGACATACTCGGCCAATTCCGTCATTATTCCGGTATAATTATCGTTGGGTGGTCCAATTACATGTAATTAGAGATTGTAGGTTTCACGTGCTTCGAATGCAGGGAAGACGATAGTGTTCAAAACTTGTTGCGTCATGACAGAGTTAATGTGGTAGAGTGTTGCAGCTGGCTAAAACAGTTAGGAAGAATACACACTCATAGTGGTACCTTACACTGAAGAAGAGTAAATATTGATTTCTCAAGGTCACGGTTTATATTGATGTTACATACATAATTTAGTTATAATGTTGATGTTGAAGTGTTACATCAGAAAAATACACTTTAAATGTCTTAATTTTTTTTTTGGTCTAAAATGGTTAAAATACATATCATGATCATTATAAATAAGATCCGAATGGATTAATATGTCAAATCTCTAAAAATATGACCAAATTGGTATTTAAATCGGGGTGGTAAATTTGAAAAGAAATCCCCATTCTAAAAATAAACAGCATTTAAATACTGCTAAATGGCCTTTGCAATGACATTCAGACTCTTTCTAATATTAATAAATTTTTACTACATGTAAACCTGCATAATGGTTCAATTTGAAATCAAAATGAAATCATGGGACTCATTTAATACATCACAAAATATGTTAACATTTTTAAAAGTGGAATTTATTTTGGTCTAACCTAGACGCGAAACCCAAGTTAGGAAAGCCCTTTTAGTTTTATTATTTTGGCATGTTCGTATTGAGATCCTTTTGGATAGGGTCAATGAGTATATTTAGGTATGATATATTGCAAAAAAAATTTATAGCAAATTTTAAAACTCTGAAAAATTCTGATTTCTATATAAACGCATTTCTGATTAGTTCTATGTTACTATTGTCTTTTATGTAGGCAAGTTCACATCTACTGATGAAGTAAATGTGAAACAGTTGAATAATTTTCGAAGAATTTACACTGCTTTCAAGATTGTTTACGGACATACATCAACATTATGTAATGTTATAAATATTAATTATAGCTGTCCATGGTGGTTGTGGATCGTGTCGCTGTGCCCGTGGTTCCCGTCGCTGTGCCTGTCACCGTGCCTGTGGGTTCCGTCGCCGCGCCTCTGGTTCCTGTCGCCGTGGAGTCTTTGGACGGGGTTGTAGGTGTCGAGTTGCAGGGAAGGGGTCGCTGTGCAGCTCAGGCTCTGGAGGTTAGTACAAGAACGGTCAAACATATCTGAATGTTTCTCTTTACTTTCAGGGGTGAACAATTCCATAAACGGTATAAATGGTTGGCTTTGGGATTTTATATTTAAATGTTTCAAAACTATAAATTTGAAAAACATTTTGTGGAATTATCTGCTCCACACAAAAAAAACAAAACAATTGTAGTAGTGACCAAATGGAATTTTACACCCTGTAATTGTCAATAAATTGTAGCTCCATTGAGTCAAAGGCTCATTGTGAGTTTTTCTGGTCAGTCGGTGCCTGTTCTACATTAGCCATTATTCACTTTTTATTTATTATGCTGCGTATACATATGCTAACATCCTCATGGAAATATTCGATGAGGACGTTTCTGATCACTCTACGTCTGTTATACCTTGTCAATCAATTTTAAGTTTTACAGTGTTGTATATAGGTTGGCACCCACATGTTTTCTCAAAGTAAAACACACTTGTCACTTCAAAAATACATTCATAAATAAATGTAGATGTACAGTTAAGTTTTAAAGTGAATCCAAGAATAGGTCACTGGCTGATTTACAGAGGTGGCAGGGGTTATGACCATACTTTGATCTTCTAAAAATGTAGGTCAGTGAATGAGATGCTATATTATATCCTTATTTTAAGTTTGGAATCTGTTCAGCACTCTGAGATGTTCTACAAAATGTTACATGCTGTGTATTTGGACATTGTTGGACATTTTGCTATTAACTGCAATGTTACATGCTGTATATTTGGATTTTGTTGGACTTTAATGATTACATGCTGTATATTTGGAATTTGTATAACTTTTTGGTATTAACTGCAATGTTACTTGCTGTATATTTGGACTTTGTTGGACTTTTTGGTATTAACTGCAATGTTACATGCTGTATATTTGGAATTTGTATAACTTTTAGGTATTAACTGCAATGTTACTTGCTGTATATTTGGACTTTGTTGGACTTTTTGGTATTAACTGCAATGTTACATGCTGTGTATTTGGACTTTGTTGGATTTTTTCGTATTAATTGAAATATTACATGCTGTATATTTGGACTTTGTTGGACTTTTTGGTATTAATTGAAGTGTTACATGCTATATACCTGGACTGTGTTAGACTTTATGGTAGATCTATTATCTGGAATGTTACATGCTGTATATTTTGCAATTATTTGACTCTTTTATTCTATAAACTGTTGCATTACTGTACATTTAAAGATTTATTGGACCTGGGATTTTCTAAAATGTACATCATATCCATGTCTGGGATCTATTAAAAACCATTATTCTACAAATGTTACAATTATCAATGTATATTTCTGATTTGTTGGGACTCCAGGGCTGAGAATCTCTTAAATGTCACTTGCTGAACTCGAGTCACCTCTGAAACTTTTAAGTTGATCCATGTCAAATGAAGATTTTTTTTATTAGCATGTACATATGCATGTTCATCGCCATCTGTATGGCTATCGTGATAGTAAAATAATAAATATAACAACAAAGCCAAAATATGGCATAAACTCACTCTAACCACACACACCTCCCTCACACACCACACAATACTAAGTGAAAAAGCACCATATAACATACTTTTTTCAGTAATTATAAATAGACTTCATTACATCAACATTTCCATAAGAAAATCTAATTCGTAACTTACAAAAATTGCTGAAATAATCAATAATAATTTTTGTAGCGTTATTATTATACCTATTGCCCTGAATAATAATTATACATTTTCAATTTTTATGAAGTTTTCGCTCTTGCCTACACAACCTCTACTGCTTGAACAAAAAACCATCAACCCGCCACATAGAAATGCTTTTAAAAGCTTAACTTTTTGAAGGTGCAAGTCCACCATTGATTTTTTTGTTCTTTATTCTATAGTAAATAAAAACAGTTTGCAGGCTTGCTATTCATAGAGAGACCCATGTGAAAGAAGTAAAACTTAACAAACCTTTACATTTTTTTACACATACAATGACTTTTTTTAGTAAATACTATCAATTTGCAGTACTACTGTAAGGTTATTGTACAGTTCACTGTGCAATATGGGTTTATATTGTACGAGTCAATGTTGTGGTGAAAACCTGTATTAGACGAGATGCCGCAGGTGCCGAGTCCAATACAGGTTTTCACCACAACATTGACGAGTACAATAAAATCCATATTGTACAGTGAACTGTATGATGACCTTTTTATTGTTCACCTAGAGTTCTTTTTAAATGAAACACAATATTAAATTAAAATTTTATAAAACAATTTATTTTAACAAAAGGTCCTGTTTTTAACAAATACGAAAAATAACAGGTAGTTGATGTTTATCACATTTTTTTATAATATTAAAGTTGGCTCTTTTAAATAGATATATCACTATTAAAATAATTCCCTTATCACAGCTATTTTCTTCCTTTTTTAAACTATAATTTTTTAAGTATCTACATCTTTTGGAATAATGTATACTTCACTAACTCAATATATGCATGTTGCTTGTTGTTTCAAATGACTCAATATTCATTAGGAATGCCTCAGTGATTTCTGTTGATTTGTTAGAGTTACCGTTCCTTAACGTCCAATACGAAAAATTTATCCAGATTTTCGGGACGGTTCTGGTTTTAAGCTGCAATAACAATTTCTTGTGTACAATCACGTGGTACAAATGCTAAAAGTTCATTGGAATAGCTATTTAAGGTGGATAATAATGCCAAGATTTGGGCATTAAATACAGATACATTTGTCACAATACAGATTTCTGCAGGTCATGGTATAGAGATGCGAGATGTTGACCAACATGCAATTTTGATGTGTTTCACTAATTTTACCACAAACATTTTTTTTTAACCTAAATTCGTTTAAATATTTTACACTAAAACAATTGAATAACATGTTGAAGACATTATCTTACGAAAATAATTATTCAAAACTATGTAAATGTAAATGCTAAAAAATTGCACATTTCAATTATTTAAAATAAAAAAATAGCCTGTAAATGCATAAAACATACATTTAGAAATATAAAAAGACAATTATTCTAAAATACAAAAGTCCACACGTCTCGTAAATGTAATGAATTACATATATTTCACAGTACTACTACTAATGATAATAAGAGTGAAAATAATTTTAATACCAGAAACACGTTAAATTAATAAATTATACTTATTGTGAAATAATGATTTATCTAATTATGAAATTATTTCTTCGTTATCATATCTAAAGAGTTGTAATATGAAGATCTTTATTAATTGAAGTCTAGTAGCATTCTGGTGAAACTTAAGTGCGAGATTTAGACATGCGACAAAATTTGGCGGATTAATTGCACGGAGTTATTAAAGTTATTTCTGTAAACGGAATCTAACAAACATGCATGCATTCAAACAATCACTTGCATTCCAATGCTACAATATATATATATAGACAAAAAACAGCTGATCCATTCAGAAGTGCACAGCCACTGTGACGTCACACATAAATATATACAAAGACAGAGGTCACAGGGTTCACAAACATAACATGAGCAATTTAAAGCAGGCTTACGACATATTTAAAATATTGATATAGAATTATAACAGTGTTACATTACTATGCACATATATACTATGAGGCATGAATATGCCAAAATATGTTTTTTATTAAAGAAAAAGTTTTGAGGTAATCTGAAATTTTGTAGGTCCAACTGAATAGTGTGTCAGTAAAATAGATTCCTCTAATACCCAGATGGTTAGTGGGAACTATATGATATGGACATGTGCCAAATTTGACATGAAAAATTCACTTAAACCAGCTTTTGAAAACAAGTGTTCCATACCATATTTAGCAGGTGTGTGTGACATAGGTTCTTCTTGCAAATGAAACTAGTAAAACTTACATTTTATTGTTTTTAATCTCTGCACTACCAAAATATGATGAGAAAAGTAGCGATTGTGTGTCATATAAGAGTTTTTTTTCTGTTCAGCGTGTACACTGTTGACAAAGTGGATGTGAACTTCCAAAATCATGTGTTCATACCCCAATTTCCAAGCATAAATTTATTTTCTAAATTCAAACATGATAATGCTTCAAAATACATCATTGTTAACATTCAAATAAAAATTGAGCATGAAAATCAGGAAAAACATTTTTAAAGAAGAAACCAGGACTATATACAATCACCATTATGCGACTACCCTATGGAAAGAAACATTTCCCGTTTCCAATCATGGTGTTATGCCTTAAGTATCAATGATGGTGTTACCCATTTTCGATCACTTAAGAATCACCTTTAAATTGTTCAATGCAAAATGGATATTGATATTACATGCTTGTATATAACATTTAATCAGCTATAAAACAATAATTTTCTACCTAAAAGATAACAAATACATTCCCATTGCCTTCACCATTGAAGGTGTCCCTAATATACATCAACAAAATGGCTTCACCAGATTTCGATCACATAACTGGATGACATAAGGCGTCAAAACTGTAATGACATGAGGCTGTAGAAGTGTAATTAACGAAAAAAGTTAAAACTGCACAAGTAGACCTTTCACATGGGTGAATACTCCCAAATGAATTTATTTTATAACAGTGTCAATTCACTGAACAGCATGAGGTTGAATTATTATAATTTTTAATTGGAATTTTTTTTTACATAATAATCAATTAAAATATTGATTTAAAAAAAAAAATTATTTCAAACTTTATCAATGCATCTTTATGTATCCACCTTCTTATCCACTTCTTATAACAAACTTTTCAACTTCCTGCACAAATGTTAATAATTACAAACAAAACAAAAAAACGCTTCTGATACAATTAAGAAAGCCATTTTGTAATACAGAAAAAAAATGTAATTCTCATTATGTCCATTTTTCAGTTTACATAAAACCGTGACAAAAACTAGGTTTGTGTTACAAATATCAATTCTAACCACATCTGCTGAAAACTTTTATGTAAAAAAATTTCCAATAAAATTTTAATTCAACCTCATGCTGTTCAGTGAATTGACACTGTTATAAAATAAATTAATTGGGAAATATTTGTAATTCTCGGAAGTGATCGAATTTAGGTTGTGATCGAAAACCGGTTACAGAGGTAATGACACAGTATCAAACACTGATTTTGGCTTGTAATTTCTTACATTTCCTGGCATAGTTCTTCCATATTTTTTTATAGCCTTTTTTGTAGAACCAAAAGGGGATTTATATTCATGGGTTTCTATGTAAGCACACAGTGAGTTGTAAGAAACATAGACTGTTAGAGGGACATGTACACAGGTCAGGGTTGAAATATATTGTACTCTTGTTCACATATCAAATACATTTTTATTATTGGCTCATTATTTTTGAAAAAATCAAAGAGTTATTGTCATGACCCTGGTGTCGGCAGCGTTGTTGTCATTATTGTCCACCGGTTAGAGTTTTATGTTTCGTTCAGCTTTTTCTGTTTCTGAACAAATTACTAATGTTATGGTGACTAAACTTCATAAACACATTCATATTATGTTATAAAGACGAAGTATATAGTAAACTTACATAAATTTCCATACTTTGGGCTCTAAAACCTTAGGTTGAAGTTTTTATGCTCCCCCAAAGCTGGGAAGCATATAGTCACTGCTTTTCCGTACGTGTGTCCGTCCACGCGTCCCCTAGTTTTTGTCTGGGCTATTTCTCTACAACATCTGCTTGGAATTTTATGAAACTTGCTAGGATACATCATTACCAAGTGCCCATATTGTCGTTGTTTCAGTTTGACGATTTTTCATAGAGTTATGGCCCTTTTGATTCTGTTTGTGACCAAATTCTTGTCCGGGCTATTTCTCTACAATCCCATGTTGGAATTTTATGAAACTTGATGGGATGCATCATTACCAAGTACAGATGCGCTATTGTCTATGTGTTCCAGTTCGGTGATTTTTCATGAAGTTATAGCCCTTTGATTGAGTCTGTGACCAAATTATTGTTCGCACTATTGCTCTGCAACCCCATGTTGGAATTTTGTGAAACTTGCTATGATGCATCATTACCAAGTGCAGATGCGCATATTGTCTTTGTGTTCTGGTTTGTTGATTTTTCATGGAGTTAAGGCTCTTTGATTGAGTCTGTGACCAAATTATTGTCTGCGCAATTTCTCTAACCCCATGTTGGAATTTTGTGAAACTTGCTAGGATGCATCATTACCTGCTATCAGTTTGTTTTTTTTCGACCAAGTAGCCGGTACAGAGTCAAACACTCACTTGTGGAGCATCCATCAGTTCTACCGATGTTTTTTTGTTTGTTTAGCTCGGGTTTGATTAAAGTTTTATGTCTAGCTCAGCATTTTCTCTGTTTCTGAACAAACTACTCGTGTTTTGGTGACTAAACTTCATGAACACATTCAAATTATGTTATAAAAACAATGTATATAGTTAACTAACCTAATCTTCCATACTTTGGGCTTTAAAACCTTAGGTTAAAGGGTTTTAGTTTGTCCTTTTAAAAAAAACAAAAACGAACAGCTTTTGTCATGACCCTGACGTCGTCATTGTCAGCGTCGGCGTCAGCTGGTTAAAGTTTTATGTCCTTTTTGAAAAAAACGAAGAGCTATTGTCATAACTCTGATGTCGTCATTGTTGTCATCCGCTGGTTAAAGTTTTATGTTTAGCTCAGCTTTTTCTGTTTCTGAACAAACTACTCATGTTTTGGTGACTAAACTTCATGAACACATTTATATAATGTCAAAGAAAAAAATGTATGTAGCTACCTTACATAAATTTCCATACTTTGTGCTGTAAAATCTTAGGTTAAAGTGGTTTTTTAGCTTGGGTTTGAATTTTTTTTTTTTTTTTTTTATCAATTTTAATTTTTAGTAATCCTATTAATTCTGTAAGCTAATCACCATCAACTAAAATAAAGTTTACATCACTGACCTTGACCTATTTAATGGACTTAATATATATTGTCATTATCCAGTTAAAAAGTTTTATGCGCCAAAAACTGTTATTGGGTATTTATATGAATTGTTGTACATGTAAATGTATCGAGATTGATAAATATCAGTAGATCATAGATTGGAAAAACTTTTGTATCATTGTTTGAATTTGGCAGGTCCATTGTCCCATATCTGCTTGGCTACCTGGGCAAGCCCAATCAAGACCCCCACCCTGCCACCCATTTTGTTTTTAAGTTTGCTTTGTATTAAATCAAATACTCTGCCCCATTTCAACTTTGTTACTGACCCCAAGACCCAGAGGTTTGGTGGTAATTGTGGAAAACAGTACATGGTCTCATCTTTTTGCCATATTGCTTTTTCAAATTATTTTGCTAATATAAAAGATGGTTTCATTCATAAAGATATACAGTATAACTTCCATATATCGAAGTTCAGGGTACCGTCATGAAAAGTTTGATATACCGGGACTTCGATATATGTGCATGTCTGGATCACTGGATGGTAATGGTAAAAGTTCAATTGGTAATGAGATCGCAACATGTATATGACCGTAGATCTACTTGTCATACTTTTACTAGTAAAGGTAAGTTGGAAAAAAAACAACAACATTAAATTAAATCGTGTTTATTATTTATTGAATCCTTGCATGTCATTTAAAAATCAATATAACTAAAGCACTACAAACATGTACAAACATAAAAACTTACATCAAGCACTTCCGGTATACGAAAATAAGCACATACATGTACATAAATATTCCATCAGCACATCAGTTGGTACAAACACACATGAACAAAACATCAACATACATGTACAATAAACATAAATAAATGTTCATAAATTACACTTGTAAGATAAAATGATACGAAACTAAACGTCATACAATGCGTGCGATTTACACGTACTTTATGTAATCACGTATCACTATATGTAATCATGACAGACGCAGCCGCCATGTTTGCGTAATGTTCTGTGATTGACAAGGCTAGAATAGTCGAGTTAACACTGTTCTTCGACATCTCTATTTTTGTGTGATTTTTTTCAAATCTGTTTTATTTTTACAATAATAGTATTGATTTTTTAAACTAATCACCATCAAGTTTAAAAAGTTTACTTCACTGACTTTGACCTTCGTAATATATTTGGAAAAAAGAAGAGTCCGCACCCGCTTGCAGTGATCCTGTTTTTCGTTAAATGAATACTCTGCCCCATTTCAACTTCATAATCTCTTTCTCCCACATATACCCACTCTGATTCTTTAAAAGTTTATTACAACTTCAACCAATTCCACCCCTCCCTGCACCTCCAGATTTTTTTGTTTTGTGTTAAAACGAAAACTCTGATCTATTCAACTTAATTACCCCTCCCCCTTTTGTGTTTTGTACCGCTGCCATCCCCAATTCTTAAATATTTTTTTGTATGTACATTAAATGAAATAATCTGCCCCTGCCCCAGTTCAAGTTTATTACAGTAAGCTTTCTTATGAAAATTTATCGTGATTTTGATATTTTCTCTTTTCAGTTTGCCGGTGATGCCCTTCCAGCAGCTGAGAGGTACGTTGTGCCTTGTATGGCGCCTGTTTGTTCGGTACTCCCGACCCATGTTGTGCCCCCACCCGTGCCTGTGAGACGCTCTGGCAGAGTGCCTAGACTACCTGTCCGGTACACCGATGTCCCTGTTAGGAGAGTTGAGGAACCTGTACTGAACGCTCCTCTGGAGGTTCGTACCAGGTCGGGTCGGGTAGTCCGCCGTCCAGACAGGCTGTCCTACTAGATTGGTTAGGTAAGGTCTACCCTGTATATGGGGCCTGATCTTGTATGAGGCTTGTGTGTGCGATACTCCCTGACTTAGTTGTCCCCCCCACAAACACCATGAGTGAGATGCTCTGGCAGAGTATCTATTAAGTTAGGTCAGGGGGGGGCCATCGCTCAGAGAGGCTGTCTATATAAAGTACTTTCAATAGTACTTGGAGGTTTTATTGTGATATTGTATAATAATGTTACTAACCAAAAAAAAAAAAAAAATTAACAACAAAAAGACAAAAAAAAAAAAAAAAAAAAAAAAAAGTATTTAGTTTATTAGTGTATTTTAAGTATGTAGTAATGTAGTAGAAGTATTAAGTATTAGTAAGTAGTAAGAAGAAGAAGAAGAAGAAGAATATAGAAGAAGAAGAAGAATATTGGATGTATATTATATAAGTATGTAGTAGAAGTAGATTGTAGTAGAAGTATTAAGTATTAGTAAGTAGTATGAAGAAGAAGATTAAGAAGAAGAAGAATATAGAAGAAGAAGAAGGTTATTGGATGTATATTAATGAAGAAGATCCCGAAAGATAATATTTAAGATACGATACTACACTTTGCTTATTAAAAAAGATACATAAAAGATATATAAAAGATACATAAAAGATGTCATATAAGATATATATAAATGATGCATTAAAAGGAATTTTGTATATTTTACAAAGAGTGATATGGTGGTTGTAGTAATATCTGATGATAAAACACTGGCCTGGAAAACCAGTTATCTCAGAAATATTTGTTGTGGATGTGGTGGTTGTAGTAATATCTGATGATAAAAAACTGACCTGGCAAACCAGTTATCTCAGAAATGTTTGTTGTGGATGTGGTGGTTATAGTAATATCTGATGATAAAAAACTGGCCTGGCAAACCAGTTATCTCAGAAATGTTTGTTGTGGATGTGGTGGTTGTAGTAATATCTGATGGTAAAAAACTCGACAGGCAAACCAGTTATCTCAGAAATGTTTGTGATAAATATGGTGGTTTTAGTAATATCTGGTGATAAAAAACTGGCCTGGTAAACCAGTTATCTCAGAAATGTTTTCATGGATATGGTGGTTGTAGTAATAACTGATGATAAAAAACTGGACTGATTAACCAGTTTTCTCAGAAATGATTATGGTGGATATGGTGGTTTTAGTAATAGCTGATGATAAAAAACTGGCCTGGAAAACTGGTTATCTCAGAAATGTTTGTGATGGATATGGTGATTGTAGTAGTATCTGATGAAAAAAAACTGGCATGGCAAACCAGTTATCTCAGAAATGTTTTCATAGATGTGGTGGTTGTAGTAATAACTGATGATAAAAAACTGGCCTGGCAAACCAGTTATCTCAGAAATGTTTGTGATGGATATGGTGGTTGTAGTAGTATCTGATGATAAAAAACTGGCATGGCAAACCAGTTATCTCAGAAATGTTTTCATGGATTTGGTATTTGTAGTAATATTTGATGATAAAAAACTTGACAGGCAAACCAGTTATCTCAGAAATGCTTGTGGTGGATATGGTGGTTCTAGTAATAGCTGATGATAAAAAACTGGCCTGGAAAACCAGTTATCTCAGAAATGTTTTCATGGATATGGTGGTTGTAGTAATATCTGATGATAAAGAACTGGCCTTGCAAACCAGTTATCTCAGAATGTTTGTGGTGGATATGGTTTTAGTAATAGCTGATGATAAAAAAACTGGCCTGGAAAACCAGTTATCTCAGAAATGTTTGTGATGGATATGGTGGGTTTAGTAATATCTGATGATAAAAAACTGGCATGGCAAACCAGTTATCTCAGAAATGTTTGTGGTGGATAAGGTGGTTGTTGTAATAGCTATGATAAAAAACTGGCCTGGAAAACCAGTTATCTCATATATGTTTGTCATGGATATGGTGGTTGTAGATACATATAAGGTATATAAATGATGCATAAAATGGAATTTTACAGAGAAAGGTTGATGCAAAAATGTTTACCAAGAAAGGAAATTGCATAAAATGGAGATATATATGTGCTAAGTTAAATTTGCTTTTAAGTGTGAAATTTTACTGGTATGTGTCAATGGTTGTATGTATGACTGACAACTGTACAGTCTAGTTTCACTAGCCCAAGTGAATTTTATCCTATAAACTGCGATTAATGACATTGTCTTTGGTAAATGTTAAGAGGCAAATCAAGTCACACAAAAGTACATATTTTAAAAAAACTGGTAAGAGAAGAGAGATTTTACAAAGAAAGGTTGATGCATAAATGTTTGCTAAAAAGGAAATTGCATAAAAAAAAGCTGGTAAAAAGCAGATTTTCGAAATTTTTTGGTCACTGTTGTGTATAGCTACATGTCATGTAACTATAGTTTCTTTTTCTTATAATATGACTATCTCTAATGGTCATACAACTATAGCATCTTCTCTTATAGCATGACATAAGTGACCCCCTTGCCAAAGTTGGATGTGCTGGACCTCATCGTGGTGCAGGGGTGAACACTACAACAATTTGGGATAAATCTTCATTATTGTAAGACATGTAGTGGCGAACGGCAGCACAGCGCAAATGAAATAGCAGAAAGATAATATCAAAAAGAAAGATTGAAGCATAAATAGTAACTAAGAAATGTTGAAGCATAAATAGTAACTGAGAAAGCATAAAATGGAGATTACAATTTGCTTTCTGTAAAATCAATAACTGAAATGTGTTGACAGCTGCTTGTCTGACAGAACCTAAGTATAGTTTCACTAGCCCAAGTGAACTTGATCGGAAAAACCTTGATTGTTGACACTGTCTCTGCAATATGCTGAGAGACAAATAATACAGAGCAAATATTTTGGTACTTGTGCATGGTTCCTCATACAAACCCGAAAGATAAAATTTTTAAGAAAAGATTGATGCATAAAATGGAGACTTGTATATGTTCTAAGATTCAATTTGCTTTGTGTAAAATCAATAGCTGGAATGTGTTGACGGCTGTAGGTCCAACAGAACCTTAGTCTAGTTTCACTAGCCCAAGTGAACTTGATCGAAAAAGCTTCGATTGTTGACACTGTCTCTGCAATATGCTGAGAGACAAATAATACAGAGCAAATATTTTGGAACATGTACATGGCCCCTCATCCAAACCTGAAAGATGAAATTTTAAAGAAAGATTGATGCATTAAATAGAGACTTGTATATGTTCTTAGATTCAATTTGCTTTGTGTTAAATCAAAAGCTGGAATGTGTTGACGGCTATAGGTCCAACAGAACCTTAGTCTAGTTTCACTAGCCCAAGTGAACTTGATCGAAAAAGCTTCGATTGTTGACACTGTCTCTGCAATATGCTCAGAGACAAATAATACAGAGCAAATATTTTGGTACGTGTACATTTCCCCTCTTTCAAACCCGAAAGATAAAATTTTAAAGAAAGATTGATGCATAAAATGGAGATTTGTATATGTTCTAAGATTCAATTTGCTTTATGTAAAATCAATAGCTGGAATATGTTGACAGTTATAGGTCCAACAGAACCTTAGTCTAGTTTCACTAGCCCAAGTGAACTTGATCGAAAAAGCTTCGATTGTTGACACTGTCTCTGCAATATGCTGAGAGACAAATAATACAGAGCAGATATTTTGGTACATGTACATGGCCCCTTGTACAAACCGGAAAGATGAAATTATAAAGAAAATTTGATGCATAAAATGGAGACCTGTATTATTATAAGATACAATTTGCTTTGTGTAAAATCAATAGCTGGAATGTGTCAACAACTGTAGGTTCGACAGAACCTTAATCTAGCTTCACTAGCCCATGTGAACTTGATTGAAAAAGCTTTGATTGTTGACACCGCTTCTGCAATATGCTGAGAGATAAATAATAAAAAGCAAATATTTTGGTACATGTGCATGATCCCTCATATAAACCAGGAAGATGAAGTCTAGTTTTACTAGCCCATTTGAACTTGATCTGCAAATATTATGGTACATGTACATGGTTCCTCATACAAACCCGAAAGTTGAAATTTAAAAGAAAGAATGATGCATGAAATGGAGACTGTATATGTTCTAAAATTCAATTTACATGGCAACTCATACAAATATTTACTGAAATTGTCATGTAACAATTTTATCTCTTATAATGTGACATTTGAGACCCTCCCTCTGTCAGTCAGATGTGCTGGACCTTATAGTGGTGCAGAGGTGGAAAGCTACAACTTCGAGATAGATCATTATTGTAAGGACATGTAGTGGCTAACAGTAGCATAGCAGAAATAACAGAACTGGTATAAAAAGCAGAACTGATATTAATATAGCTGAACCGATAAATAAAGTGGATCTTTAAATCATAACAGAACTGGTAAAACAAAAAAAGCTGTGGTGAAACAATAGAACTGATAAATAAGCTGTGGTTGTGTAGATTGAAGAAATAGCTGATGAAAACATACTGGTATTGGGCAACCACATGTGGTAGAATTGTTTGTGATGGTTTTGTTGGTTGCAGTAATGGCTCATAAAAACACACTTGACTTGGGGCAACCAGTTACATAAGAAAATGGTTATGATGGGTGTGCAGGTTGTAGTAATAGCTGATGAGAACACACTGGCTTGGGACAACCAGTTGTGTAAATGTTTATGGTAACTGTGCAGGTTGTAGTAAAAGCTGATGAGAACAAATTGTTCAGGGGCAACCAGTTATGTTGGATATGTTTATCGTGGTTGTGCAGGTTGTAGTAATAGCTGATGAGAAAACACTGGCTTTGAGCAATCAGTTGTGTAAATGTTTATAGTAACTGTACATGTTGTAGTAAAAGCTGATGAGAACAAATTGTTCAGGGGCAACCAGTTATGTTGGATATGTTTATCGTGGTTGTGCAGGTTGTAGTAATAGCTGATGAGAAAACACTGGCTTGGAGCAATCAGTTGTGTAAATGTTTATGGTGGCTGTGCTGGTTATAGTAATAGCAGATGAGAACAAATTGTTCAGGGGCAACCAGTTGTGTAGGAAATGTTTTTGGTGTCTGTGAAGCTTGTAGTAATAGCTGGTGAGAATATATTGTTCAGGGGCATGTTAGAAATGTTTATGGTTACTGTGTGGGTTTTAGTTATAGCTTATGAGAACAAACTGGTCTAGGCAACCGGTTATGTTACAAATATTTAATGTGGCTGTGTTATAGTTATGATGATAGTTGATGATAAACTGGCCAAGGCTAACAGTTGTGTTAGAAATGTTATGATTGCTGTTTTCATTGCTAGCAAACACATCTACTCTTTTGTTAGAAGACTCGGGTTCAAATCCTGACAAGAGTAAAATTTGGAAAAGAAATGGCTTAAATGTATGAAATGGTTATGTGTTTTTTTATGAAAATCAGTATGGCATGATAAACTGGCATGGGGAACCAGTTATCTTGGTAATGTATGTGGTAGTGGACATTAAGTTGTAGTCATTGCTGATGGTAAAAAAAATGGCATGGGAAACCAGTTATCTCAGAAATGTTTGATGGCTTTGTTAGTTGTAGTAAAGTCAATGGTAACAATGTTACGGTGGACATCCAGTTGTTAGAAATGTCATGATGCTTGTTTTGGTTGTAATAAGAACCGACATGTCCAGGTAAAATAATGTTGGCATTTAAGACCATTTTCTCTGTACAAATTTTAGACTTTTGTGGTGTAATTGGCTAACACATCTACTCATTTGGTAGAAGACTCGGGTTCGATCCCTGACAAGAGTAAAATTTGGAAAAGAAATGGCTTGAATGTATTTTTTTGATTGTTATAGAAAATTAATACAATAAATGGATTTTTCTATTTGCGTTATGACAAAATAAAACATTCATTAAACATTCATTAAACAAATTAAAATATTTACATCTGGTTTGTATTTAATTTTCTGTTTCCTCACTACTAACCTTGGACTTGTTACCTCTTACAACATGTAAGACCCAAAGTGGTGTTTTGTTTGTTACCAGACTTGTAAGGCACCCTGGAACAACACAATGGTTGTTCATTTGGAACCACAATAATAAGCATGGCAAAATGTGATCAATGATTAAATGAACACGACCTTGATGTATATTGTTTTAGAAACACTTAAAATATGCATCGACTTTGCCAATTCGCCAATTAGTTCACTAGACCAATATTCATTTTTATGTGTCACTGAAATATTACCTCCTGATACCTGATCTTTATACAAATGTATAAGCTTTAAAATTGTATTGATGAATGATTGAATATTTAGCGTCATTTGTATGCCATCGAGGGCTAACAAACGATCAGTCAACCTAACCACTGTTTCCAGGGATCCTGAAAGGTTAACCAGTGCTCAAGCACACCCCATAACTGCAAGTACCTGATAACTTTCCAACTTGAATCAGCGGGGAAAGACGAATGATAATGAGACACAATGTCGTATATCTATCATCATGGAGACTGTTGCCGGGCGGGGATTCAAACCCACAACCCCTGGATTGATACTCAAACCATAACCAACTGAGCTAACTGGGCCCAGCATTAATAAAAGCCAAAACACATTAGCTGAATATACAATATTGTGGTTGGTAGTAGAGGTATATATATTCGCAGAAGTATAGCTGAAATATTTACCAAGAGTTATCTACAGAATTAATAATATCAACTGATAAAACATGTTTAGTAAATACATTTATAAACAAAGATTATGTAGGGTGGTGGGAGCAGTGTGCATTGGAAATTTAGAAAATCAATTATGCAAAGTCAAAACCACTTGGGATAGTCGCATGACTTGCATAGAACATAATACATGTACATAAATAATCAAGGGCTGTTATTATCGAATACAGATGATTTCGGATTTCAAATCTGCTAAAATGTGTCCAAAAAAACTGATTTTAACTGGAGTGGTAAGATTGACATGAAATCCCTTTTCTAAAAATATACAGCATGCAAATACTGCTTGAAAACTTTTACCAGTTGTCATTTGACTTCTTTCTTAGATGAAGGAATGAATGGGGTTTTACGGCGTACCAACACATTATAGGTTTTTCGACGCCAACAAGAAGGAATATTCCAGGTTCACTTTTCATGTGCAAAAACAACAAATTAACATACAGATTTAAAAAAAAATCAACAAATGAATATGCAGAATGAACCTAGAACCTTGATACCTGCAGAACTGCAGAGTTTAAGCAAATTCTATCGTATTACTCAAACTGTCGCTTCTTGCGACATGCATAAGCCACAGTGATCCTATTCTTGCCATCACTCATATGGCTCCCTGGAACCACACGGGGTTAATAATTTAACCACAATAGTGAACATGCCAAAAAAATGATAAAATGAACATGACACCCACTCGGAGGATTCCTACTCCTCTGCAGAGATCGACAGTGATTCTATTCTTAGCCGTAACCACATGGGCTCTTTCTAAGATGAAATAAATTATACAATATATAACTAACATGACAAATCAAATTGTAATCATTGATTGATTGAATATTTAGCGTCTTTTTTTTGCCATCGAGGGATAACAGACGATCATTTAACCTAACCACTGATTCCTGGAATCCTGAAAGGTTAACCAGTACTCAAGCACACCCCATCTCTGCAAGTAACTAAAACTTTCCCACTTGAGCCAGCGATGAGAGAGGAATGATAATGAGATGCAATGTCATATATCAATCATCACGGAGACTGTTGCCGGTGGGGATTCAAACTCACGGCCCCTGGATTGATAGTCAGACGCATAACTGACTGAGCTAATCAGGCCCGTCAAATAAAATGTTATCAAAATGAAATTATTTGACTTGCACGATTCTTCACAAAATATGTTACAATTTTAAATGTTAAATCTACTTTAGTCTTACCTGTTCGCGTGGGTCGAGTTAGGAAAACTTTTCCAATGTATTAATTTGGCACTTTTAAATCAATATCCTTATGACTATACTATAGGGGTAAGTGTCAACTTCCCATTTAAGCGGGGCAATAGTGTAATGGATAGAGTATTGGCCGCTCATGGCAGAGGTTGCAGGTTGGATCCCCAGCTCGATCCGATGCTCCTCACTCAGTACTGATTTTACCCAGGGTTACACAACAATGGTGGAAAATCCAAATATTCATTCATCCTGTTACATATATATGTTCATCTTATAGAATTGTTATATAATCTGCACATTTTCTCATCGTATAAGATTCACATGATCATCTTATAGAATACATGATATCTTAATCGTAAAAGATACACAAGCAGCGTATTAGATATGCTTTCAGCGTAAACAATTTACACGACCATTGTATAAAATGAATGTTCCTTGTTTTATTGTGTATTATTACTATATAATATCATTAATATCATAAAACTCTTTATATAATGAACTTGCATTTTTGGAAATGGTCAAAACTGTAGTTTAAAATACGCCATAAATTTGTAATTTATCTGATGATCGTGTATTTTATATAATTAAAAAGTACACTCTTTAGGGTGATATTTAATAAAAGTGATCAGTTTTTGTGATGGTTCATTATAACATACTGTTCTGTGACAAGGTTAGAATAGTCAAGTTAACACTGTTCTTAGACATCTCTATTTTTATTGTGAATCTTTTATTTTTTCAGTAATAGATTGATTTTTTAATCATCATAATCCATAGTGTTTAAAAATTTTACTTCACTGAGTTTGACCTACTTAATAGATTTCGAAAAAAGAAGAGTGTCTGCACTCGCTTGCGGTGCTCTTGTTCTGTAAACATATAACATTACACGTAAGTCAGTATCCAAGTTTTCATATTTGAAAAATAAAACATACTTTTGACAGAATTTATATCTAATATTGTTGGACAAGTTTTTGAAATGTGAGTTACAATTGCAGTATTAAAACCTTCAATATCAGAAGCTATTACAAAAGCTAACTACTATTGTTAGTAAAATCTCTATAAAATCTATAAGTCTACAAATATGAAATAGATTAAGTTTAGATTAATATAAAGCATATATTTATAATTTTTAACTAAATACCAATGCATTTCCCAAAACATGACAGAAAATGATGTTTTAATCTGAGTTGTGGTGTAAAAATGCATAATCCTATTGCTTAAAACAAATGTCATACACACACTGCTTGACAACATTCAACTCTCCGTTCAAGAAGGTTAAAAAATTTTATTTCAAAAAGATGGCTGTAATAAATTTGATTTCCCAGCTTTGACATCAGCACATTTGATAATTGGTATTGTTTATTAATCATGGGTTCCAGCACATTAAGTGGCATTATTGTTTATTAATCATGAGGTTCAGCACTTTAATTGGATCTATTGTTTATCAAACAAGGGTTCCAGTACATTAATTGGCATTATTGTTTATCAATCATGAGGTCCAGCACTTTAATTGGCATAATTGTTTATCAATCAAGAGTTCCAGTATATTAATTGGCATTATTGTTTATCAATCAAGGGTTCCAGTACATGAATTGGCATTGTTGTTTATCAATCGTGAGTTCAAGTACAGTAATTGGCATTATTGTTTATCAATCATGGGTTGCAGCACATTAATAGACATCATCGTTTATCAGTCATGAGGTTCAGCACATTAATTGGCATAATTGTTTATCAGTCATAAGGTTCAGCACATTAATTGGCAAAATGTTTATCAGTCATAAGGTTCAGCACATTAATTGGCATAATTGTTTATCAGTCATAAGGTTGAGCACATTAATTGGCATTATTGTTTATCAGTCATGAGGTTCAGCACATTAACTGGCATTATTGTTTATCAGTCAAGGGTTCCAGTATGTTTATTAGTGTTATTGTTTATTAATCATAGGTTCCATTACACTGATTCCAAGAACAAGAACAAATTTTATTCAGCATTAAACAAATACAATATGCTTTTAGCCTTCCTAACATAAAATACAGAGCATATATTTTGGTATGTGTACATTGTCCCTCAAACAAACCCTAAAGATAAAGTTTGATATTTTTTTCCTGTTACTCCATCTCTCATGGACATATAACTATATTGTCTTACACATGACATTATTGTCCCCCCACCCCCTCCAATGCCAAAGTCAGATACTTATATATTTATATTTGCTGAAATAAAACTAAAACATGCAGAAATGTATTGTGATCCAAGTTAAACATGCTGCAATTTATTTTGATTTAATTAAAACATTCATAAATGTATCCCGATCTTATTTAAACATTCAGCAATATATCAGAATTTTACTAAAACATTTACAAATGTATCCTGATTTAATTTAGAATTATAACTAAAGCATATATAAACATTGGTGAAATCTGACATGAAAATTGACATAAAACAAGTATTAAACTGGCTTGAAGACATTTCAGTACCGTAAATTGGAAATTATTTCCATCCATAAAACTTAAAACAAAACTACTAGTAATGTTTCTACCTTTCCTAGAGCAACTTATAGTTTTTGTTCTGCCTGTCTGTCTGTCTTTCTGTCAGACAGAGCTTTTATTCTGGAAATTGGGAAGAGACCCAAGCCTTAGAGATTGGGAAATGCATGATCAAAGAGGAAATTGGGAATCTCTTTAAGGTTACGGTATATAGCAAACTGGAAAATAAAGTGTTGACTCGTATGATCATGTTCTAACCTTTAACAACAGATACTACAATAATATGCGTGTCCGGTGTTTTTAGCTCACCTGAGCAAGCTCAGTGTGAGCTATTATGATCGCCTGTTGCCCATCGTCCGTCTGTCAGTTAACTCTAGCACCCGCATTTTTCATTGGATCTTCACTAAACTTATATAGTACATGTAGTTATATAATCATATGTCAAACATTGAAACATTAAAAAATGCACTTTTTGACCTTGTGTGCACTTTTACACCTGCATTTATCATTTGATCCTCATCAAACTTGTACAGTACTTATTTAACCATAATATCTCAGACAAGTTCTTGGACTGGCCAAATCAGATGATTAATGTCAGAGTTTTGGCTATTAAAACATTAAAAATGCACTATTTGACCTTGTGTGCATTCTAGCTCCGGCATCTTTCATTTGATCCTCATCAGACTTGTAAAGTAGTTACATAACCATAATGTCTCAGCCCAGTTCTTGAACTTGCCAAATTGAATTATTACTGTAAGAGTTATGGCCCTTGAAACATTAAAAATGCACTATTTGACCTTGTGTGCAGTCGTAGCACCTGCATTTTTCATTTGATATTCTTAAAACTTGAACAGTAGTTATATAATCATATTAATATCTTGGACAAGTTCTTCAACTGGCCATATCAGATTATCAATGTCAGAGTTGTGGCTTTGAAACCTTAATATGCACTATTAAGATAAGATAAGATAAGCGACTTTATTGATAGGAGACACATTTAGTTCAAAACTTGAATCTTCCATGAGGCCCTCTATTATTTACAAGATACACAATATGAAATACACATATACATGAAATAGTCTGTAAAAACAATGCTAAGACATATTTCTTTTTCCCACATGAAACCCACACACACATTCACTTCAAGATAACAATATATGTCAACATTCAAAATAGGTTCATATTATTTATTTATTTAAGAACAATTATTTACAGAGCGTTGCAATATGTTTGACCTTGTGTGCACTCTAGTTCCCCCATTTTCATTTGATTCTCACCAAATTTACACAGTATATAACCATAATATGTTGGACAAATTCTTGAACTGGCCAAATCGGGTAATTAATGTCTAAGTTACGTCCCTTGAATCATCAATTTTTTTTGCATTATTTGACTTTGTGTACATCTAGTACTTGTAGGATTCAGTTGATGTCCACCAAATCCACATAGTAGTTGTATAACGGTAATATCTTTGGCAAGTTCTTGAACTGGTCAAAGCATCTTTGACATTGTCTGTTCTGCCATAGGTGAGCGATTTAGAGCTATTCTGACCCTCTTGTTTATAAACCTAATGTAAGAATTTTTTATTTCATTCTGTCCCTTTCAATGTTTTAAAATTCTAAGAGAATTATGCCCCTTTCATTATTTTTAAATAGAACTTTTCTCCCTGCTTCCTCTCCTTCACTGCACAACGGATTTTGATGAAACCTTGAATGATACATTAGTATAAAGTCCAGTCTTTCATGTCATTGTGGGATATTGGATCAATGATTTATAAGAGTAACACTGTCCATCCTTCACTGGCGCCCCAGAGCAGTATGATGATGTCAAGTATTTGCACAATGTTTAACCGGCCTAATCTACATGAACTTCAGTTTCAAACTCGTACCATCATTGCACAGTTCAAGGAAGAGTGATATAGAAATGTGTATGATAAATGGATGAAAGTACATGTATGAAGTGCATTCAAGAGCCAAGTGGGTTCTTTGACCAGATGTGATTTGGCTGATTTAAACATCGTGCAAATATTTGACGTCATTGACATCATCGGACTTGTCTGGATAACCATTACATGTATATTTTCTAGTGCTGTTGCTGCATAACTGTATTCAATATACAGTCAAACCTGTCTTAAGCAGCCAGTCAAGGGATGAAGCAAAAGGGACCGTTTAAGACATGTTGTTGCTTAATACAGGTTAATTTGCTCTGAAAGCATAGAAATGGGAAATAACAAATGTGGTTGCTTAAGACAGGTTGCTGCTTAATAGAGGTGGCCGCTTTCACAGGTTTGACTGTAGATACAAAATTTGGAAATTGTAGAGAGAAATTACTCCTTTTTATGGCAATGTAATTTTGATTCATGTGGTGTATAAAATTTAAAAAATACTACTAAAGTCCACATATTCTTTAAAACATGCATACGTGCTCATGGTTATAATCCGAGGCATTATGTAACAAATTAGGCTCCTAACTTAAAGGTCAAGTTCATAATGTAGGTTTTTCTTTAAACTCTTGTGTTAAAACAAGTTTTAATGCAAGTCCTGAAAAATATATATATACTATATATAATTTATTTGGCATTAACACTACTCTGGTCCCTTTTCAACTTCATTACACCTCCCCCTCTGTTGTTTTAGCCCGCCAGGATGATGTCCAAGGAGAACTATTGTCATGACCCCGACGTCGGCGTCGGCGGCATCTGTAGACACCCAGGTTAAACTTTTGCGTTTAAGTTTCAGTTACCTATGCAACCACTCATTGGATGTGAATGAAACTTTGCATGTGTGTTTACCATCATCAATGAAACACACAGAGATAAGAACCATAACTCTGGATTGCATTTTGGCATAGTTATGGCCCTTTTTAGACTTAGACACCCAGGTTAAAATGCGTTTAGTTGTGTTTAAGTTTAAGATATCTATGCAACCACTCACTGGGTGTGAATGAAACTGCACGTGTGTGTTCACCATCATCAATGGAACACACAGAGACAAGAACCATAACTCTGGATTGCATATTGGCACAGTTATGGCCCTTTTTGGACTTAGACACCAAGGTTAAACTTTACGTTTAGTTGTGTTTAAGATATCTATGCAGCCACTTATTGGATGTGAATGAAACTTTGCATGTGTGGTCACCATCATCAATGGAACACACACAGACAGGAACAAGAACTTTGGATTGCTTTTTGGCACAGTTATTGCCCTTTTTGGACTTAGACACCCAGGTTAAACTTTGAGTTTAGTTGTGTTTAAGTTTAAGATATTTATGCAGCCACTCATTGGATGTGAATGAAACTTTGCATGTGTGGTCACCATCATCAATGGAACACACAGAGACAAGAACAATAACTTTGGATTGCTTTTTGGCACAGTTATGGCACTTTTTGGACTTAGACACCCAGGTTAAACTTTGAGTTTAGTTGTGTTTAATTTTAAGATATCTATGCAACCACTCATTGGATGTGAATGAACCTTCACGTGTGTGTTCAACATCATCAATAAAACACACATAGACAAGAACCATAACTCTGGATTGCATTTTTCACACAGTTATGGCCCTTTTTGGACTTAGACACCAAGGTTAAACTTTGCGTTTAGTTGCGATTAAGTTTAGGATATTAATGCTGATTTTTTGTTTTGCATTAAATGAATACTCTGCTTTGGTATGGTGGAGACTGATCGTGATTTTGAAAGTTTTATTCTTACCAATATTTTATTTTCTCTTTTCAGTTTGCCAGTGATGCCCTTCCAGCAGCTGAGAGGTATGGTGTACCATGTATGGTGCCTGTTTGTGCGGTACTATCTGACTCATGTCCCCTTTGCCTGTGAGACGCTCTGGCAGAGTGCCTAGACTACCTGTCCGGTACACCGATGTCCCAGTTAGGAAGGTTAAGGAACCTGTACTGAATGCTCCTGTGGAGGTTCGTACCAGATCAGGTCAGGTAATTCGACGTCCAGAGAGGCTGTCTTACTAGATCAGTGTAGGAGTATGTTTTATTTGTCATTTTGTATCATGTAACTAACAAAACTAACAAAAAAAACAAAATTTAACAAAACTAACAAACCAATCTTTAATGTACCTCAATAATTGTATCTCAATAATATAACTTGGTGAACATACAACTACAACCATTTATCTGCTTGCTCTGAACATTACTTGTACATCAAGAGTGAAAAAAAGAAAAGACAATCGTATGTGGTAGACACTATTTTTTATGGGCTAACTAAAAATGGATATATCACTTTGGCCTGAGTAATTTAGGAAATTGCTTTTAGTGAAAATGTGTTAAAATAGCGATGTGTCCCTTTAAAATAATAAAGTTTTGTACTTTAACTAATATTTTAGATTTACAGGGAAGTGTTCGAAGATAAGTGGTCAGTGACCGATTTTCTATCGGCTGTTGAGACAATTGTGTGTTACTTCCATTAAGTTGTGGAGGGATGAAAAAAAAAAACGTTGCAAACAAAAAGCGCCAAGTTGACAAAAAAAATCACAGGAGTGCAAATAGCTGATGTCTTACACATTAATGAAAACGCAGGTTTTCTCATCACTGATTTTTACATACTACTTGTGATATTTCATAGAGAATAGAAATATGAGTAAATTAAAATGTTGTCAGTTGCAGGAAAGATGTAGTATTGGATATAGAGTGACTTTTATGTAGAATTTAGAATAAAAAACAAAACATGGGATGTTAAGAACGTCTTTAGAAGCAAATGACGATAACCATGGTGATGATGAAAACAATGATGATGATGATGATGATGATTATGATGATGATGATGATGATGATGATGATATTTTGCTTTTTTATTACGATGATGTTGATCACGATCTAGTAAGGAACATTTATTCGGAACATTTGTCGACTGGTTCAAAATAATATGCCACTAAACAGTAGATATCACTAATGTGAACAAAATACTAGTTTTTTGTAGAATGAGGTTTAATGTCATTTTCAACACATTTATAAGGTTATGTATTGCATACCCAGTTTTATTTAATGATCACAAACCCAACATTTAATGCGCTATGTTGCTTTAAAGCGTTTTTGACGCAGGGTAGACAGTATTTTCATAATTTGGCGTTCATCTTAATTTTTGCATTTGTACATCCATACATCCGTGAAATGTGTATGCAGTGATATATGTTTAGAATCTGTACATTAGGTATAACTAAACTGAGGTTGAAAAATATGCGATTTTGCTGCTATAAATTGGTACGTCAAAAAAGTCGAACATGGCCATGTTTATGACGTCGCATATAAATATATGTAATATTTTCCGCAGAAAAAAAAATTAGAAATTACTTCTAGTTTCATTATATACCAAATATACTACTGATTTCGAAAATAATTTAAAAGGCATATTCCTCCTTAGTTATGTGTTAGTGCACACAATAATACGATTCAAACTGATTGTTGATAACTTTTTGTGAGGTTTAGCTCTGATTCAAGCTCCACTTCCTGATTGTCAATATCCTGTAAATAGAAGTTATAATCTGATTATAATTGACCAAGATATTCATTGTTGAATTAAACACGCACATGATCTGTGGCTATATTTCAATGTCACAATGAAACCTGAAAAAAAGAAATAAGGGCTTACATTAAAGCCCAAGTTTCTTTGCCGTTATCGACAAAAGAGATTTATTCGGAATTGTATCGTATACATGATAGTTTTATCATAACATTAAGAGCAGTTTTTCATTGGGTTAAGAAATTTAAGGGGGTCAGCATAGCCTGCAAGAAAAAACCACCCATGTAGACCTGTTGTTGCAGAAACAAAAAAAAGTATTGGTGCTGTTAGAGCTATAGTAGAAGAAGATGGACGGTACACTATTTCCCAGATAGCTTGTTGTCTAGGCAATTTAGAAGGCACCGTACATCATTTTCTGACTAACTGTTTGAAATTAAAGAGGCTTTGTGCTAGATGGATTCCCTACTTGCTGACACCTGACCAAAAGGCCAAGCTTTTAGATTGTGCTAAAAAAAACTTCTGGAAAAAAATATAAAAAATTGTAATTCTAGGACATTTCTGACTTGCTCACTGGGTGTGAAAGTTGGGTTTATTATTTTGAGCCCCAACGGCATATCGATAACAAACACTGGCTTGGTAAAAATCAGGCTATGCCGGTCTTAGCAAAAAGGACAAGAAGCGTCAAAAAAGTTTTATATGCCATTTTCTTCAATTCTAGTGGTCCTGTTGTACACATTCCATGCAAAGAGGGTAGAACAATTACATGCAAGTTTTACAAAGATAAAGTAATTAAATATGTCAAAATGTTTCATCAAAATAAACGACCAAGTAAAGGTTTGGAAGGCATACAGCTTTTTCATTGCAATGCTTCTGCCCACAAAAGTAAAAGTGTAGTATTTCTTAGAACAAGAAAATGTTATTTAGGTTGAACATCCCACTTATTTCCCTGACTTAAGCCTATGTGACGTTTTCCAATTTCCCATGCTAAACAAATGCTCGCAAGTAAAAGCTATGCTAATAGAAGTGCCTTTGGGTCTAGAATTTTTCAGTGTCTGAACAGTATACCAAGCGGCGACTACTTTGCGGCATTTAGGTCATGGACAGCAATACTTCGAAAGCGTGTATTTGTGTGGGGTGAATACTTTGAAGGGTTGGTCTTAAAAAAAAAATCCCGTTCTTATGAAAATCTTTAATATCCGAAGACCAGTAACAGAGTATATTGAATGCCCCTCGTAGATGCCTTTCCTTCACTATATAATTCCTTGATTGGTGTTAAAGGGAATTTATCAGGATTGTTCAATCTTTTAAAATTGGCTAAAATATAATTTGCAAAAAATTTGGTGTCAACCATGACTTATATTCTATGGAATTACATGCAACACATCTGGACAGGGTGGACAAATTTACATACATGAAGTGATAACTTTATATGAGTAGGATCCAGTTAAGGATTCATGACTACTCACATGCTATATAAAGGACAGATTTAAAAACCTGTGGGATAGATACAGTGAAATTATATATATATAATTTCATAAAGGGAGATAATTAGATTCACAACAATGGAATTTACGATTTTTGGGATCTATATCTATATATATATATTTTTTAAACCTGTCAAAACAATATACTGAAAAGGGATTTCCTGACTTGGACTATGCTCCTAAGTTAGACTAAAATAGATTTCCCACTTAAATGTGCAACATATTTTATGACGTATTAAATGAGTCATGTGATTTCATTTTGGTTATACGCAGTGGTGGATCCAAGATTTCAGTTTGAGGGGTGCAACACAAAATCTGACAGGCAAAAGTTTTCAGTAAATATATAATGGATTTTAATAACATATGGAAGTTTTGGAGGGAGGGGATATTAGAGAGAAGATCAGCCATTTATACAGATTTACACCAAGTAATAATTACTTCATCTCAGAAAGAGTCCGAATGACTTCAAGCAGTAGTTAAGTGCTGTCTATTTTTAGATTAGGGATTTTGTTTCAAGTTTACCACTCCAATTTATCTATCGATTTTGTCACATTTTGCTTGATTTACTGTACCAAACCATTCGGATTTGATTCATTATGATAATAAGATGCTTTTTATCCATTTTAATAATCACTTTATTTTCAAAACATTTCTAGTGTGTTTTCCTGATATACTCGCTTTAAAACAAACTAGGTGTTTTACCTAGTAGTCTATCACTTATCTCTGCAAATACATCCCATTGGGGATAATTAAGTCAATTACACTTAATGTGATCTCCTTTTGCACAGTTTAAATTACTTTTATTACATAGTGTTGTTTTAATATTAATCAACCAATATCTGCCTCAACACCCACTCACATCAAGATGCGGTGCGATACACATTCGTAAGTTTTGGCTTTTACCAGTCTTTCACTTCCGCAGTCGGCCATTTTCTTAACTTCCGGGGGATAAAAAATAAATATAATTTTGAATTTGTTAATATTAGCAGGTAATAAATTCACATATATGTCTGATCTTTTTTCACATCGTAATAAACATTTGTTATTAACAATATCTGCAGCTTATTTTGCATTATTGCAGGATAATTTGCCTAAATAATACAAGGATTTGGTCGTAATTTTATAGTTTTTGATAATTATTAATTTTTGTTTATCATATTTCAACATCTTCAAAATAATAAAAACATGTCATGATGATGTTGGATACCTTTACTGAATGGCTGTTTACAGTTATAGATATCAACGGGTGCAGGACGAAGCGTACCACTGTCTTTCCGTACCACTGCCTTTACGTACCATTTCAGGACGAAGCGTACCACGTAAAGATTATATAGTTGTAAATACCTGCTGGGACGCTCGGTAATATATTGTGAACTAGTTGTGAATTACAAATATCATTTGCTCAAATCAGTCCTTTATTAAAGCAAACTTACAAAAAGAAAGTAGTAATGGGTATTATCAGGTTAATTAAATGAAAAAAATCCCGATTAATTGTAAAATAACTCCTTTAATTGGAACCCAATTAAGATCCTCAAACAGTACAAACTTGCATCTTTACACTTCTTGATTAATATAATTATAAAGCAAGCAAATATTGTATAATATAAGATTATATTAATACATGGATATACAGGAATTCAAGTCAGTGTATAGTGAATTAATTCAGATACACTAAGGACGTACATGAATATACAAACAAGAACTCGAAGGTATGCACTTTTTTATTAAAATATCATAAGTGCAATTTAAATACTTTAATTAGTATATTATTTTACCAAATAATACAATATAAAAGATATACTATAACACTGGAATAAATAAAAAACAACAACAATAAAACATGTAGTTAAATCAGAGACGTATTATAATTCATAAATATTATTTATTGATTAAATGCATAAATATTATTTACATATGACATTTATTTGTGTCTAGAGATAAAAAAAAACTAACTTCACATTTGAACAGTAAAAAAAAAATAAAAAAATATATATATAAACTACAAACAATACATTAATATTATTAAATTTTCCCTATATAATCTTTATGTGGTACGCTTCGTCCTAGAAACTGGTACGCTTCGTCCTGGTACGGTAAGGCAGTGGTACGCTTCGTCCGACATTCGATATCAACGACTTGTATAGAAGGACAGGAAACTTGCATCTCCTGACTAGATGTTGACTAAATAGCACACAAACGATTCATAATTTGCAAATTAATCATTCATTATTCATAGGCAACTGATTTATTGTATATAAACTGTAACTTGTATGTAATCTTAGATGTTTCAACATGTTTCGATCACGCAAAATGCTTTTGAATTAAGAGATTGAAGTTTGAAGGAAATTTATCGTAATTTGTGCTATTTTAGCTGCAGTGTATAAATTTTGTAATCACAAATACTTCAAACAATTTCAAATACAAATTTCTGGGAATGGTATTGTTTTGGTGACAATTACATTCTGTATTGTAAGAATTTTGATTTGTATTCCTGTTATGAATGGAAGTTAAAATAATTAAAAACGGGATATTGCAAGATTTTGCGCGAATACGCGAGCGTTCACACAATCTCAATCAGTTGCCTTTTCTTCTTTGTATAATTCCTTATAGATATGTACAATCTCTGAATTCTGGGTCAGTTAGACTGATCACATCAGAAGGTAGGATCTCAATATTCAAGTGACAAGACAACACTCTGGAGAGAGTTTCCAGTCTATTAGCAGGGCTGGTGCTGGGCTTCGCCGTTGGCGCCAATGGCGCAAAATAAATAAAAGTGGCGCAAAGAAATCCCATTTGGCGAAAGTCGTAAAACATTGACAATCTCTTAAATTCTCCATATATTTAACTTTCTTTAATATGCTTCAATGAGTGTAGGACAAAAGCCCACTAGGACATTAGCCCACTAGGACAATAGCCCACTGGGACATTAGCCCACTAGGACATTAGCCCACTTATATGCATATTTATGCATTTAAACAAGAAATTGAGTATGTAATGAGTTTTATATATTAGTATTATTATTAAGTCAACAGTTAAGACTTTTTTTAACAGCAGATTCAATGAATTGTTTACCTGCTCTATACTTTATTATTATTAAGTCAACAGTTAAGACTTTTTTTAACAGCAGATTCAATGAATTGTTTACCTGCTCTATACTTTTTACTCATGTACTCATGTACGCAAGGCCATCGATCATACCACAAAACAACTTGACGTCATCACTGTTCCTGTACATATCTAACATTCCGAGTTCCTGAACTTTCCTCCACGTACTTGCTCTATACTTTTTACTCATGTACTCATGTATGCAAGGCCATCAATCATACCACAAAACAACTTGACGTCATCACTGTTCCTGTACATATCTACCTTTCCGAGTTCCTGAACTTTCCTCCACATACTCTGGCTCAAGTGGTAGAAGCAGCCGCGATGAGATACATGTTCCCCAAATGTTGATTACTATTGATTAATTTGATATTTATTAAGGACTCACACCACTATTATCTCCCTTGAGTACTCCGGACCTACAGATGAAGGAGGTAGAAATAAAACGTTAGTTCTCTTTTTCTTCTTTTTTCAGGGCTTTGTACTGCAGTGTTTTGTTTTTTGCTAGCATGAGTTAAATGGTCAGTATTTTTGAAATCACCACTAAAAAATTTGATGCTGATACCAGCTTTCTGGACAATTCTGTGTCATTTCAGAATTGTTGGTTCGAACCGCATCTAGGGCGAATAGTTGACATATTGTTACTCTGGAAATTGATAGGTCTCACAAAAGCATTGAATTTTAAAAAAAACAACCTGGTCAAGGTATACTTTTTTTCTTTATAATTGCATATCTTGAACCAATGAAGAATTTGAGCCCAGACACATGCTGCAGAATTTAATTTTTCACTCTGTTTTGGACATAAATGTTACAATGGAGCCCTATGGGAAATGTAATAGTGGTGTGAGACGTTAACAGAAACTGACAGATCTGCATGTTGCAGTGTTGAGGAATGCTGATTTCTTTAAATAGAAGGTAATAAACTATAATTTGGACATGTTATGAATAGTTGAACACAATCTGAGTTTTTAAACATTTCAATATAACTGATTGTGCAGATTTGCATTTTTTTTCTCCATGCATTTATGATAGAGATTACACACATTGACCAAACTTTGTATATGTCAATTTCTTGATATTCATGTTATCCATGTATGATTTAGTATTCTGTTAAATGTGGAAACAAAAAGAGAGATACATCATGTCTAATGCATGGCAGAATGCTGGTTTACTCTGTAGATGGTCATTTTGGTGTTTCCTTGCCCTAAGTTTAGGTTTATGAGCAGTGTCCAGTCTCATATTTCCTCATAGACAGATCCCATTTGTGACACTCTCTCCATCATGTGTGGTTTTGCCATATTTCTGTAGAACTACCAACCCTTAATTGAGATTGAAGTATCTGCAAGATCACACTGAATTCCAGTGGGCATGCTTATTGCTCAGATTGTGAATTTTAAGCTGATATTTACATTAATTTATTACCCCACCCACTTATTTATGAATACAAAAATAGAATTGTTTGCAAAATGAAATAAATTGCATATTTACAGTGGACTGGGAGTTTGTACTAATTTTTTTTGTTTAATTATGAAAAGGCAGTAGTTGCAATCTTGCCAAGCGGCCAGTTTACGGTTAACTTCGGTTGTTTTCGGTTGTCGTCACATTAAATTCTGCGTCGAATCATTGAATTTGGTGAAGTTTTTGCTTGTACTCCATTTTTATAGAAAAATGCTATAGATATGCAGAATTTTACATTGAATGTCATGTATGCATTATCTATTGAGCCTGTGTTGCCCTTCTTATATTGGAATTGATGTGTAGACAGGGTAATGAAGTACTTTAGCATGAAAATAGCTTGAATTGTTTGCTTGTGCTGCTGCCATATCATTCTGATATTGAAATTTTATCTAAAATATGTTAAGTTTAATAAGTTTTGTTCCACAATATCATTTTTTTGTAATCAAGATGTCTGTTTGTCTTCCCATTTTCAGACACCTTTTCATTTTACCATGTAGTTGTGAAAGTTTCAGACCTTTTTAGATACCATTGGTCAAGTTATCATGAAATTTAGACTGTAGGGTTGTGAATTCTTGCTTTTTTACATGAAATGGCAGCATTTTTACTGAAACCATTTGTCACTAAAACTTATTTTATTTCAGAACTACTTCAGATATGGGGATGCATTTAGCTTTATTGAACTTGTATTGAGTATTGTTACATAATATGAAAATTTAGAATCTTAAATTTAAAAAAAAGTCCTCTTCAGGACTCGCACCACTATTATCTCCCTTGAGTACTCCGGACCTACAGATGAAGAATTGTTGGTTCAAACCGCATCTAGGGCGAATAGTTGACATATTGTTACTCTGGAAATTGATAGGTCTCACAAAAGCATTGAATTTAAAAAAAAACAACCTGGTCAAGCTATACTTTTTTTTTCTTTATAATTGCATATCTTGAACCAATGAAGAATTTGAGCCCAGACACATGCTGCAGAATTTTATTTATCACTCTGTTTTGGACATAAATGTTACAATGGAGCCCTATGGGAAATGTAATAGTGGTGTGAGACGTTAAATACAGTTTTTGTAGTACCATAGAACAAAATTAAGACAATCCTAAATTAAACACATAATACACAAATCAACTTATAATAAGATTTGTATTAAATTCTTAGGAAAAAAAAGAAATTTGACAAATATCTCATTCTTTTTCTAATGTGCTTTTTAGGTAAATATATCTAATATATTGCATCATATTTTATATTATTTACTAGAAGAATTCTGTAATATTGTTGTTGTTTTTTTAAATAATGAAATATGACATTAAATGCACTCAAGAAAATGTTACAGCTCAAACTTTCATTCATAAACAACTCAACTATTTTATCTTCCATAATTATCTAAAACATGTAATATTTATAGCACTTTGAGAGACTTCAAGTATAAATCGATAGGCAGAAATTTTCATTTTTTTCATAATAGGACCTAATTTTAACCATGCCCTAACTACTTATGGCATGTAATGGAAGTCACCTCAAAGGTGAAAACAGTAAGTTATTTGTTGATTTTAAATCCCAATTGTATACTTTCTCATGATAATGTGGTCAAAATATGATTTTTTAACCATTTTTGATAATCAGTGGGCTAATGTCCTCCTTGCCAAATTTAGCAGTGGACTAATGTCCAGTGGGATAATGTCCAGTGGGCTAATGTCCTAGTGGGCTAATGTCCCTTCCCTGCTTCAACAGTTAAAATATCTTTGCCTATCAGTGTCACTGTCCTTTCTCCCAAATAACAAGGTAATTAACTAGCTAATTGGCACCCAGCTGTGTTTTCCCCTCAGGGCAGATCAAACAACACAAACGAATCTCAGATCAGCAATGTGCGCTGAATATAGTAACAATTTTCCTAAACAGGTGCTTGGTCTCGTGACTTGGATTGGAAAACCACAAAGAGTGCAAACAATGACCAGCTTTATTTGTCATTATAACTGAGAAAAGCCAGTAACCAAATGTTTAAAAATAGACTAGCACTTTATGTGTATTACCAAGTTTATTTCCCACATTACTATGTTTGTGTTTAAATCCTAAATACACGATTTCAATATGGTGTCTCCAGCAAATGTTTCTGAAACTCGAGTGTTTCTGAAACTGGCATCTTTTCTGTGAAAAAAAGAACACACCTCAATACACACTTTCTATAAAGTATAAGTACTGCTTGATACTTACATTTAGTAATTATATTGTTTTTCACGTAATACAGCAGCAATGTCTCCGGCCATTGCAGATAACAGCAGGCTTATTGTGTCAGGGTCTTACAGCAGCAATGTCTTCAGACTTAGCAGAGAACAGCATGCTTTTTGTGTCAGGGTCTTACAGCAGCAATTTTTCAGACTTAGCAGAGAACAGTATGCTTTTTGTGTCAGGGTCTTACAGCAGCAATTTCTCCAGACATAGCAGATAACAGCAGGCTTATTGTGTCAGGGTCTTACAGCATCAATGTCTCTGAATGAGTGCCATGGAAATTTGGCAGTTTTACTGTAAGAATGGTCATGGATTATAGTGTACCTCTTGCCAGAGAATATTGGATCTTGTGCAGTGTTCAAATATATTTTTGGAGCTGTGGAATCTTGCTATATTTGAAAGACGGAAAAAGTCAACGGTGGAAAAATATACCAGCAGCAATAATATGGTCCATGGGGACAAAAGGACTTTAGCAAGAATGTTAACAGCAAAGTGTCCTTGTATAATATAGCTTTTACATGGGCTGTGCAGAGAAAAGTCAAATTCTCCATTATGTCCCATCCTTGGGGCACGGTACTGGTACATTAATTAGATATTTTACCCTAATTTTTACATGTGAAACAATTCCCATATTTGTAAACATACGTTTTTTTATAATTATTTTATGCAAGAGAATAAAAAAAAGAACTGTACAACTGTGATAAAAACTTGATTTCAATAAGTCTGTAGTTATTTAAAAGTAGCAATGTGTGTCTAAGGTGCAGTCTCAAGATTACATACCTCTCAATGCAGAGGTCAGGGTTTTGGGTCCATCTCATTCGAAATCTTTGAGAGAAAAAAATGCCTTGAGTCAGTTTCATGACAATACTTTAGTGCATTATTTTACTTTAACTCAAGTAGTGTGCTCAATTTTAGTATGAGATTGAGCACACTATATATTGAGTTTTAGTAAAATAACAGACCTAAGTATTTTCATGAAACTGGGGCATGATTCTTCCATACGGATGGCTGTTCTACTCAAATTCATCATTCTGAGATCTGCTTTTTTTCCACAGATAAAACCTGATCCGTATACATTGTATTTCCATAACCTATTGTAAATATATTTGCTACATACAAGTGCTGAATGTTTATTATATAAGTAAAGTCGTTTTATGCTTGTATATTGCAGGCCAACATGGCCTCTGGAGAGAAGATAAGTCTTACAGATGCACTGCAGAATGTTGATGTACTGGATGAGCTGCCGTTACCTGACCAGCAGCCCTGTATTGAAGCCCTGTCCCTGTCTATCCACTACCAGACAAACTTTGACACAAACTTTGAGGACAGGGCAGCGTATGTGACAGGCGTGGCCAGATACATAGAGGAGGCTACAGTTCATGCTGATCTGGTAAATTATTATTTGTTCTTGAATTGACATACGCCGGGCCCAATTAGCTCAGTCGGTTATGCGTCTGACTATCAATCCAGGGGTCATGAGTTAGAATCCCAGCCTGGCAACAGTCTCCGTGATGATTATATATGACATTGTGTCTCATTATCATTCGTCATTCGCCACTGATTCAAGTGGGAAAGATATCAGTTACTCGCGGAGATGGTGTGTGCTTGAGTACTGGTCATAGGAAACAGTGATTAGGTTAACTGATCGTCTTTAAGCCCTTGATGGCATAAACATGACGCTTAATATTCAATCAATCAATGTACTGACATATGAAGCCTCACTTTGATTAAGAATGTCTTCAGGTGTTCTACTTTTCCTAATGCATCTTATGGGTATTTGTAAAACAATGACAACCGTCAGCCAACAAATTATATAGAAGCAGGTCTATTTCTGCAGGTATTTACAGAGCTTCCATTACAATATATAGATATTCAACATCCAAGGCTTGTCAGATAATTTTATATTTAAAATTTCATTACTTGTCACATGTTATATATTTCAAACAGGGCTTCCAAAATCACCATTTTTTTTCAATTTTCAACTGATTTTATTGTTCAAAACCAAATTTTATTTAAAAAATTCATTGCTTGTCACATGTTACATATTCCAAACAGGGCTTTCAAAATCACCAGTTTTTTCAATTTTCAACTGATTTTTATTGTTCAAAACCAAATTTGATTTAAAACTTTTACGATAATCCAGTCCAGATATAATCTACAAGTCATATAAAGTATGGTCAGAATTCATAAAATTGTCTTTTAATAACCCCTTGAGGTTTTAAAATATGCCTTACCACTCAATACATATGATGGAATAGTACATTTTTTTTGTGTTTACTTAAGAAAGGATTTCATCAAAAGGTATTAATTTTTACATTTGCGCATTATACATGTGGTGGTTTGGTGATTTTTTTAAAAAATAAACAAGTATGATTCTTACAGCTTTTAAAAAGCCTGTACTGATTTCTATTTTGAAATTTTAGAAATCCTGATTTTAAATTTCTATGGGAAGTTGTCAGGCAAGCTGGAGGAAAGTCTGTCTAGATACAACAAAAAACATCTAAGAAATTGTTGCCAATTATTGCCAATGACTGATGACACTGTTCATTATTGTAAACATAAGGCAGGCAAAATACTGGTGGGTGTTAGTTAGAGGTCACATTTTCTCTCAGCTATGAAATCAACTAAAATAAAAAAAGCATTAATGAGTTACAAAAAGAATGCAGAAAAAATGTTAATCATATTTGTCTCACTGCAGAGTTTTGCCCCTCTTTATTGATGGTAAGACAATTCTTGCATTAAAAAATTCTATATAATTTGGTTTGAAATGTTTTGAAAATGGTTCTATACACTGGAATTGTGTAGCATTTATATATACTGCAAATGAAACATCGCTGGTTCTGAAAAAGTGACTTTTATTGAATTTAAACAGCCAGATGTATTTTCAATTTATAGAAATGATTTTGCCTATTTCTTCACAGAAGCATTGTTTGGTGAAGAAGGTTCACTTTTGTAAAAATGACTGTGTTCCACTGTCTTAAGGGGTCAGGAGGGGCCACAAAAGGGTAAAAATTGAGAATTACAAAAATCGTTTGCTTAAGAACCAGTATGCCAGATTTGTTCATATTTGGCATAAATTATCCCTAAGTGTAGGGGGATGCATTGCAGATAAGATTTTAGGGGCTAAAATTTATAGGGGCCCTGTAAGGGGACTTAGAATTTTACATAGGAATACTATGGGAAAACAGAACATTCTCTTTTTCTTCATCTATTAAGGCAAAATTATTATTCAGTTGGAGTTCTGAAGTATCATCTAGTCATAGGAAATAAGATTTGGCTCAATAAGGAGAATTGACTTTCCATAAGGGGCCAGGGTGGGTCAAAAAAGGGTAAAAATTCATAAATTTTCTTCTCAACAACCGGTCAGTCATATTTGATATAGATTATCCAAGTGAGTATGGGTTTAAAGTTTGTACAAATCAAGGGTATTTATAGGACCTTGTAAGGGGACTTTGAGTTTTACATAGGAATACTATTGGAAAATGGAAAATTCTCTTTTTTATCATTCATTTATGACTTTTTTTTATTCAGTTTGAGTTTTGAAGCAACTTCTAGTCATAACAAATATGATTTTGTTCAATATGAGGGATTGACTTTCTAAAAGTGGGTCACAAAATGATTAAAATTAAGCATTGTCATAAATCTTATTTTCAACAATCGGTCAGTCAAATTTGTTCATATTTGATATAAATTATCCCTATGATTAAGAAATCTAAGTTTGTACAAATCAAGGGACACTGGAATGTATAGAGGCCCTATAAGGGTCTTTGAGTTTTACACAGAAATACTATGGGAAAATGGAAAATTCTCATTTTTTACATCATTTGGGTAAATATGTTGTTTAATTTGAGATCTAAAGCATTGTCTAGTAACAGTTTTTTTCAATAAAGAGGATTGAATTTCCATAAGCGGCCAGGGGGCGGATGGGGCAGTAAGCTTAAAATTGAGAATTTTCATGAATTTCCTCTCAATTACCTTTCAGTCAAACTAGTTCATATTTGATATATATTATCTTTACATCAGCAAGGATTGAAGATTCTGCATATCAAGTGGCTGGGATATATTGGGGCCCTGTAATGTGACTTTTACATAGGAATATTATAGGGAAAACTGTTGTTTTTTTTCATTTTGCATTCCATGTGTACAAAAAACTTCTTTTTAAAATTTGAATCATTTCTGCTCATAACAAATCGTAACAGTGGGTGATTGAAGTTCTGACAAATTAAGGGGCTGGGTTGTATAAGGGTTCTATATATTTTTTTTACAGATGAATGGTATGGGAATTTAAAGTATTTCCTTTTCATAGCAATTAAGTTTTTGTTCAGTATGGGTGTGGTGGGGGTATTTATCCATAAGTTGTTAAGACGACCCCTCCCCCAAAGAGGGTAAATATTGTGGAATTTCAAAAAGTGCTATGGCCACTATGAGTCGGTAGAGTGTCCTCAGGCCCTCTTGGGCCTCTTGTTTATGAGCAGACTGATGCATTCATATTATGAAAAAAAAACACTTTTAATAAGAACTTCTTTATGTAGAGGAAATATTTGTGTTGAAGACCTTATCACATATAGAAGAACATAGAGTATAATAATTCATGTGTGTAGTGGGACGTACTCATAAATGTACATGTGTGTAGTGGGACCTACCTATATAATTATGTATGTGTGTGTGTTGTGGGGCATAGCTGTATATTAACATGTGTGTAGTGGGACATACCTGAATATGTATATATGTGTAGTAGGATGTACATGTGTGTAGCGGGACGTAACCATATATGTACATGTGTGTAGTGGGACATACCTGTATATGTACATGTGTGTAGTGGGACATACCTGTATATGTACATGTGTGTAGTGGGACCTACCCATATATGTACATGTGTGTAGTGGGACATACCCGTATATGTACATGTGTGTAGTGGGACGTACCTGTATATGTACATGTGTTAAGTGGGACATACCCATAAATGTACATGTTTGTAGTCAGTGGGACGTACCTGTATATGGACATGTGTTTAGTGGGACGTAACTGTATATGTACATGTATTTAGTGGGACATACCTGTATATGTACATGTGTTTAGTGGGACGTAACTGTATATGTGTGGCGTGGGATGTAACTGTATATGTACATGTATTTAGTGGGACATACCTGTGTATGTACATGTGTGTAGTGGGGCATATCTGTATATGTACATGTGTGTAGTGGGACATACCTGTATATGTACATGTGTGTAGTGGGACATGCCCATATATGTACATGTGTGTAATCAGTGGGACATACCTGTATATGAACATGTGTTTATAATTACAGAACAAGTTATTGGAGGAAGGGCAGGAGTATGCAGTTATGATGTACACATGGAGGTGCTGCTCTCGAGCACTGCCACAGGTAAGTTATGTTGGACTCGCTGGCTGAGATACATTATTTTGAAATATGCTACTATCATATGTAGAATATTAAATAAATTAATATTATATGAAAAGTTTCATCGTGAAAATAAAGTATTGTATGAGCTCCCTTCAATTTTTGCATACATTTTAACGTTTATGAAATATGTGTCTTGTGTTTATATATATATTTTTTTTTTCTTTTTTCTTTATTTCAACTTCCAATTATCAACCACCAGTTTCTGGTTTATTTATTCACCCGGTAATAGGTGTATGGAGGTAGGGACAGCTTACAGTCATTATGTGCATTTTGAAAATATACAATGTATATATTAATAATTATGGTTATGATATTAATTTCAGTTAAGCAAAAGACACACTTTTTTTAATGTTTTTTTCCCCAATATTTTTTTATTTTACCATGCATATTTAGAGATAATAGGAGTTTTTTTATATACTATACTTCATATATAAAAAATATCTATAAATAGTATATGAAACAAAACAAAAAAAAATCACCAGTAACATTTCGATGAGTCCTGCTTAATTGATGAGAGTATGTTAAAATATCATGCTGTTGTTCTTTTATTAAAGATTGTTATTCCATTGTTATTCTTTAATATTTTAAAGGTGAAGAGCAATGAGCAAGAGAACCGTGTTGAGATTTACCATAAGATAGTGGAAGTTCTCGACCCACAGGTGTCCAAGCTGAGAAACTTCATGTACTTCCAGGTAATATCAACTTGTTTATGTAAAAGTTTAAACTTAAAATGAGCTTCCAGTATTACTGTGTGTATGTTATCTGTAATCTGTACATTCCAAACTTGCATAGAGATATATACATTGTTTTCAAGCAAAGATAGTGTCATTCTATTACAAAAGGTATGAAAATCATGCAAGTGTCACATGAATATCATAAGTTGTAAAATATATCATTTTCACATGCATAGATTTATATATGAAAAGCACATAAAACTGCATGATTCTCATAAAAATGGTTGTTTCACTCATGTTCTCGAGCCTGAGGTCTTTTTCCAAATAAAACTTACAATATACAATATGCTGAATATGACGTTAAAACTACATTCATGATAAAGTACAATATGGAGTTCATGAATTTATCAGAGTTTTTATGCCCCCGCCATTGGAAGAATTATGAAGAGACATCAAGTGTTGCTCCTATTCATTCGTTTGTCCGTGTGCATGTTCGTCAATCTGAGTTTTAAAAGATGGTTTTCGATCAATTATTTATGAAATGGTCTATGTATTTAATTAATATTTGGTATGTAACTGTATAATTATAAAATACATGCAAAGTTGGATACTTGTCAATGTTGGTACAATTTTTCAAATTAATTTTCGGTTAAAAATTGGTTTCCAATCATAAGTGGTGTTATACCTGCTGATAGTAAATTGTATAACGGTACCACATCGTTGTTTCCTAGGTGTAGCATTGTCAGTTACCACTAGTCATAGTAATTAGTTTCTATATTTGATGAGGTATTCAACCAAGATGTGAAGATACTATAGCACTGTTTGAATGGATAAACTTGACACTTTGCACACATGTTGTTTGTTTTTGTTATGTCCATTTAACTTAATTTTCAGAAAAGAGCAATAGAGAGATTTTCTGGTGAGGTTAAACGACTCTGTCACAAGGAGAAAAAGAATGATTTTGTATCAGAAGCTTACCTACTTACACTCGGCAAATTTATTGACATGTTTGCTGTCCTTGATGAGCTGAAGAACATGAAGGCCAGTGTGAAGAATGACTATTCTGCCTATAGAAGGTACATTTATGGAGGGTACTTTTTAGCTCGCAGGGACAAATGTCCAGGAGAGCTATGGAATAAAACTCATCACACATGCAAAGATTTAGTTTTATTGACAATGATAAAAGAATATAAAATAAAAAAGTCAAAATTAAGTTAAGTTTTAAAGTATTTATTCTTTAAGTACTTAAGTAAATGTGGGTTAAACAGGAGTCTGGTTATAAATCACATTAATAACAGAATTAATTGGAAAGTTCTCATTTCATTGTCACAGAGCTGCCCAGTTTTTGAAGGTGATGGCTGACCCAGCCACACTGGAGGAGTCCCAGACCCTGTCTATGTTCCTTGCCACCCAGAACAAAATTCGGGACTCCCTTAAGGAGACATTAATGGCCATTCCAGGATACGAAGATCTGCTTGCTGACGTAATCACCATATGTGTTCATCTGTACGAGAGTCGCATGTACCTGGAACCCAATGAAAAGTACATGCTGGTTAAAGTGAGTATCCTTTGTGTGTCTTTTCTTGCAAAATTTGTTGTAAAATAATACTGCATGCATCTGTAGATATCAAAATTACTGTATCATTTACTTGTAACATCTGATGTTTGTTTGAGTATTTAGTGTCATTTTTATGCCATCTAAGGCTAACAGACGATCATTTAACAAACCACTGTTTCCTTGGATCCTGGAAGGTTGAACTGTACTCAAGCACACCAGTATCACCACAGGTAACTGCTTACTTTCCCACTTGAATCCACGTTGAGAGACGAATGACAATGAGACTCACTGCCGTATATCAATCATCATGAAGACTGTGGACCGACCGTAATTCAAACTCACAACCCCTTGATTGATAGTCACATGCACTTATGACTGAGTTAACCAAGTCTGGCTTTAACATAAAGAAACACCATGATGTTTCATCCTATCAAATAGCACCAATGAGTTTTATTGAGGATTGTCCTGTTTAAATATTGAAATTATATTTCTATGTAAACTTTCTTGTCATAAGTAAAATAAACCTATATTCTGTTGTACACAATGCATATAATTAATATGTTATATTGCAGGTGATGGCATTTGGTCTGTTTATGATGGACAACAAAGAAAACAGCATTTACAAAATGGACCAGCGAAAAAAAATCAATATCTCAAAAATAGACAAAATTCTCAAGGTTAGGCAGAATGTTTGTATACAATCCAAAACATCTCATTTAACCCTTTAACTGTTTGGATTTGTATTTTTAAATTACTCTTCTGTCAAACATGTATATTTGAACGATTCATTTAATTTATATCATTAATTTTATAATCAGGTGTTTGCATGATATTGAATCACTGAGAGGCAATACCACCTAAAAATAAGTTGTGTTGGTTTAAATAATATTTTATTCAAGAACTGTACATTGTATATAACATAACATTTGCAATTCATAAATGAAAAACAATTCTAAGAATTGGGATTTAGATAAAAGCTAATAAGCTTGTATGAATCTAGCTCCCAGAAGTTACTGGTGATTTACAAGTGGCGGTATATAATTATGTTAGTTAAAATATTTATTGTTATAACTTAAGAGTTTATTCACTGGTGTAGTTATTCGATTTGAACAAATACGTAGTAGTTGTTTTTGCATAAGTCTCATACGAACTGTAAATGAAAAAATAAAAAAAAGAAGAAATTGAAAGTTGAAAATGATTGACGGAGAATGTTAAAGAGATAGAAAAGTAAAGATGAGGGGAAAGTGGTTATGCGTGAGTGTCCAGAGTGCCCCAGGGTAACCGAATAGATTCTGTGTGTTTTATTTTACATGTACAATATGAACAGCAGTTTGTAAAAAAAAAAGTATAAAATCATTAAGGTTCAGATCAAACAAAGCGTTTTGTACTATTAAATTATATTCTATAGGCATAGCATCAAATACAGTGATATTTGTTTTGTCGCTGTTTCTTGGATTTTCTCTTAGCAACAGGTTAATGCTGATATCAGTTATGTCTTCGGATCTTATGGTGTTAAACGTTTCAGTTCAAAGATTGTTATAGTTTTGACAGTTGAGTAAGAAACGGTTACTATCTTCGAGTGAACGGCATGTGCACATGGGACGTTCAACAATATTTTTTTAATAAGTTGTTGACGTTCTATTATTTGGGATTTTGAGCTGCTTTCAAAACAAAATGGTACCAGTTCTTAACTGACTTTAAGCCCCAAATAAAGATTGTTTTGTTTTAAACTTATTTATTTCACGTTGATTGTGAAACAAGTTCTTACAGCTTAGACTAATCACGTTTGACTTCCTGGGTAGAACCAGTACTAAAAATATGTAAATAAGGTGTCTTGCTCAAGGACACCGCTCAAAGTCATGGTGGATTGAACCCATGGCCCCCAAATCTTGGATGCTTTATCATAAGGTCACACGCTCCACAGACAGTCCTCAATCAATCTCTCTGCTGTTGAGGTCTCACATCCATATGAATGGTGTTCATGGATACACAGACTAAATTGTAAAAATATGGTCTTACAACAAAATCTTTCAGTTTCTCTGGTGACATCTGAATAAGTAAATTACAGAAAGTCTAGTCTGCATAAAGTGGGTAACTTATGGAAATCATGCTCTCTTGTTTTAAGATCTGCTTTCTTATAGTTCCATACACATGTACATACATGTATGTAATATTTTTAAATTACAGACCCTGGAGATTGTACCTTTGTATGGAGACATGCAAGTGTCACCATTCCAGTACATCAAAAAGAGCACCAACTACGATTCTTCTAAGTGGCCAGCATGTGAATCTAGTCAAGTGAGCCCTCAATCAAACATTTTGGCCAATCTTGACCCCATTCGGGAGGACCACATGTCTTATATCAGTCAGTTGTCCAGACACAGTAATGAGGTAAGTGGCAGTGATGATGTTTTAAAGATTTTTTTAACCCAACTACTTTTTTCTGGGGTTCTTGAAGGTTAACCGGCACTCAAGCACACCCCATCTTCACAAGTTACTGATAACTTTCCCACTTGAATCAGTGGTGAGAGACAATTAACAATGAGACGCAATATATTGTATCAATTACCACAGACTTGCCAGACAGGGGTTTGAACTCTTGTCCCCTGGAATGATAGACGCACTACCTACTGAACTCATTAGGCTCAGCAGTTTTAAAAGGACACACGGTATTGTTGGAATCTGTTGTACTTAATTGAGGGTTCAGTACAACACTCTTCTATCTACATATGGACAAATAAGGAAATAAAGTAGTGTTGCTTTGAACCATTTACATGTTCATTCATCAAGTCAAGCTTTACACCTGTGAATGTATAACTATATGGAAATATAAATCTTCATGTATTACAATTTGAAACTTACAGTAAGAAACAAATTATTAACAGTTTCCATGAACTAGTGGTGTTTGAAAATATGTGTTACATAAAAAACATTAATTTTAGGTCTGGAAACATATTGGGGTATTTTAATTTTATATTTGCCTCAGGTAGATATAACATTTTTAAAAAATGGTGTGAAACAAGAATTTATCAAAATTGTCGCGTATCCTGTTATTAAATTTGTGCCTTTGTTAAATTTTAATGTATTATTTTAAGAGCCCCCCAAAAAACACATCTCACATGCATATTTAAAATGATATAACATTATTAAATGACCATCATTGTCCATTCACTATTTCATGGAAGTTAAACGCTGTTAAAATGCAGCCTGGATGAAAAACCATTCCTAATATATGAAAGGTGCCAACATTATAGTCTGTCGGAGTGTTTTTCTCAGTTTACAAGTTAATTTGATGTTAGTATTGCAAGCCAAAGTAATGTTTTTGTAAACTTGTAATGTAGTTAAGAACTGAATATGAGTATGGGTAAATTTGGAATATATGAAATGACAGTTTCTCTTGGTCAATTAGGGATTTTTTTGAAAGCATTTTTGTGTGTCTTGGAAGACAATTGCATTACAGAAACTCGTCACAATCTGGACGTGAATTTCACAAAAATGTGATTATCAGAGTAGCTACATGTATCTGATTAAATATATGAAAAACTTATCAGGTCCTCTGTTGCCGAGTGGTGTAAGGTGACCACTTTTCTCTGAGTTGTTGTTTCATGCTCCAGGTCTAAAAACATTATGCTCATAAGTTTACCAGTTAATTGTGGAAGGATGATTGTTTTACTCTGATTCATTCTGAGGTCTTCCTTAACCAATAAAACTGGACATGCCATTTATTTCCTGCCATTTGTTGAAAATGGTGTAAATGTTTTATCCCCATTCGAAATAATCATGACAAAAAAAATCACCATGATATCTCAAGCTTTAAACTTCACAGGTCAGCTGGCCACATAAGTTAAGGATGAAATTATAAATTTTGATGCCTCTGTGTCAAAGGTCAAGATTGATACAACCTTATCTGGTTACAGCTTGTCACCAGAGTATCTAATCACATCATGCAGTTTAAAAACTTTTTTGTTTATTTTCAGATTTTATTATTTGATTTAGAAAAAGCTAAAAATGAATTAAAAGGAGAAAAAACACTGTCAGAAAAAAACAGATAGAATCAAATAAAAAATCATGTGTTTCAACTTTTGTGAGCAAAGTATATCCATTTTCCTTTACACTAGCCATATTTTTAAATCACATCTTAAAATACGGATATGATAAAAACATAAGTTGATGCAATATTTATACATTTTCAGGCCATAACAACCACCAGAGAGAGTCCACGGACTGATGCTGAGAATAAAGATCTGTGTGACCTTGCCCTTCGTGGCCTCCATCTCTTATCTGCCTGGACACAACAAGTCATGGAACTGGTAGGTGTATTCATGTGATTGATCATTGAATATATGTGACCAGGTGTTTGAAACCAAAGAATAGTAAGACTGAAGGTTTTTCAGGGCTCCATAAAGTCTCTATCATCTTGGATATATACATCAAACAAAAACATGTAACGATACAATACATAATTTACAGAATAATGAACAAACAATTATGCCAAAATATCAAAGATTTCATGCAACAAACATACATTACAGATACAGCTTCCAATCAGATATTACTGGTAATATATATATACATGCCTACCAGGTTCATTTTATTCAGTAGTCGCACTGAAATAAATATTACAATCTTTTCAGATTATCTAAGTGAAATTTGTTAACATCTTGTCAGTTTTACTGCCGAAAGAAAAGTGCTTAGGTGATTAACTATGTATATTGAATACATGTACATACTGAGTATACCAACGTCACAATGTAAATAAATGAAACAGACAATAGATTGTCTGTAACAAGGAGGCTCGCACCTATAATTATGATACAATGGACTAGAAAAATAAGCCACAAAATTGGTCACAAATGTAATATAATTCTATCAGATTTGTATATATACGGTCCTATATTATTTCAAGCTTGAATGAAATACAGAAACTGAAAATTCTTGAATCTTAATTATCTGAAATCTGATATTTGAATTATAGCTATAACTTCTGTACAAAAAGTAAAGGAAAGGTCAATTAATTTAAGGAAAGCAATTGAAGCCACATTTACGTGCTTTTGGTAAGTGAATTAAGCTCAGTTTGTACATATTCAAATAATACACATATAATTGTAAATCTTTAAAGAAAAAGTTCTGTTAAAGAATATTTCGAGATATTTTAAGAAAAAATATTTCCTGACTTCATGTTTAGCTTTTATGCAATAACGTCACGTCAGAAAAGTGCTTTTTATTTATACTAATTAATTTTAGCTTGATTGTGATGAAAGCTCAGAGCTTATATGAACCGATCTTAAGTTGAATTCCTGGGCAGAACCAGTACTGAGTGTTGTTTTATGAGAGGCATCGGGTCAATCGGGGGATCAAACCTGCAACCTCTGGCATGAGTGGCCAACACTATCCATTACACTACCTCCCCCCTTAAAATGTAAATATAACATGTATTATTATGTACATTTCAGTATTCCTGGAAGTTGTTAAATCCTACAGATCCTCATCAGAACAACAAATGTCCAGTAGAAGCAGAGGAATATGAAAGGGTAATGAATCTTAACTTTTTAACATTTACATGTTTATTATAAGTAGATTTGATTCAATGTGCTACTTTCAGCAATTGAAATTAGTTTGACCATGTTAAGAATATGAAAGTATTTTGTCCACCTTGCTACACTGTGATCTTGGCTCAGCCATTGTATCTGCTCTTTTAAATTGAAAGGTCAGAATATGGGTCATTGTTGTCTTTGATGAATATTTTACTATAAAATATTATTGTAAAGAATTACCACCTTAGATCATTACTTCAAATTTGATAACACGGGCAGTTGTGTAGTGACAATGATGTCAACCGCTCATGTCTGACATCATAGGTTTAATCCCATGGCAAAGTATTTTAAAAAACAAAACAAAAAAAAGTACCCTTACTGGTTCCTGCCAAGAAAAGAATTAGAGAGTCAGTCATTAAAGGTCAAAGCTTTCTTACAAACATAATTTTTTTCTGTTATGTCAGTCAAAGACAAGTCTGATACACTGATGTCAGTTTTGATATATAGACAGTAATTTGGAGTTTGCTTTCATTTTACCAGTCTACTCGGTACAATTACAACAGCAGTGAAAAGTTTGCCATCATCGAGGTTATCGCCATGATTAAAGGGCTGCAACTGTTGATGCTCCGTATGGAATCTGTTTTCATGGATGCAATTCGAAGGCACATCTATGCAGAGCTACAGGACTTTGTGCAACTGGTGTTGCGAGACCCAGTGCGGAAATCCATCAAAAAGAAAAATGATGTTATCAAAGTGTAAGACTCTGTTGTTTATCATTCTTTTATAATCCATTATTTTGCTTTGTTATTCATTTAGAAACAAAAAATAATTTGTTTTTTATTCATTTTATTGACACCATTTGCAAACAATTTTGATAAATGCTCCATTGCATAAACATTAATGTTCACAACACAGTGAAAAATAAAAAATCAGCATCATTAGACTGGGCTCAAAATCTTCACTAGTTCAAAATCATTGGAAAACAATTGTATGTTTGTGCATCAATTACTTCTTGAGTTATAATATGTCAACAATCTGTCCACAATGTGATTCGATCCATCAAGTCTAAAATGACAGAATTGACTAGAAATATGGAATAATCATCAATTTTTTTGCAATGATTTCTAAGATATTGACCATTTAATGCATTGTAGGATTAAATAAATGACTGCAATATAAAAACCCTAAAAAAAAAAAGAAACAGGAAACCTTGTTTTTGCTTCTACCTCCTTCATCTGTATTTCCAGATTATATTCAGAAAGATAACAGTGTAGTAGCAGGTCTTTAGATTGTTTGAAATCTACAGAAATATTGATGTCCCCCATCTTGTCCCCCATTATTTATTGGTAAAATGTATAAGTCCAGTTCAATAATCAGTGTGACTACCCCATTTACTCTGGAGTTATGGCCCTTGGATTCTTCTTAATTTGATAATCAGTTCCCTATCTAACTTCTTTTAATCCAATCTTCACCAAACTTGGTCACAATGTATACTTTATAAAATATCTTGACAAAGTATGATAATCAGCCCAGTTGCCCCAGCCACTCCAAAGTTATAACTAATTGATGTACATGAATTGTACCCTCTCTAAGTTAGTAATTTTGGTCCAATTTTTATCAAACTTTGTCCAAATATTGATAGAAAAATATGGAGATTAAATACCAACTCAGTCGCCCTAATTTTGGCCTTTTGATAAACATAAAAAACTTTTTGGTGATATACTCTTTCAAACTTTCATAGTTATTGTTCAATCTTCACCAAATTTGGTCACAATGTTTGTTGATAAAATATCTTTGCCAAATTTGATAATCTTATTTTGCGAAATTAGTAAAACTGACATTAAAAATCATGGGCATAATTCATAGGATGGTGATATTTTCTTGTTTCAGTATTATAATGGCTGTACGTAATACTTGTGTGGATTGGCTGCGAGGTGTAGAGCCCCATGAAGACCCTGCAATGAGGGGCAGGAAGGATCCAGAGGAGGGTTTCTTCATCAAGGTGCCCAGGCGTAATGTCGGGCCCTCCACCACTCAGGTACTCATGGCTTTAGATCTTCTTATAAATGCTGTGTTAATGTTGAAATATTTCTGTCAACTAAACACAGTTAACCTTTAAAATCTTACAGTTAATAAAAATGACACACAAGACAAGTCTATTCTAGTTCCAGATCTCTCCAGATTCAGGTCTGGTCCAAATAAAAAAAGTTGTGTGGTGTCTGTCCTTGAGCAAGACATTATTCCGCATATGCTTAGTACTGGTTCTAACCAGGACGACTTAGAGAGTGATTTGCCTAAGTTGTAAGAACTTGTTTCACAACTGAAGTAAAATAAATAAGTTTAAACTTAAAGCAGTTGGGATAGCACACCATAAAGGTTTCATGTGATCCTACACACCATGACTTGTACAATATATTTAATGAAATAAAATGCTACCTCCATTTGTCACACTATCTAATATAGCAATATATTTTGTATAAATTTGAATATAAATGGTATATTTAGTTATCATCTGCCAATGTATATTTATTATAAGAAAACAAGGGTATATATTTTATGCACACTAGGTAAAACTAAATAAGTTTGATGTCACTTGGTATATTGAACTTCTCTTGGTATAGTGAAAAAAGTACACGTAGATGGAAAATTGTGCTTCTGTTAAATGTTCTCCACCATTCTTCGTTCCTTCATGTAAGGTGTAATAATAAAAATATAATGTTAAGCTCATTGTGTAAAGGTGGTAGAATGTCAGACCCGGAACTGTAGTGTGGTTAGTATGAACCTAATCATGACCATCTCTCTTTGAGGTAGAGACTTCATCCATATTTCCTTAACCAATAAAGTGTAACCTCCGTAAACCAGACCACCTCAGGACCAAACCAATAATTTCGGCTTAGAGATATTTCCGGTTTATAGACGTTCAGCTTGTTTTTACTTATAAATCTGATTTCCAGACCAGTTTTATGCCTTTGCACAATGGCCAGGATAACAATTTTAGGGGAATGAGATAATGAATAGTTAAATGAAAAACTTTGATCTTTTAATAAGTTCAATATATATATGTTAAGATGGAGTACATTTTCTACCTAGGAAGTAATAAGAAATGTCCATTTCAGCTGTACATGGTGAGAACGATGTTGGAATCTCTGATTGCAGAAAAGAACACCGGTGGCAAGAAAACTCTTCGGAAGGACATCGACTATCAGCACTTCCTCGCCATTGATAATTTCCACAAGAATTCATTCTTTTGGTCCTACATCCTTAACTTTAATGGTAAATATTGCTGCGTATTATATGAAGTTTTGTTGGGGATGAAGATGAGATAAATGTATTTCTCTTTTGATCTTGGCCGGTCAGTTTGTGCATCCGTCTATGCGTCTGTCCATCAAATTGGTTTCTGTTGAATAACTTCAGAAAGGGTCTATGTGTGTAATAATATAATTCAATTAAAGTTTTGTCAATATCGGTTAATTCTACAAGAAATGTGACCCCCTTTCAACTTAATTTTGGTATCATCTACTAAAATATAGCTGACACATTGCCAGTCTCATCATTTTTAGGTGCAAAGATATAGGTAGGGCTTATTTTTTACAAAACAAATTTTTTTTTTTGTTGAGAGTACAATTTTTTTTAAAGTCTGCCAATCCTCAGTTATACCAAACCTGGTTCTGTATTATTGGAAAAATGTGCAGGGAAAGCCATAGCACAAGAATAACACCCCTTTGTAAATTACATGTACAGGCATAATCACATATTAGAATTTCAAAATTTTATACATATCACTGCTTGTCTTATCTAAGGCATAAACCAGTTTCTTTCTCCATTGATATGAGTAGCATATAGCCATGTCACTGACTTTCTTGTTTGTAAGTCAGATGGGTGCCAAAGTGTTTTAGCCCTATTAATAACATTATAGTAACTATTGACTTGTTACATTAAAGGAGATTACAAGTGCTGTACACAAAATGATCGTACATTGCAAAATATTCGTCTATAAATATACAGTATTTCAAAGGTTTGGTATTTTCAAATTATTTAATTACTGCACCTACCTAATTGCTGTATAATTGTTTGTGGTTGTATCTAAAATTTATTGTTGAATAGTATGATACTATATTATATTACAGTGCATAGAAATACTGTAATTTCCAATTAACAATTTGTTTTGGGACAGTAAAAAAAAACAAAAAAACAAGTACTAGTATTGGTACAGCAAAAATTTTAATTATTTGTTGCTGTCCAAACACATAGAAGAATATTGCATATATGTATGTTGTTGCACTGTTATTTTATGTTAAAGTTGGCATTTCAATTTATTTTATTTCAGAATCTCTACACAACTGCTGTAATCTCTCCCAACTTTGGTACAGAGAGTTTTTCTTAGAAATGACCATGGGGCGACGAATTCAGGTTAGCTTCAGTCTTTCTCTTACCCCTATTTGTACTGAAACTGGCTTATTTCGTAACCACTCTCAGCTAAGGCTAATTAATATAAGAATATAACATGATTTTAAGGTTCAGATAGAATATAAGAACCTAACATGATTTTAAGGATCAGATAGAATATAAAAATCTAACATGGGATTAAGGTTCAGATAGATTATAAGAATCTAACATAATTAAAGGTTCAGATAGAATATAAGAATCTATCATGGGTTTAAGGTTCAGATAGATTATAAGACTCTAACATGGGTTTAAGGTTCAGATAGATTATAACAATCTAAGGTTCAGGTAGAATATAAGAATCTAACATGGGTTTATGGTAATAGATAGATTATAAGAATCTAACATGATTAAAGGTTCAGATAGAATATAAGAATCTAACATGAGTTTAAGGTTTAGATAGATTATAACAATCTAACATGATTTTAAGGTTCAGATAGAATATAAGAATCTAACATGAGTTTAAGGTTCAGATAGAAAATTACAACCCAAGGGATAACAGTTTTGGGGACAATGAGGCCCTGCTAAGTTACCCCAAAATCAATTATCCCTTGGAAAAGAATTTTCTATCTAAACTGAAAAGGTCATGAATAATTATTTAAATTTAATTCATCATCATTTTTATATTTTATGGCCATCTTCACGATGTCAAAACATAATTTACATTTTGTATTTGTTATAAGTCAAGTCATAGATAGTTTCAACATCACAGAACAAGAGTTTATCTCAGCCATAGGGTGAGATAGAAGTATATATCCTACACCAGAAAAGTAACAGATATCCTTATCCAGTATGGTAAAATATATATATATATTGATTCAATATGAGAGAAAGGAATACAAATTATTTTAATGTTTTAACCCTTTACTCCATAGATACGCATTTTCCCGCACCAATCACAGAATGCCTTTGAAAACAGTGCAGGAAGAGTTCAGATTGCTCGTAACAAGCAATCTGAACACTTCCTGCACTGTTTTCCACTCTGTCAGTTAATATAAACATAATTCACCCAATAATTCAAAAGCCTTCTATATCAGGTGTCCAAAGGCGTCTATATTAGAGGTGTCCAACGGCGTCTATATGAAGTAAAGGGTTAAACATACGTATATTTTAGATGTGTTGTAGATGAGTTTTAGCCTTCAAACACATTTCAAGCCTCTGCATATGTCTAGTATAAAAAATGAATAACCAGTGCAAAAAAATACTCTTTTAATTCATTTCACTATTGATGTTTCATACATGTATATTAAAACTTTCAATAGTAATACCATCTAAACTGACCCTATGAATGAAACATTGTTGTTCTATTGTAGTTTCCGATAGAGATGTCAATGCCATGGATACTGACAGATCATATCCTGGAGACTAAAGAACCGTCCATGATGGAGTAAGTGAACCTTTTAGTTTATACTAATTCATTTTAACTCAAAACTTCTCTCGAGTCTGCTTCCTGGGTAGAACAAGTACTGAGCGATGTTAGTTTAAGAGGCATTACATCCAGCTGGGGATTGAACTTGAAACCTCTGGTTTGAGTCGCCAAAACTTTTTCCACTACACTACCGCCCTGGTTTAATGCTTGAAATTTTCATGTTTTCAGAACTTGGTCTCTAGTTTCATCACATGTATGTTGTGTTACATGTCAATCTTGGTTGATTATTATATGTATACACAGGTAATAAAACAGGTGTTAATCAAGACCTTACAGTTAAATGGTTTGCTACATAATTTACAGTGCAGAGGTGTAATAAAGCTATGAAATTGTTTTAATATTAAACTGGTGTAATATCAAAAAGATATCAAAATGCTCTCAAGCTTAAAATGACAAACTACATGTACTTTCAGACTTCCTGAATATATAAATGATGTTGATTTGTCATGGTAAAATGACATGATTTGGAGACATAACGTCATATGATGATTTATTCTCATTCCTTTTAGAGGTGATCTGTTGAATAAATGGTAAATGAACCATTTTTCTGAGTTATATGATAAAAAAAGAATATTACATTTAAGCTCATTTATTATTGAATTTATTAAATTTGTTGGTAAAATGGATAAAATGCTTGGCAGAGCCTTGCATAATATACGACCAACATGTTTGATAAATTCAATAATAAATGAGCACTCAAGTCAGATCCTTTTTATATTAAAAAAACTAAGCTTGCTGTTGTTGGCCATAAAACCACTTACAGAAGCTGTAGACCCTGATAATAAAGGAAGAATCCATATTTTATCTGATAGTATATATAGATGAGACAAACATATATATCATTAAACATTGCAGATATGTGTTGTATCCACTCGATCTTTACAATGACAGTGCCCACTACGCGCTCACGCTGTTTCACCAACAATTCCTGTATGACGAAGTAGAAGCTGAGGTACCTCTTTTTAAAATAAATATTTAACTCTATAGATAGATTTTATAGTGCAACCTGTTTACAACATAAAACATGTGATACAATATTCAAATGTTAAACAGTCTGCCTGCAGAGACTTACAGCACACTATCATTTTAAAAAATCTAGCTCATCCCCAGACTTAGTCTATAGAATTATGCTATATGATTATCAGGTTATGTATGTATTTATTGTTTATGTCATTCCTTGTGACTCAGTTTACAAGATATGACATACATGTGTTGTGTGCTTCCTAGTCTGTATTGTCAGTATAATACAAATACTGCAGTTAATGATCAGGGGTGGGGGCCCTTCCCGGGTATACATTTCCCAAGGTTTGTATAATATTTTCTGAGGATTAACCACAGAGGTTTACAAAAATTTCCGTGGTTTTTATACCAGTTTCTACAGACCCCCTTCCTCCCACCTCCTTGTACAAATTTAAATGTTTTTTTTTCTCAAAATCTTGGAAAATATATACCAGGATCTGTGGCCTGATGGTTTCATGTCCATACAAAGTATCACTTACTTAGTTCCAACCCTACTCATTATTTGCGCGCAGAAGGTGATTCTACTCTGATTCTTGTTATACACCTGAGGTATTTCTCTAAAAAATATACTTGATACCATATTTCACCCATAGTGTAATAAAAATGACAATACCCATACATTATATTTGAGAAATAAGAAATACAAGAACAGAACGTGACCCTTTAGAAAATGAATTTTGCAGATTTAGTAAGAGTTCAATGGCAATGTTTATTTGCAGGTGAACCTGTGTTTTGATCAGTTTGTATACAAACTCAGTGACCAGATATTTGCCTACTACAAACATCTTGCTGCTAGGTAAGTATTTGATATGTAAACAGAACTTTGGTATAAACCAAGATACAATCTGAAATAAATCTACCTAAGAAATGTATGAAAGGTTACAATGGTTAGTAGTTCACAAACAATAATTATACTTTTTTTATCAATCTATGTGCTTGTTATGTATCACAAAATATGTGACAAGATTACTGACAAACTAAAGGTAAATCATGCAGACTTAACAAATGAACTTTAAATTTTTTCACCACTCAGTGCTACTTGAGCTTATAATATTTAAAAAGATTTACACAAGCTTGAAAAGTACTTGAATTTGAATGGAGGGCTTAAAAAGTCCAGGAATTCACTTTAAAAATGCTTGAATAGAGGATATTGTGGTGAAAGCTCTTTGAGAGCAAGAAACATAAAAAAATGTAATCACTTTTATTAAAATGAGTTGTATGGCTTTGAAAGGCTTTAAAAAGTCCTTGAATTTCAAGTTAGGATTTCTATATTAGAAACCATGTTTAAAAAATGCAAATCTGTTGAATAATTTCTTACAGTTAAAACAAAATGTTGTTTTCACAGCTGAATTTTTCTGAAGCCTCATTATGTTAAATAGATATGCATAATAGCAATAGTAATCTGCAGTATTCCTTATGTTGTATTTATTTTATACAGATGCATTTGTTACCCAATGAAGTGATCTTAAAATAACTACTTTTTACAGCATTATGCTTGACAAGAGGTTCCGTGCAGAGTGTGCAAATGCAGGCATTAACATCACCTACCCTACGGCAAACCGGTATGAAACTCTGATGAAGCAAAGACATGTGCAGGTGCTTGGGAGATCTATTGACCTGAACCGTCTGATTGGTCAACGGATCAACGCAGCATTACAGAAATCATTGGATGTGGCAATTTCCAGATTTGAAGGAGGGGATATAACAGGCATTGTGGTAGGTGCTTGAGTTTGATTGTGGTGATTTCTACATGGTGTATGTCATTTGAGAAACAGATATGAAGCATTTAGCTGTAACATGTGTTGTGTATTCAAGGCTGATACCATTTATTGCTCTGTTTAGTGGTTTTCTTTGTATAAACTTATAAAGTAGAAAATAAGGCCTGCATTGGGGTCACGGTCTCTCATTCCTCAGGTAGGGGTTGATGGGTTGGCACTCCCTATTGTTTGTGGAACACTTGGTCCAGTGGTAAGAGTACCAAACCCATGACCCTTTACCATGGTTATGTGTGGTGTTCTTGAACAAGACACTTTATCAGCATATGCTTAGCACTGTCTCTACCCAGGAATATTTGTCCAAGTTATAATAACTTGTCTCACAATCAAGGTAAAATAACTAAGTTTAAATAAAATATTGTTTGGGGTCTAGGGGTGTAAAATTATTTTGTATCCTACACGCGCTGTGGGACTTGTGACTAATAAAATCTACTCGCCCTTATCTATCGATAAGGGGAAAATACTGGAGTGAAATGATAAATACACTATCAAGTACATTTAATAGCAAAACGTTGAAACATGTTTTTGAAGATTTGATTCTTCCAAAAAGTAGTTTGTTATAATAATTTTTTTTTTCCTATTTGGTGGAATAGTCTCACTTTCACTTGCTTCTCTTTGACGAGGATGTGGGATTGATTTCAAGTGTCTTTATATGAGAAAGCTGGCAAATGGTTTGCGGACAGATGCTGGTGCTGCTTTAATTCATTCTGAGGTCTTCCTCCACCAACAAAATTGGATGCCACACATAACCTGTATGTTAAAAATTGCATTAAACACGATCCAAATAAATAAATAAAAAAATTCATAAAGATTTCTTATTCAATGTTAAATGATTGTATTGCAGGAGTTGGAGGGACTGATCGAGTGTAACAGGTTAACTCACAAGCTGATGGTGGAATTCCTCACCTTGAATGAGTTTGATGCCATGCTAAGGGAGGCTAATCACAATGTGTCGGCTCCATATGGAAGGATAACTCTTCATGTTTTCTGGGAACTCAACTACGATTTTCTGCCAAACTACTGCTACAACGCTGCTACAAACAGGTAACCATAGTAATGGGTAACAATATCATAGACAAAGAGATTTCTTGTTTACTGGATAAAGATATCTTCCATTTCACTGATGTGAGATACTTCTGTTTCACTTTAAAGGCAGTGTGTCTGGAAATATTGCTTCTAGTGTCTGAAAAATAAAATAGTTAAAAATGAATAAAAGGTATTTAGTTTTCATTTGTAACTCGGATACTAGTGGTTTTGAATTTCAAATCCACCGAAATTTGACCAAAATATATTTAATCAAGGTGGTGATGACAGAAAATAAATACCACACCTCATTATTTTGGGCTCTTTTTTCAAAATTCAGTGATATGTAACCATTATGGCAGATCAAATTGAAATGTTTGATTGAATATTTAGCGTCATTTTATGCCATTGAGGGTTAACAGACGATCAGCAAAGCAAACAACTATTTCCTAAGATCCTGAATGGTTAACCGATACTCTAGCACATCTCCACAAGTAACTGATAACTTTCCACTTGAATCAGCATTGACAGACAAATGATAATGAAACACAATGTCGCATATCAATCATCACAGAGATTGTTGCCTGGTGATGATTCGAACTCATGACCCCTGGATTGATAGTCAGACTTGTTACTGACTGAGCTCATCAGGCCTGGCAAAAATGGACAAAATAGAAAAAATTGTATATTTTCGGAATCTGGAAAAAGTTAATTGAGTATCAAAAGTGTTAACTTGTATTTTACAAGGACAAGAATATGCTCAGCCTCATAGTTTTGTATTGATATAGGTCCACCTCAGCTGAGTGAGTTGAAGCCATTTTGACTTCTTGTCTGTGTTTTGATTTCTACGGCCATGAAACGCCTTCCTGAAAACCATGTGGGGAAGTAATCGGACAGTGACCAGTAGAGACACGGTGTGTCTAGTACTGGTTAACATTTTACAGGATCCCGCAAACATGGATTAGGTGTATTGTGTTACATAACTGAAATGCTGCTGAAACAAGGTGCATACAAACTAATTATCTTTTGAAGAACTCTTCTGAAAGGGTGCATCAAATTGTCCACAAATTTGAATTGATGCAAGATTTTATTGCAGAAGAGGAATGCAGATTAGTCCAATCACATGTTTTATAATATTAGAATATCTGGGTAAGATATTCCAAAAAAACATTTTGTGGGGCTGTAACATTTTCCTATAAATGTGTATTTTAATGTACTCTTTCTGTTTACACCAATGCATAACTTTAACTTTTAAAAAAGATCAAGGTATATATTATTTGTAGTTCATTTAGTAGGTTCTTAGTTGCGAATGAAAGTTATTGGTGTCAAAATAAGAATGATTGTAGAAATTCAGCAAGTCAAAAGTTAAAGTCAAATGATGAAACTGGGCTGCGTTCAGCATGGTTAAACATGTTTCCTCTGTTTATTAACGCAAAGGGTTACCTAACGAACGAAAAGAAAACAGAAATTGGTCTATTCCGTGTTGTCCCTCAACTTCCCATTAAGTCACATGATTAAACACAAGCAAACTCTTCGCGGATGTGTTTAATCTGTTAGCAAACGTTTAAAGCAAACATGTCGTTCAGTTCACTTCTGTTATCAAACGTCTGCAAACAAATTAAACGTTTAAGTGAACTGTATCCATACAATGTTTAAATCATTGATTTGACTGAGTAGGATCATGAAAAACTGCCTGATAATTTAGAGCTTGCAAGAATTTATTCTACTCTTACTTCAGATTTGTGAAAACCAAGTTGGTGTTTGTGGAGCCAAGCCAAAGAGACAAACCACCGAATCCATCTCATCCATATATATGGGGAACAAAGGTAATATCTTGTGAGGTTATTTGAAATCAATGCTATATAGATCAATGAAATAGATTGAACATATTACTACAGGATTCCACATATTACATGTAATGCCTTAAACATGATATTAGCAGGGGGATGGGGAGGTAGTGTTGTGGATTGTGTGTTGGCCAGAGTTTACAGGTTCGATCCCCAGCATGACTCCATGCAACAAATATAACACTCAGTTCTGGTTGTAACTAGAACACGGACTCGAGAGTGTTTCATATAAACTCTGAACTTTCTTCGCAATTGAGCTAAAATACATTGGTATAAACTAACATGGCATTAAGCCTTGTTCATAAAATATATAAAAAAATAGACTGATGTAAAAAAATATAATATATACATTTATATTTGAAAGAGAAATAATATATTTAAACCAAAGGTTGCCAAGTTATATCAGTGTTAAATGTTTCAGGCTTTAACAACCTCATTTAGCTCGATCTACGGCCAGTACTCCGGGTTTGTTGGTACCTCACATTTCCGTGTGATCTGCCGTCTACTTGGGTACCAGGGTATAGCTGTCGTCGTCGAAGAGCTACTCAAGGTTGTCTCAGAACAAGTGAGTATGAATGAAACCCATTAAGTTTAAAAACAAAAGGAAATAAATGATTTGTATTGTCAAACTTCATATATTTATTAGTTTTTACATTGATGTTCTCTATTTAACATTGTTATTGTATAATTCCTATATTTTTGTATTTTACCTTTTAAGAATAAGAACGTGCAAATCGGAATGTGCTGTAACTTGTCAGTTGAATTGTGAAAATGAAGAACAGCCAATTTTTATATTGTCAATTTGCATAAATCAATCAATGCCTTCATAACAGAATACTATACTATCCTATAATGTAATTAATGAATGAACATACCAAAACTTACAGGCTGGTTTTCGTGTCCTTGTTCTTAAAAGTATAGAACATGAATAATACAATTTAATTATAATAGTGAAAACATACAACACAGATATACATTTGACAATAAGAATGTAAAACATAGGACATAAACATATCAACTAACAACATAGATAATAAGTTTGAATATATGAATTTGAAACAGACAACACAAATGTAAAAAAATGCTAGATATTTAATTAGAACAACATGTGTACAATTTAGCAACAATTTAACAATGGTCAGCCTGCCGTAAATCTTTGTGTTGTGATTCAACTTGAAAGCCTTAATGACATGAGATAATTGATGCCAGCTATAACACAAACATCAAATTATGCATAGAAAATAATAAAGGAGACAATAGACAGAAAGGATAGAGAAACGTGAAATGATAGACCCAGTGTATTTTTTATTGTTTGCATGTTTACTGGAACCAGACTGAGTAAGAATGTGTATTTATCAATTACTTAATATGCGTTTTAAGGAAATCAGTCAAGGGTTACTGAAACGCTTGTAAGTTAGTAATTTACGGTTGGCATGTGCATCTATACATGCAGTATCACAATATTCAGATAATCTTTAAACAAAACTATCGCTAAATGACTACAGATTATTCTTTGTATACATATTCATATTCAGAACACTGAAATAAATAGTATGAAATGCCCAAGTAAACTCCTGTACATGTGTTTGTGCAGCTATTCAAGCTTGCGGAGGACATGCCTGTTTATCAGGTGATTCTTTTACATTTTTCTGACAAGTGGGTGTCCATGTTCCAACGTTGGGAACATGTCTATAACATAAATAATTCCAATTTTGCCATTCACTTCAATATACCATTCAGCAGGTACAAACCAATAGTTACACAAAATGATAAACAGGTTATTGTAAAAAAAATAACTTTAATCTAATTCTCCATTTCTTTATCCTTTCCATATACGTTAAAATTTTGTATTTACAATTCTGCAATGTTATTCATTGTATATTCTTTGACTATATGATCTCAGTCAAGATTTTCTTACCATCTTATCAAAAATGTCCTGATATAAAGTTTTGAAAGAATTGTTTGTATTGGTACAGTAAATTATTTTTTTCTCTTGCCTTTTTCTGTATAATCTATATAAATGGCATTGCAAACAGTCTAGTCTGGCTTAGGTAAGACATTAAGGGCCATGTTGGATTCTTGTTGAACATTTTTTCAATTATTATGATATTTGTGATACCTGGTGATTTCAAAGAACAGTTTTTAAATTTGGATTGTTGATCAAATTTATTTGATATGTTCATCGGGACAACTGTTGAAGTTGTTGATCACACATAATTGATTTGGGCAAATAAAGCAGACAACAAATATTGCATACTGATTGATGGTAACTGTTTTGTTTTTTGTTTACTTTAGTTGAAGGGGCCACTGTTGAAATACACTGCAACACTGATGAAGGTGATGCCGACTAACTGTCGTCTGCTTAGATATGACTACGGATCTCCAGGTATCGTCGCTCATCTTCATGGCTTAAGCTAAACTGATCTATTCCTATCATTAGTTAATTTATTAGTTAAATTACTTAATTTATGTTAAGTTTTTAAATATTTTAGTAGATTTGAGAAAATATTGGGTCTTTATCGTTTTAGCCTTACTGAACTATTCCTATTGCTAGTTGCAAATCATTATCACCGTTTCCACAATTAAGTATCGGGTTTTATCTGGAAAGAATTTATTTACGGAACACAATATTTGTATTTCTGTTGTCTGCCATATTTGCATATAACTTGCACCCACTCCCAACCCCATCTCAAGTGATATTTAAATTTTATACTAGGTCAAATGAAAAAAGATTAGATTTGCTTAATGGAGGAAGATCCAATGAAGAATCTGGCAGTGGCAATTTAAAATGAACGATGGCTAACAGAGACTGCTGTGTGAGGAACATGAACTGCAATAAAAGATAACAATTCCAGATTTATTATATTAATTTTGGGTACTTGTGTGTATTAACAGGTGTGATGGGATACTATCAAGCTCAGCTCTCTGACCTAATTCAGTACCCAGACATGAGAACAGAGGTGTTCCAAATATTCCGAGAGGTTGGGAATGCGATACTATTCTGTATGCTGATAGAGCAGGCACTGGTATGTAATTTGTATGATTTATCATATATGAAAAAGATTGAATGTTGTTTGATGGCATTTTTAACACATCACCCATTATATATGGTTTACCACAATGTCGTTGATGGAGGGAGACCTCAGACTCAATAGAACCACAATCCTTTATCAAGTAGCTTGGTATAGTAACTGACATTCTCTTTGATTTTTAGCTCGCCAGGACGAAGTCCAAGGAGAGCTATTGTCATGACCCCGGCATCGGCATCGTCTGTAAACTCCCAGGTTAAACTTTTGCATTTAAGTTTAAGATATCTATGCAACCACTCATTGGATGTGAATGAAACTTTGCATGTGTATTCACCATCATCAATGGAACACACACACAGACAAGAACCATAACTCTGGATTGCATTTTGGCACAGTTATGGTCCTTTTTGGACTTAGACACCCAGAGGTGAGCTTTGTTGTCTTGTGACAACTCTTGTTTTAAAATTGAGCTGGGCTGTCACCCATATCCTCAGCAGTGAGTGGTTAGCGATCTTGAGACAATGGTTTAGATCACTTAGCCAAGAAGGACTATCCTCATATAGGTAAATTAAACATAAATATTTAGCTAATTTATGTGATGTTTGTTGAGTTGAACTCGGCCACCTAATTGTCATGGGTTAAAGGCTCAAAGGTAGGTACATGTAATTTAAAGCTCACCAGAGCTAAACACTGCAGATGATAGTTTTTTATTACAATTTTTCTATTATCCATCAAATTGCAAACTTTTTCTTCAATTTTCAGTTTAAGAATATTGTGACAATATTATCTCTCAAGCTCTTGAACTAATCTTATCGAAATAACACATCATAGTAATGATGCTCATAGATCCTGATGTTTGCTACAAGTGGAGTGTGCGGTACAGGGGTACAACATCTTGCCCAGGGTTGACAGGTTGTTGGTTCGATCCTCTGCCATAGCTATATAGAGAGCCTTTAACAAGACACTTTATCTGCATATGCTTAGTACTGGTTCTAGCCAGGAAAACTTTGAGTGTGATTTGTTTAAGTTATCTCTCATATACTTGCTACTTTCAGACCCAGGAAGAAGTGTGTGACCTCAAACATGCAGCTCCGTTCCAGAATATCATACCCAAACCCTTCATCCCAGTCAAAGGTTTGCATTGATTTTATTTTTACTTTCTCTGTCCAGATCTTCACTTTGTCCAAGTGTTGTTTCTGAACATTTTACTTCTGATTTATTTTAATTTGACTAGTATTCACTAAGATGGATGCCAGTGCGATAAAAAGTAACAAATTCTCAAAAATCCAAATCATCAAATTTAATTGAAACTACATATTTCATATGTAAACTATATTATTTTCCTTCTTATCATCTTTATAATTTTTTGTTGCAGGAGGATGTTGAATAAGGTGTATTTAAAAGTTGCGAAAGAAAATTCATAAAAAATGACATCTGTCAAATATCTAAATATTCTAAACAATGAAAATGATCAGAACTCTAAAATTTAAAATGTTATAATTTGTGTTGAGAGGTTGTCAAAAATATTTCTTGGGTGAGGGGATTTGTAGTAAGGGCTATTCCATTTATACATACAACCCACCCATGGAAGGCACTTTGAAATTGGACCCTCCCCCTTTATATTTTTAATTCATTTTATCAGACCCCCCATTTTGAAAACCCCTCCCACCTTAGAAGCTTATTATTTTGCCATCCATGGATGGGATGTATGTTTAAATGGAACAGCCCTAATGCCTTTTAAGCCAGAGGTTGTGGGTTTGATTCTAGACTAAAAAAAGCTAAAAAATTACTTGGCAATCAAAGAAGCTGCAATGAATTAGTATACTGTGATACTGACCGTATTGTTTAACTTTTGCAGAAGGAGAGAGCAGAAAGGAGAAGGATCAAGAACTGAAGATGGTGATGAAGAAACTGGAGAGCAAGTATGCAGCCCTACAGGTTGTACCTGTCATAAGTAAACTAGGTAACCAAAAGGTGAGTAAATGTTGCAATGTCCCTCTAGGAAAGTGATTGATTGATTATTTACTGACATTTATTTGCCACCGAAGGCTAACAGATGACCAATTATCCTAACGACTATTTTCTGGGATCCTAAAAGGTTAACCAATACTACAGACCACCCATCTCTGCTAGAAACTGATAACTCAGTCAGCTGTGTGAGACACAATGTCATATATTAATCATCACAGAGACTGTAAGCAGGTTGGGGTTCAAACTAATGACCCCTGGATTGATAGTGAAATGCACTATCGACCAACTCTGGCTAAATATTGAAGGACAGTATCTGTTCTGCTGTTGTTTTATATCCATGTAGTACTCCTGTTCTGATGAGAAAATGGAATCAACATTTGCTATGACCCTTCAAATTAGTTATTCTGTATTCACTGATAGGACTATGGAGTTAATATCGTAGACCAGAAACCATTAATAATTTCTTACTTTTATGTATATTGTTAAGTAATAAACTGTTATATGTGACAGTCTTAAAATAGCATAAACAATCCAAATCACTTTTCTAACCAGTATTCTGTATTCATAATAGCAAGGTGACATTGCTCAAGAGGGTGACCTTCTGACACGTGAGCGATTGTGTTGTGGTCTTTCCATGTTTGAAATCATCCTCACCAGAATCAGGTCCTTTCTTGAAGAACAGATCTGGCACGGCACACCTCCGTCCAATGGCGTGATGAATGTGGATGAGTGCACGGAGTTCCATCGATTATGGAGTGCTGTACAGTTTGTCTTTTGTGTACCTGTCGGAGAAAATGAATTTACTGTTGAGTAAGTAGTATTATTATTTTATAGGTTATAAAAATATCAGCCATTGATTCAGATAACTTTTACCTAGATTCATTCTGAAGTCTTCTTCCACCAATCAAACTTGTTGCCATATGTAACTGGTAATTTATCCAAAATGGTGTTCAGTCCTATTGCATGCTCCCAATCCCTAAATAATTGTAAAATATCTGCACACTGCATTATTGTCCATGCCCATTTAATTAATCCATTTTCTTCCTTGCATTGTTATAAACTTTGTATTAGGACTGCTTAATTATATATAGCCCAAATTGGGATGATTATAATTCAAATGAAGACTCGGATAGGTTCGAAAATGAAACCTAGCAACCTGATATATTGGAATTATCCCCCTTAACAGGGTTATTGTCCCATATTTCAATATGGTAAGCATTTTATTGTGCAGCTCAATGAATTGGTATTTAAGCTAAAACAGTCTAAAATAATTCTGTTTAACAAGCTTTTTTATAAAGAAAAAATGTGTAGCTGAGAAAGATACCTGTACAACAGTACAATATTTCTATTTTTTTATTTTAGAGAATTATTCGGAGAGGGTCTAAACTGGGCTGGATGTTCCCTTATTGTGTTGTTAGGACAACAGAGGAGGTTTGAGGCCCTCGACTTCTGTTATCACATATTGAAGGTCAACAGGGTAGACATGAAGGATGAAAACGTCAAAGGAATTGTAAGTTCCTGTACTTGTAACTCTTGCTAACTGTATAATCATTCTGTTTAACTATAATAAATACAATGTCACTAGTTATATGTTTTGTCAATCATTTCATAATTACTACGTAAATCCTTGCAACAAAGGGAAATAAAGGGTATATGTGTTATATGTTATATATTTTTCTTCGTGTTTAACATTTACCTCAAGGAAAACACTGATATTAAGTTAATTTCTATAATGAGCAAATTATCTTTCATGAAAAATGAAAGCTGGAACTGATATATTTTGCTTTCATTCAGTTGCTTGTAAAATTATATAAATGTTTATATATATAATTATATTCTTTTGTAGTTTCAAAACAAATAAGTACACAGAAAGAGATGTTCTGGATTTACTGATTCGGATCCAAATAAATATTATCTTTTCTTTAACAGACCCTGAAGAAAATGGTAGACCGCATTCGCAAGTTCCAGATACTCAACAATCAAATATTTGCCACTTTGAACAAGTACCTCAAGTCTAGTGACTCAGATGGTCTTCCTGTAGAGCATGTCCGCTGCTTCCAACCACCTATACATCAGTCACTTGCAACAACTATCTGAAGAAATTGTGGATTCAAGATATGAGTCAGTCATGTTTACAGTTAATTAAACCAATATGTCTAAGGTGTACCGAGAATTGACTGAAACCATATGTCTAAGGTGTACCGAGAATTGACTGAAACCATATATCTAAGGTGTACCGAGAATTGACTGAAACCATATGTCTAAGGTGTACCGAGAATTGACTGAAACCACATATTTAAGGTTTGCCCAGTGAATGGTTTGAATTCTGATTGCTTGACATTGTGGTTTTTGTAAAGATGAAGCTGATAACAAAATGTGATTTCATTTTCACCAGCAGGATTTCCATTGTGCTTATAAAGTGTTTAAGTATTTGTATAAAACATGAAGTAGTGATGTAGTTTATAACAGTTTAATGACCAAATGTGATTTCATTTTACAGTGTCAGTCAGATGCAGGAAACAAATAACACTGTAACAATAAAGTAATTAGGTGATTTACAATCACTGTACATGGTCACAAGTGGGCACTAGCAATCTTGGATGAGTTTGATTATCAGATAAATTAAAAATGGGGAACCATTTTTTTTCGGGGGAAGGATAAACTCAATGTCCACCAATGAAATTTAACTATTATTATGCTGAAAACAGGAATTTCTTTTTTATGATTGAAAACAGTGAAATTTCACTGTGTTTTTAATAGCAAAATAATAAAAGATAATTCACTGGGAAATCTCAAATTCACCAGAAAGCATAAAATAAAGCAAGTCTCTTTTTAATAAACTGCCTTTGTATGTTATAACATGAAGACAATAAAAGGGTACACTGTTAGTACTATAATTGGCATTATATACACTGTAATGTATGCATAACAGATAATATATATCAGTGAGGTTAATTGAATGTAATGACTGTAACATATACAGTGTTTTTTTTTGTAATTATTTTATTATATTACAGTTTATACAGTGCAATACAAGCAGTACACAATTATACATACAGTGTATTTCATTGTAAATATAGTTATATACAATAATAATTATTAGTTAGAAATTTATTTGTTAGGCCAAAAGATACTTTAATGATCTGAAAATATGGCGACTTGTATGGTGGCTAAGTTGAGCCCATAGATGAGATTTTGTGATCATTGTGTGTCCATTGTCAGTTTGTCTGTACAGTATAGAACTCCTACTGTAATTAGGTTTGACCAGTGCCAGGCCCAGTTACCTTAATCAGTAGCATGTCTAACAATCAATCCAGGGATCATAAGTTCAAAACCCCGCCGGCGACAGTCTCAGTGATGATTGAAATATGACATTGATTCTCATTGTCATTCCTCTCTCACCTCTCATTCAAATGGGAAAGTTATAAGTTACTTGCAGAGATTGGTGTGCTTAAGTACATTGTATTGGTCAACCTCCCAGGAAAGAGTGATTAGATAACTGGTTATCTGTTAGTGCTCGATGGCATAAAAGTTTAATATTGAAACAAAGTTTTGTCAAGTAGAATGCACTATCATGCATATTGCAAAGCTCTTTTTCAATATCGAAATCTAAGAATTTTTTTTCATGTTAGTGGTGTGTACTACGCATCTAACGGTGCTGAAATTGTTAGTCATTGTAAAATGAACATCACAGAGAATATTTTACAAGTGTACCGCCTTCTACTTAATTACATGTACCTGCCATGAAAACTGTTACCTTCCCTTGGCTCAAGTGCCAGAAATCTTATAATTGTATTGCTATTTAATAATTTATGAAGTCCATTTTGGGAAGTCAAAATTATGTATGAAAGTGTAATTTTTCAATTTGTAAAAACAATACTTTAATATTAATTTTTATTTTATTTTTTTAGCTCGCCGGGACGAAGTCCAAGTAGAGCTATTGCCATGACGTCGGCGTCGTTGTTGGCGTCTGTAGACTCCAAGGTTAAACTTTTGCGTTTAAGTTTAAGATATCTATGCAACCACTCATTGGATTTGAATGAAACTTAGCATGTGTGTTCACCATCATCAATGGCACACACAGACGAACCATAACTCTGGATTGAATTTTGGCACAGTTATGACCCTTTATAGACTTAGACATCCAGAGGCGAGCTTTGTTGTCTTCTGACAACTCTTGTTATATCTTAAAACATCAGCATTTGATTCTTATCAAAACCATATACAGCTCTTGGCACTTTTTTATGCAGATTACACAGATGAAAGGCAAAATCAAATGTGGTCTATAAAAATCATTGCAATGACCTTATATTAGGTGAGTGTTGTCTGGAGATTCAACCTCTTGATCAGTCTTAATTTATGTATGGTTACTTATTAATCATTTTCAATATTATATTTGAAATTATATTCTACATCTTATCATTGATGTAATTTAGGAGTACAAAATCATGAGTTTATTATTTAGATCCCATGTTATATATATGGACCATGATCCCGTGTAGAGAATATAACCATTCTTTATCATTTATCCCAGAATAAGAACAAGATTGTCTAACTAACATATACTGAACAGAACAGCTAACCCGCCACCTGACAAACTGTACAGAACAGCTAACTCACCACCTGACATACTGAACAGAACAGCTAACCCGCCACCTGACATATACTGAACAGAACAGCTAACCCTCCACCTGACATATACTGAACAGAACAGCTAACCCTCCACCTGACATATACTGAACAGAACAGTTAACCCTCCACCTGACATACTGACCAGAACAGCTTACCCTCCACCTGACATATACTGAACAGAACAGCTAACCCTCCTCCTAACATATACTGAACAGAACAGCTAACCTGCCACCTGACATATACTGAACAGAACAGCTAACCCACCACCTGACATATACTGAACAGAACAGCTAACCCACCACCTGACATATACTGAACAGAACAGCTAACCCTCCTCCTAACATATACTGAACAGAACAGCTAACCCACCAGCTGACATATACTGACCAGAACAGCTAACCCACCACCTGACATATACTGAACAGAACGGCTCACCCACCACCTGACATATATTGAACAGAACAGCTAACCCTCCACCTGACATATACTGACCAGAACAGCTAACCCTCCACCTGACATATACTGAACAGAAGAGCTAACCCTCCTCCTGACATATACTGAACAGAACAGCTAACCCACCACCTGACATATACTGAACAGAACAGCTTACCCTCCACCTGACATATACTGAACAGAATAGCTAACCTACCACCTGACATATACTGAATAGAACAGCTAACCCTCCACCTGACATATACTGACTAGAACAGCTAACCCTCCACCTGACATATACTGAACAGAACAGTTAACCCTCCACCTGACATATACTGAACAGAACAGCTAACCCTCCACCTGACATTTACATATTTTCTCAAAAAGCATCAAAGCAATTTCCTTGAAATTTAGACTTGAAAAGAAGGAACATTGGGCTACGTAAAATACTTGTATGTCAATGTCATATACACATTTTAATTGCACTTCTCCAATTTTTGACGAAAATAATAGAAATACAAAAGTGGTGGGTTAGCTGTTCTGTTCAGCATATATTTATTTTCAGTGCAGGAGGCCAAAGTAGCTCAGCTTTACTTTATAAGAAGCATTTTATCCACTCTGCCCATATATAGCCACTTTTTTACTTAACATGTTAACTTCTGGAAGTCTTAAAATGCTGATTCAACTTAAACTTTGTTACAATGTTTCCTTGGGTGTGTGTCTTTGTTACAATGTTTCCTTGGGTGTGTGTCTTTGTTACAATGTTTCCTTGGGTGCGTGTCTTTCCAAATTTGGTTTTAAGTGTTACTGCACCTTTTGACCAAATAATAATTATGACCTCCCATATTTAGATAAACATTGACAAAACATTAGATGCATGTCTTCAAAACTTCTTCATTCTCATCATATTAAATAAGCACGTTCCGGGAGTTTGATATATCTATTGATGTGGATGTCAACTTTAATGGGGATTGCCAACTTTAATAAGAATTGCCATCTTTAATGGGGATTGCCAACTTTAATAAGAATTGCCAACTTTAATGGGGATTGCCAACTTTAATAAGAATTGCCAACTTAAATGGGGATTGCCAAACATACATTTCCACTATTTGTTTAAAAAGAGAAAATGATTTTACTTATAGAAATATTTAGATAAAAAAAATTTTTTTTTTGGAAATAAATGTTTGAAATAGCTCTTAATTACGCACATATGTACACAAACTTTATATGAATAATAACAATTTAGTAAAATTTTCATTCAATTTGGTCATTGTACATAGAATGATATTTGTATAATAAAGTCTCGGACAAAGATATGTCTCTGATCACTTGCACACATTTAACCTTTCAGACTTAAAATGATGTTGTTGCAAAACATCAAAGCTCAATGTCTTGTCTAGCAGTGTAGATGAGATGCAACAAAACATAGTTTCGTATTAACTTTAATTGCTTACATGGTAAATGCATGCTTGCTCATAGAAGTTTAATTTGAATTTTGATGTAATGAGCTACTAATATTTTGCCTGTAGTAACACTGGCTAGTTCTTAATTAAGGTGGTAGAATAAAAATGAACCCTGTTGGAAAGTAGAGAAACCTTGAAACCCTTAAAGGGAGTATATTGGCATTAACTCTCAATATGGTGCAATAAATAAACATTACAAATACAAAGATGTACATAAAACGTACACATTTATGAATGCAAGGTATATATTGCCGCTTTAATACATGCATTTGTTTTCAGAAGCTATATCCTTTGATTTGTTTACCTTTCCATTTTGAACAAACTGCCTTTGGTATTCTGATCAACCATCGTAAACCACGACAGTGTAAATATTTGTGTACAGATGCACATACATGTTCATTTTCAACTTCAATGTATAGTGTGCCAATATAATCTCTTTAATGTCTCTTTGTCTATTTGTTCTGTATTTAGCAACATAATGATCTTCACTATAAAAGTGTCTAATAATATTTATTGGAAATAAACAAATTTATAAATATAGTCTTGCTTATATTGTTTTTGTTTTCTAGTACCATATTGCTTTATTGTTTTATAATAACAAAAATGACAGATTTTATTTCTGATGTGGTCACCTGGTAAAAAAGGCTCAAGATGAGCTCCAAAGGTCCAAGATGAGCTCTAAAGGCCCAATAGAAGCTCCAAATGCCCAATGTGAGCTCCAAAGGCTAAAGATGAGCTCCAAATGCCTAAGATGAGCTCCAAATGCTCAAGATGAGCTCAAAATGCTCAATATGAGCTCCAAAAGTCCAATATGAGCTCCAAAGGCTCAAGCTGGGCTCTCAAGATAAGCTCCAAATGCTCAAGATGAGCTCCAAAGGCTTAAGCTGGGCTCAATATAAGCTCCAAAGGCTCAAGATGAGCTATTTAGGGTTAAGAGCGGCTCAAGATAAGCTCCAAAGGCTCAAGATAAGCTCCAAAGACCCAATATGAGCTCCAAAGGGTCAAGATGATATCCAAAGGTCCAATATGAGCGTTCCAAAGGCTAAAATGGGCTCTCAAGATAAACTAAGCTAGAAAGGCTCAAGATGAGCTCCAAAGGCTCAAGATAAGCTCCAAAGGCTCAAGACGAGCTCCAAAGGCTTAAGATGTGCTCAACGGCTCAATATTAGCTCCAAGGACTCAATATTAGCCCCAAAAGCTCAAGGTGAGCGAGTCTAATCATTATGTGTCCATAATTCATTTGTCCTTTAATTTGTATGGTTATCTGTAGTTTTCACCAAAATTGCACAGTAATTATATTACCATGAGATTTTCTTCAAGTGACCAAATTGTGTACACTGCAGCAATCACATTCAGTACTGGATCTTTATCAAACTGAAACTGAAACTCCTACAGTAGTTACATTACAACACCATCTTGTACATGCTTTCGAAAAATGTGTGTGTGAGTGTGCGTGCGTGCGTGCGTGTGTAACATCCTTTGAGTAAACTGCACTATTAGGTTTAAACATTAGCTAGTCATATAATTATAATGATAACATTTATGACATAAAAAATGTACTTTTGGCCATGTGTATAAAGCTAACTTTATATGCGTTGGACATTAATTAGACGGCCAGCATTATCAAATTTTCCCGACATTTGTTTGCTCTGTTTATAGAGATAAGTGTTCGAATTTATTTATCATCAAACTAGTAAATATTAGGAAAACATTCATTCACAAGTACGGTTTCCAGGTGAGATTGGAGTCACTACACTGATCTTTGCAGATGGGTAGGATTACTTCAAATGAGCGGCATGCCTGTTTTATGTCATTTTCTTTAGCACGTGTACAACATGAAAGTGTTCACAAGTGTTTTTTTTTTGTCACACTGTATCTAAAAGTTTCAACATTAAAAGCGGCACCATTTATCGTTACAACGTGCGACATTTGCGTATGCAAGCTTAAAACTACAGATGTATTTTGTTTTTCAGTAACTGTTGCGAAGATAAGATAAGTTTATTTCCTCTAATGGTTTAGGAGAGCATCCAATGGTATAGGAGAGCATAAACATTTACATTTTTAAATGACAGAACATATACAATTAAAAAACAACAACATAGTATTATTTTATAAATATTGTATGCGAAGAGGTTCAAAGATTGTATTTGCAATATTTTGAACAAAAAGCCAACAATCCGCAACTCTAATGCAATAATAAAATTCACTGCAATATTAGTGCATGGGAATAAACAATAATGAGACCACAAAACCCCCGATGGACATTTTCAGCACAGTTATTTCTTAATTGTTCAGCAATTAGAAGACTGTTCTGTTTAAATTCAATCGCAGCTCCCGGAGTTCTTTAAGTATTTATATATCACAAAGTGTAATTGCCATGGACGTGGTGAACCTTTGATAAGCATGGGAAAAAGTTCACAAACTGAATGTTCTTCAAATATTTCAATGTTTCCCATGATTTGATAAATCAACTAGTTTGAACAGAAACACAACATTTTAACTACGAATCACAGAAGTGTTATCCATTTCAAATCCATTTTCCCTTATTTCTTACTTTAAAAAGGGATATAAATTAGAAAAGTGTATCATAAAAATAACTGTTAAATTACACTTTCTTCATATTTTTGCATTTGAAAAAAAAATACCAATCGAAATAACCGTCTCTTCTTTTGACACCAAAATTCACAACAATTTGGATTTTTAAACACGTCATATTTGAAACCATTTGAGAAGTGAAAGTCTCTTCTTTTGACACCAAAATTCACAACAATTTGGATTTTTAAACACGTCATATTTGAAACCATTTGAGAAGTGAAAGTGTGCCTTTGAGTATTTAGAAAATCAACAAACAGTTTAGTTTTTCTAAGAACACATATGTATATTCACGCTTTTCAATAAACGGATGCCTTTCAGTAATTTCAAAAACACAAACATGAATATTTGAAATTTGCTTAATTGACATTAAAAATCAAAATTAAACAAAATTTCAAACCGTATGACCATCAATTAAGTGATTGTCATCTAAGAGCTCACTGTATTCAATTATTATTTTTTTCTGATTATCGATGAAATTGATTCAACAAAGTCAACAGGAACTAAACTCATCAATATTTTGAGTCTGAGATTTAGACTCGGACTCAAATTGTCAAAATTTAAAAATTCAATAATATCTGTTAGACAAGCAAAAAACTATAGTAATTGGCAGAAACATGTAGTTTTAATATTTACTTAACAAAAAATGTTGCATGATCACATTAGTTACCAATACTTGTATGTTTACAGGGTTTTACAAAAAATGAAAGAATTTTGATCTGAGTCTGCAATTATTAATGAATTTATTTAAAACAAGAATCTGTTTCAGTCACGTCTAGTCATACACTAACCGTGATCGAGACTTCGTATGTGTATTCGCTACACTACTAGTCATACACTGTCCGTGAACGAGACTTCGTATGTGTTTTTGCCACACTACTAGTCATACGCTATCCATGTTGAGACTTTGTATGTGTATTCGCTACACTTATAGTCATACACTGTCCGTGAACGAGACTTCGTATGTGTTTTTGCCACACTACTAGTCATACGCTATCCATGTTGAGACTTTGTATGTGTATTCGCCACACTACTAGTCATACACTGTCCGTGAACGAGACTTCATATGTGTATTTGTCACACTACTAGTCATTTGCTATCCATGAATGAGACTTTATATGTGTATTCGCTACACTTATAGTCATACACTGTCCGTGAACGAGACTTCGTATGTGTTTTTGCCACACTACTAGTCATACGCTATCCATGTTGAGACTTTGTATGTGTATTCGCCACACTACTAGTCATACACTGTCTGTGAACGAGACTTCATATGTGTATTTGCCACACTACTAGTCATACACTGTCTGTGAACGGGACTTCATATGTGTATTTGTCACACTACTAGTCATACACTGTCTGTGAACGGGACTTCATATGTGTATTTGCCACACTACTAGTCATACACTGTCTGTGAACGGGACTTCATATGTGTATTTGTCACACTACTAGTCATTTGCTATCCATGAATGAGACTTCATATGTGTATTCACCACACTACTAGTCATACACTGTCCATGAACGAGACTTCGTATGTGTATTTGTCACACTACTAGTCATACGCTATCCATGATTGAGACTTCATATGTGTTTTCGCCACACTACAAGTCATACACTAACCGTGATCGAGACTTCATATGTGTATTCGCTACACTACTAGTCATACACTGTCCGTGAACGAGATTTCGTTTGTGTATTCGCTACACTACTAGTCATACACTAACCGTGATCGAGACTTCATGTGTATTTGCCACACTGCTAGTCATGCACTGTCAATGAACGAGACTTCATATGTGTATTCACTACACTACTAGTCATACACTGTCCGTGAACGAGATTTTGTATGTGTATTTGCTACACTACTAGTCATACACTACCCGTGATCAGGACATCGTATATGTGTATTCACCACACTATTAGTCATACGCTATCCATGATCGAAACTTCGTATGTGTATTTCCTACACTACTAATCATACATTGTCCGTGAACGAGATTTTGTATGTGTATTCTCCACATTGCTAGTCATACCCTACCTATGATCGAGACATTGTATGTGTACTCGACCCACTACTAGTCATACGCTACCCGTGATCGAGACTTTGTATGTGTATTTGCCACATTACTAGTCATACGTTACCCGTGATCGAGACTTTGTATGTGTATTTGCCACATTACTAGTCACACGCTACCCGTGATCGAGACTTTGTATGTGTATTCGCCACACTACTAGTCATACACTGTCCGGGATCGAGACTTCATATGTGTATTCGCCACAATTCTAGTCATACACTACCCATGATCGAGACATCATATATGTGTATTCGCCACACTTATAGTCATACACTACCCGTGATCGAGACTTCGTATGTGTATTCGCCACACTACCAGTCATACACTGTCCGTGAACGAGACTTCGTATGTATATTCGCCACACTACTAGTCAGACACTGTCTGTGAACAAGATTTCGTATGTGTATTCGCCACACTGCTAGTCATACAATACCCATGATCGAGACATGTATACAGACTTCTACTACTTGTAATGTACATGAAGTATAATTAAACTATTTCTTCAGACCTCTCACAATGAATAAGCAAAAGCAATTAGATTCAACTAAAGAATATTATCTTGCTTTAATCTCCCGCCGACATGAAAACACAAAAACACGACAAATAGAGGGTCGCAACACGACATATTCATACCACACGACAAATAGTTATTACGATTTTTCCACCTGTTATCGATACGACATGGCAGAAATTAGCCACCGTACTAATCGCATGTTTTGTTCATTACACAGAACAGAAAGATAGGACTAATGTCCAGCATATCAATTGGTGCCAATGTTCGATTGGATACACAAGATGATATGTCACTTATTCGTGTTTCCAATGAACGATCGTTATTTTTATAAAAAGATCAAGAATTGTTTAGAGGACATTGGCGTAGGAGCGTTTCAATTATTGGGGAAGGGGGCAACCTGAGGAGAGAGTGTATGAGGATGTACTTCCAGGGCCCAAAGTATTATATTGAACCTGGATATTGTGGGAGGCCCGATCCCCCTTGCCCCCCCCCCCCCCCCACACACACAACCCTCGGTCCCTACGCCTATGAGGATGGTCATTCTTGCAACAGTTGGCGACCTAAAATAACACTCCTCTCACTCCCTAGTATGTTGATAATTTTTATCTTTAACGAAAAGTCATTAATATTCAACAACCACCAGCCATTGAAGACAGTTAAATAAAACGCAAACATAAAAAATATATACATTATAATATATGGCCCCAATAGTACACCATAATATACCTATATTGGGCGTGACATTTTATCGGATTTTGTACAGGTAAAACACACCTGGATACGACCACTAATTATCACTTCATGTATAAGGTGTTCAGTTTGTATTCACTCTCCAACTTTGGACGGACATTTGAGGGGTTTTCGGAAAGTAATGGGACAACCGTTTTACAACAGTTGAACAAGCTGTATACTACTGTACACTGATGCAAACTAAACGTAACTAGGCTTTTTTCCGGGCGTATATATATATTGCCATATTGACAATTGATGTCGCTAAAGTTTACAGGCATACAACAAACATTTCTACGTCAAAGCTGAGCAGCATTCGGAACATAGCGCCGAGTTTCGAATGATAACGGAAATGGACGAGTATGTATGACTAAGGTTCAGGTCAAATTATCGTACCTAGGACCCTCTCCCCAACATCCTCTCCCCAAAACAATTGTTTTTATGTATCTTATATGATTATTATTCATTTAAAAATGAACTTATAATCATATAAAACACATAGATACATTTTGTTTTTGGTGGGAGGGGAAGGTCTTTCTACTTTGACCTGTGGACTAACGTTACTTTTACAACCAAAGGACATAAATCGAGGCACTGTACTATTTGTATAAAGCATAGGAGTGCAGCTCCTCGCAGGGATAATATACTCTCTGTAATTAACACACACCAAAGAACTGCATCTTTATATGGTGTATATTGGAACTGCTTCGTTATGTTATCTAAAAATATTCTCCTGTGTAACTGAGTTTCTTCCCCATAAATGGAACCATGAGCGTTTTTTATGTATTCGTAAATAAAGTACATGTTCGAAGGTTAAATGGAAGACTGACGTGTTCAAATGAGTTTTCTCGTTTTACAAGACACATATTCGTCATTATTGTTACGTAACGCATTGAATTTTGTTATACCACACAAATACATACATACAGTCTATGGGGCGGTAGCGTAATGGACAAAGTGTTGGCCGCTCACGCCAGAGGTTGCATGTTCGATCCACAGCTCGGCCCGATGCCTCTCATAAAACAACACCCAGTACTGGTTCTACCCAGGAACTTTTATCGCAATCGAGCTAAAACAAATTAGTATAAACTAAGACTACAAACTTCTCTATTATTATTATTATTACTACTACTATTATTTTTTAACGGCAATTTAGCTGGATGTTCCAAGTCATCAATATGTTTCTCTGCCGTTTTACTTTTTTAAATGCCATTTAGTAATTCCACGTGGCATCAAATATTCGATTACATGGTACCTCTTCTTGATATATACGATATCAAGTATTCAAAATGGATATGATCTTTTCTAATATAGCATATAAACGTCTTATCATATGTACAATCATACAATACAGTTTATAAAACATATTATATGTCACAACATATGCCATTCTATATAAGAATTATAAGACACGATGTCCTCATAGTACCCTTAATAAATACATTTTTTAAAGTATGTAACATCAGTGATCTATCTACATATATGTTATAAAGTCTTAGGTTACATAATGTTCTCCATGTTAAGTGAAATACGTTATCAGAATGTGTAGCGTCACGTAATATTCCTTTTTTTATTTTTATATTCATTCCAAATCACACACAGTAGTTGATGATATCACGTTTTCGTTTATGCAATATAACATATTCATATATAATATATATATATATAGGTATGTGTAATATCGGATTTCAGGCGGTAACAGTCGGCATCATCATTGTCCCAGCAATATTGTGATTGTACCAACGTCCACAGTATCTTTCTCAGTATTTACTCTTTAGTGGCGATCATATCAAATTAATACATTTGATCGATATGTTTCACGTGACAATGTCGGATCCGGTTAGCTCAGTCGGTAGCGCGTCTGACTGTAAATGCACGTGTCATGAATTCGAATCCTCCGTTTGAATCTCCGCCCGGTCAGTCTCCATGATGATTGATATGCGAAATTGCGTATGAGTGTCACGCGTCTTTCATCACAGTTTCAAATAGTTATTCTGCCAGCTAGCTAGGATCCCAGGAAAGAATAATTAGGTTGAAACTGATCGCCTGTCAGTGCTCGATGGCATACAATCACGCTAAACATTCAAACGAACAAAAGATGTGTAACTAACGTAACACAGCGTAATAACACTGCTCGTGCTGAGATGAAGCAACTGATTTTTTTCATTATTATAGAGGTAATATATATTTGTTCAGAATACACTTCTTTCTATTTTTTACAGAAGTTTCGAATGATCTATCAAAATCTATGAAGGTCGCCCCGTTACTTTTTGGACAACCCTCAGTCCTTAAAATTGCCATGTTTACGTTACTCAAATTTGATTATATTGTGTGTTTTTCGCACCTTTTGGCAAAATACAATAGAATTTAAACCATGTGACCAAATTTTGAGCGACTTGGGGGAAATTTGATGATAATTTCACCAGTCGTCGCATTCGCTTCGACTCGCTAAGACGCACTTTCTAATTTTCTCAGTTCTCTAAGAATTTCAGAAACTCGTGATGGCATCCTTCGTTTCGGCTGTTGTGGGTTTGGTGAAGACTGTGGTTTCGTCGTGTGTTTCCATGGTGGAGCGTGTGATGGGCGCTGTGTTTGGTCGTGGCAGTCCACCTCCGGTTCCAGAGGTGAGTGATAAAACCTTTTTTTTCTATTATTTCTATTAAATATTGATATTTCTTATCATATTAAAATATTGATATATTGCAAAAATACCAGTACCATGTGTGGTATCGTTTGGCATTCTTGAACTAAATGTGTTCGACTACACAATGTTATGAATAAAAAACGCGCCAATTTTGAAAAGAGTAATTAACACTTTACTCTAAAATGAACAAATGAAGTAGATCTACTTCTTTGCGGAATCAGTGACTTGGTTACATTATGTATAGGTTATGACTCTAACGAAATACTCCTTTCTTGTATTACTTCAAGCGATATTAACATATTTTAAACAAAGATGCATTGTATGATTTTGTGTGTTGTGTATTATATAATTCTAGTTTGTACGCAATACTAAAATGCGTTTAGCACCGTTAACTGCAAATACGTTTTTGGTCTGTCTGGTTTCCAAGGTTTATTGCTAATTTGAAGTTAAGCCAGTATCCAGAAAAATATGTTTTACTGTTTGACCGAACTGAACGCACGCCTATTCCTCCAGTATTATTATCGCCGAGGTAGACCGATTTCATTAGATATCACGTGCTTTGTGTGCAAGGCCGGAGCTTTCCACGTCGCGACTGAATAACGTGAGTAATAATTGTGTGTGTTACAAAGGAAATTCATACCTAGTGGGTTTGGTAGTGTATAATGGTTTGTATATTTGTTAGTCTTTGCTTTAAAAAGGTCATGAAGCCATCATTTTAATGGCAGACTGTTGCAGGCGGCTGAATTTAAACACGAATGCAGTTTTAAATATAATAAGAGTAAATATTCCATAGCTACAGTGTCAACAATTTCTGTCATACTGCGACTCTGCTAGGGACAGTATTCTGAGGAAGCTACTCGAGTACTCTAGATCTAGTACACTATTTTTAAGTATTTGGTATGACCCGGCCATGGATCGAACCCACAACCTTCCCATTTGAGATGGACGCTCTACCCCAAGACCACCGATGCGGTCTGTTTTCCTGTTGAATCCATCTAACATTAATTGTGACTTTTAAAAATTTAATTATGTTTCTCTAGTATTTTGTGTATGCAAGAACTAATCTACAAAATATAGGGCAACCAGGTTATTGTGTAAATCATTTATGTAGGAGTTGGTTTCAATTAATTTGACATTGTGTGGGAGATTGGCATTGATCAATGACATTGTATGTAATTTTATAAATTTTAATTGCAGATGTCTGTGGTTGCGGTTCCACTTGTGGTGTCGTCGTCGTCGGTTGCCGTTTCGTCTCCCGTCGCCTCGTCTGTGGTTCCTGTGGTCGCTGTGGTGTCTCCGTCGCCGGCTGGAGAGCTGTTTGGGAGGATTCGCTGTGCAACTCAGGCTCAGGAGGTAAGTACAAAGACAGTTTCAACACCATATCTGAATGTTTTACTTTCAGGGGTGAAAAATTCTGCAAACTGATAGCTTTGGGATTTTATATTTAAATGCTTCAAAAATACAAAAATGAAAGAAGTTTCTTAAATTTATCTGCCCAACACAAAACATAAGAACTTGAATAGGATTGATCAAATGGAATTTTACACCCCTGCCATTGTCAATAAAAATTGCAGCTCTGCTGAGTCAAAGACTCAATGTGAGCTTTTCTGATCACTGGGTGCCTGTTATATAAAATGTTACATTACAGTATTCTGTATATTTGGATATTGTTGGTTTTGTTTGTTTACTGTCCAAATTCAACCAGAATCCGTGATTATGCATTTACATTAGTAGTTGATGTTTAGACACTGACCAGACTGCTAACTGTTTGAGGTTGTTATGGGTTTACACATTGTTTGTAGATAGTAGTTAGTTGATGTTTAGAAACTGGTCAGATTGCCAATTATTCGAGGTTATTATGGGTTTACATTGTTTTTAAATAGTAGTTAGTTGATGTTTAGAAACTGGTCAGATTGCCAGCTATTTGAGGTTATTATGGGTTTACATTGTTTGTGAATAGTAGTTAGTTGATGTTTAGAAAGTGGTCAGATTGCCAACTTTTTGACATTATTATGGGTTTACATCGTTTGTAAATAGTAGTAAGTTGATGTTTAGAAACTGGTCAGATTGCCAACTATTCGAGGTTATTATAGGTTTACATTGTTTGTGAATAGTAGTTAATTGATGTTTAGAAAGTGGTCATATTGCCAAATATTCGACGTTATTATGGGTTTACATTGTGTGTAAATAGTACAGTTGATGTTCAGACACTGATTTGTGAATAGTACAATAAGTTGATGTAAAGAAACTGGTGAGACTGCCAACTTTCTGAGGTTATTATGGGTTAACATTGTGTGTTAAAAGTGCAGCTAGTTGATGTTGAGAAACTGGTCAGACTGCCAAATATTTTAGATTGTTATTCATTTAAATTCTTTGTTTATAATACAGTCAGTTGAATTTTAGACTTTGGTCAGACTGCCAACTGTTTGAGGTTGTTATGGGTTAACATTGTTTGTTAACAGTACAGTTAGTTGATGTTTAGAAACTGGCCAGACTGCCAACTATTTGAGTTTATTATGGGATTACATTGTTTACAAATAGTACAGTTTGTTCATGTTTAGATACTGATCAGACTGCCTTCTCTTTGAGGTTGTCATGAGTTTACATTGTGTGTAAATAGTACAGTTAGTTGATTTTTACACACTGATCAGTCTGCCAACTGTTTGAGGTTATTATGTGTTTACATTGATTGTAAATAGTACATTTAATTGATGTTTAGAAACTGGTCAGACTACCAACTGTTTAAGGTTGTTATGAGTTAATATTGTTTGTAAATAGTATTTAGTTGATGTTTAGAAACTGGTCAGACTGCCAACTATTTTTGGTTAACATTGTTTGTAAATAACAGTAAGTTGATGTTTAGATATTGACCAGACTGTCAACTTTTTGAGGTTATTATGGGTTAACATTGTTTGTAAATAGTACAGTTAGTTGATGTTTATATATTGATCAGACAACCAACTATTTGAGGTTATTATGGGTTAACATTGTTTGTAAATGGTACAGCTAGTTGATGTTTAGATATTGATCAGACTGCCAACTATTTGAGGTTATTATGGGTTAACATGGTTTGTAAATAGTACAAATAGTTGATGTTTAGATTTTGATCAGACTGCCAGCTATTTGAATTTATTATGGGTTAACATTGTTTGTAAATGGTACAGATAGTTGATGTTTAGATATTGACCAGACTACCAACTATTTGAGGTGACTCTGGGTTTACATTTTAAATGGTACAGATAGTTGATGTTTAGATATTGACAAGACTACCAACTATTAGAGGTGATTATGGGTTAACATGGTTTGTTAATGGTACATATAGTTGATGCTTATATATTGACCAGACTACCAACTATTTGAGGTTATTATTGGTTAAAATGGTTTGTTAATGGTACATATAGTTGATGCTTAGATATTGATCAGACTACCAACTATTTGAGGTGATTCTGGGTTTACATTGTTTGTAAATGGTACAGCTAGATGATGTTTAGATATTGACCAGACTACCAACTATTTGAGGTGATTATGGGTTAACATTGTTTGTAAATTGTACAGATAGTTGATGCTTATATATTGGCCAGACTACCAACTATTTGAGGTTATTATGGGTTATCATGGTTTGTTAATGGTACAGATAGTTGATGCTTATATATTGGCCAGACTACCAACTATTTGAGGTGATTATGGGTTAACATTGTTTGTAAATTGTACAGATAGTTGATGCTTATATATTGGCCAGACTACCAAATATTTGAGGTTATTATGAGTTAACATGGTTTGTAAATGGTATAGGTAGTTGATGCTTAGATATTGGTCAGACTACCAACTATTTGAGGTTATTATGGGTTAACATGGTTTGTAAATGGTCCAGATAGTTGATGCTTAGATATTGATCAGACTACCAACTATTTGAGGTTATTATGGGTTAACATTTTTTGTAAATGGTACAGATAGTTGATGTTTAGATATTGATCAGACTACCAACTATTTGAGATTATTATGGGTTAACATTGTTTGTAAATGGTACAGATAGTTGATGTTTAGATATTGATCAGACTACCAACTATTTGAGGTTATTATGGGTTAACATGGTTTGTAAATGTACAGATATTGATGTATAGATATTGATCAGACTACCAACTATTTGAGGTTATTATGGGTTAACATGGTTTGTAAATGGTACAGATAGTTGATGTTTAGATATTGATCAGACTACCAACTATTTGAGATTATTATGGGTTAACAATGTTTGTAAATGGTACAGATAGTTGATGTTTAGATATTGACCAGATTTCCAACTATTTGAGGTTATTATGGGTTTACATTATTTGTGAATAGTACAGTTAGTTGATGTTTAGATATTGACCAGACTGCTATCTATTTGAGGTGATTATGGGTTTACATTGTAAGTGGAACAGTTAGTTGATGTTTAAATATTGACCAGACTTCTATCTATTTGAGGTTATTATGGGTTTACATTGTTTGTAAGTGATACAGTTAGTTGATGTTTAAATATTGACCAGACTTCTTTCTATTTGAAGGTATTATGGGTTTACATTGTTTGTAAGTGGCACAGTTAGTTGATGTTTAAATATTGACCAGACTTCTTTCAATTGGAAGGTACTATGGGTTTACATTGTAACTGGTACAGCTAGTTGATGTTTAGATATTGATCAGGCTACCAACTATTTGAGGTTTTTATAGGTTTACATTGTTTGTAAATGGTCCAGATAGTTGATGTTTAGATATTGATCAGACTACCAACTATTTGAGGTGATTCTGGGTTTACATTGTTTGTTAATGGTACAGTTAGTTGAAGTTTAGATATTGGCCAGACTTCTATCTATTTGAGATGATTATGGGTTTACATTGTTTGTAAATAGTACAGTAAGTTGATGTTTAGATATTGACCAGACTTCCGTCTTCTTGAGGTTATTATGGGTTTACATTGTTTGTAAATGGTACAGTTAGCTGATGATTAGATATTGATCAGACTACCATCTACTTGAGGTTATTATGGGTTTTCATTGTTTGTAAATGGTACAGTTAGTTGATGTTTAGATATTGATCAGACTACCAACTATTTGAGGTTATTATGGGTTAACATGGTTTGTAAATGGTACAGAAAGTTGATGTTTAGATATTGATCAGACTACCAACTATTTGAGGTTATTATGGGTTAACATGGTTTGTAAATGGTACAGATAGTTGATGTTTAGATATTGATCAGACTACCAACTATCTGAGGTGATTATGGGTTAACATGGTTTGTATAAGGTACAGATAGTTGATGTTTAGATATTGATCAGACTACCAACTATTTGAGGTTATTATGGGTTAACATGGTTTGTAAATGGTTCAGATAGTTGATGTTTGGATATTGACAAGATTTCCAACTATTTGAGGTTATTATGGGTTTACATTATTTATGAATAGTACAGTTAGTTAATGTTTAAATATTGACCAGACTGCTATCTATTTGAGGTAATTATGGGTTTACATTGTAAGTGGAACAGTTAGTTGATGTTTAAATATTGACCAGACTTCTATCTATTTGAGGTTATTATGGGTTTACATTGTTTATAAGTGGCACAGTTAGTTGATGTTTAAATATTGACCAGACTTCTTTCAATTGGAAGGTACTATGGGTTTACATTGTAAATGGTACAGCTAGTTGATGTTTAAATATTGACCAGACTACCAATTATTTGAGGTGATTATGGGTTAACATGGTTTGTAAAAGGTACAGATAGTTGATGTTTATATATTGACCAGACTACCAATTATTTGATGTTATTATGGGTTAACATGGTTTGTTTATGATACAGATAGTTGATGCTTAGATATTGATCAGACTACCAACTATTTGAGGTTTTTATAGGTTTACATTGTTTGTAAATGGTACAGATAGTTGATGTTTAGATATTGATCAGACTACCAACTATTTGAGGTGATTCTGGGTTTACATTGTTTGTAAATGGTACAGAGTTAGTTGATGTTTAGATATTGACCAGACTTCTATTTATTTGAGGTGATTATGGGTTTACATTGTTTATAAGTGGCACAGTTAGTTGATGTTTAAATATTGACCAGACTTCTTTCAATTGGAAGGTACTATGGGTTTACATTGTAAATGGTACAGCTAGTTGATGTTTAAATATTGACCAGACTACCAATTATTTGAGGTGATTATGGGTTAACATGGTTTGTAAAAGGTACAGATAGTTGATGTTTATATATTGACCAGACTACCAATTATTTGATGTTATTATGGGTTAACATGGTTTGTTTATGATACAGATAGTTGATGCTTAGATATTGATCAGACTACCAACTATTTGAGGTTTTTATAGGTTTACATTGTTTGTAAATGGTACAGATAGTTGATGTTTAGATATTGATCAGACTACCAACTATTTGAGGTGATTCTGGGTTTACATTGTTTGTAAATGGTACAGAGTTAGTTGATGTTTAGATATTGACCAGACTTCTATTTATTTGAGGTGATTATGGGTTTACATTGTTTGTAAATAGTACAGTAAGTTGATGTTTAGATATTGACCAGACTTCCGACTTCTTGTGGTTATTATGGGTTTACATTGTTTGTAAATGTTACAGTTAGCTGATGATTAGATATTGATCAGACTACCATCTATTTGAGGTTATAATGGGTTTACATTGTTTGTAAATGGTACAGTTAGTTGATAATTAGATATTGATCAACTACTTGAGGTTATTATGGGTTAACATTGTTTGTAAATGGTGCAGTTAGTTGATGTTTAGATATTGATCAGACTTCTAACTATTTGAGGTTATCATGGGTTTACATTGTTTGTAAATAGTGCAGTTAGTTGATGTTTAGATATTGATCAGACTTCCAACGATTTGTGGTTATTATGGGTTAACATTGTTTGTAAATGGTACATTATGGGTTAACATGGTTTGTAAATGGTACAGTTAGTTGATATTTAGATATTGACCAGACTTCTTTCTATTTCAGGTGATTATGGGTTTACATTGTTTGTAAGTGGTACAGTTAGTTGATGTTTAGATATTGACCAGACATCTTTCTATTTGAGGCTATTATGGGTTTACATTGTAAGTGTTACAGTTAGTTGATGTTTAGATATTGACCAGACTACCAACTATTTGAGGTGATTATGGGTTTACATTGTAAGTGGTACAGTTAGTTGATGCTTAGATATTGGTCAGACTACCAACTATTTGAGGTTATTATGGGTTAACATGGTTTGTAAATGGTACAGTTAGTTGATGTTTAGATATTGATCAGACTACAAACTATCTGAGGTAATTATGGGTTTACATTGTTTGTGAATAGTACAGATAGATGATTTTAAGATACTGATCAGACTACCAACTATTTGAGGTGATTCAGGGTTTGGATATAGCACAGTTAGTTGATGGTTAAATATTGATCAGACTAACAACTATTTGAAGTTATTATGGGTTAACATGGTTTGTAAATGGTACAGCTAGTTGATGTTTAGATATTGATCAGACTTCCATCTATTTGAGGTGATTATTGGTTTTCATTTTTTGTAAATAGTGCAGCTAGTCAATGTTTAGATATTGATCAGACTATCAACTATTTGAGGTTATTATGGGTTTACATTGTTTGTGAATAGTACAGATAGTTGATGTTTAGATATTGATCAGACTTCCATCTATTTGAGGTGATTATGGGTTTTCATTGTTTGTAAATAGAGCAGCTAGTCAATGTTTAGATATTGATCAGACTATCAACTATTTGAGGTTATTATGGATTTACATTGTTTGTGAATAGTACAGATAGTTGATGTTTAGATATTGATCAGACTACCAAATTTTTGAGGTTATTATGGGTTAACAAGGTTTGTAAATGATACAGCTAGTTGATGTTTAGATATTGATCAGACTTCCATCTATTTGAGGTTATGATGGGTTAATATTGTTTGTAAATGGTACAGTACAGCTAGTTGATGTTTAGATATTGATCAGACTACCATCTATTTGAGGTTTTTATGGGTTTACATTGTTTGTGAATAGTACAGCTAGTTGATGTTTAGATATTGATCAGACTGATAATTACTTGAGGCTTGATTGGTTTACATTGTTGTTGATATTTTATGGTGTTAAGCATTGCTTTTAAGAGATTTTCAGTTGTATCATGATGGTGTCTTCCTGAGATAGTATTCTAAGCGCTGCTACACTGGAGTATCATGACACACCTGGTATGATACTCCACCTAGTCACATTATTCTAACACCAGGCTGACAAACCATTGAACTTTCTTCTATAGCTTCTAGAATATTCTACAAGTCTTCAATATGACCCTGTCAGGGATCAAACTCACAATAAGACCACCACTGCAGTTGTACATTGTTTGTTAAGTTAGATAACCCTTGCATGAATAGAATGCAAGTTATTGCCTTTATTTGACTTAAAAGTTTTGCATGCAAGTACCATCATATCTCACCAACCACTCAATGTATTTGATTAAAACTTCACACAAGACTACCTAGTCATCAAACCTACTACAATAACTAAGTGAGATAGTTCTTCCATGAATATGATGAAAATTATGAGCCTTCTTTGACTTGGAAATTTTGGTTATAAAGTTTTGTGTGCAAGTACCATCAAGTTCATATCACAACGTATTTGATTGAAATGTTACGTATGGCTTAATTTGTAGTCACGAAACCAACTCAATAAATCAAGTGGGATAACTCTTGCCAGACTTTTCTTTGCAAATTATGGCCTTTGTTTGACTTAGAAATTCTATAACTCAGCAGCCACTGCATGTATTTGATTGAAACTTCATACAAGGTGTTGCAGTTATAAGCACTACACAACTGAATAAGGAATAACTCTTGTATACTTGGATTTGTGATCAATTTCAGTTAAATTTGTATTTTCATGACAAATATTTGAATAGTCGAGTGCGCAGTCTTATTAACAACTTTCGTTTAATTTTTGATTTATTCATTGATCAGTTGTTTTTTTTGTATTAACTCAAGTACTTTTCCCCATTTTAACTTTATTATTCCCCTCCCCCTCACAACTCCACCACCCAACCAAGACCCCCACCCTGCTGCTTATTTTTTTTTTTTAAATTTGTTTTGTATTAAATAAAATACTCTGCCACATTTCAACTTTGTAACTGACCCAAAGACTCTCACTCCTACCCCACTTCCATCCCTGCCCATTTTTTTTTGTTTTGTATTAAATCAAATACTCTTCCCCATTTCAACTTTGTTACATACCCAAAGACCCCTACCCCCTACCCCCTCCCCCCACCACCATCCATCCCCAGCCATTTTTTTGGAACACACAGAGACACGAATCATAACTCTGGATTGCATTTTGGCACATTTATGGCCCTTTTTGGACTTAAGACACTTAGGGGTGAGCTTTCCTGTCTTCTAACAACTCTTGTTTAAATTTTGTTTTGTTTTAAATTGAATACCTTGCCTCATTTCAACTTTGTTACTGACCCCAAAAGGACCCCCCCCCCCCCCATTTTTTTTTCTTTTAAATTTTGTTTTGTTTTAAATTAAATACTATTCTGCCCCTTTGTAACCAACCCCAAGACTCCCAAACTTGAAATGAAATTCCCATTCTAAAAATAGACAGCACTTAAATACTGCTTGATGAACTTCACAGCATCATTAGGTCTCTTTCCAATATATAACAATTTTTACTAACTGTTAAATGGATCAAATTGAAGTCAAAATGAAATCACATGACTCATTTAATACGTCACAAAATATGTTTATTTTAAATGGGAAATCTATTTTAGTCTAACCTAGGTGCATGGCCCAAGTAAGGATATCCGTTTTCAAAATATTAATTTGGCTTGTTTAAATAGATATCCTTTCAGTGATAAAGTGTATATGGTCTTATTAATACATTGAAAAAATCATTTATAGCCAATTTTAGAATTTTGAAAAGTTGATAAATAGTACTAGACTGGTTTAATGCGACAATAAAATGGAAATAATTGTCAGTCAGGAAACGGACAATACTACCAATACTTGACAGCACAGTGACTACATTGATCATACAGTAAACTTTTGTATGAAAGCTCTCTTACCAATATTCTGTTTTCTCTTTTCAGTTTGCCGGTGATACCCTTCCAGCAGCTAGGTTTGGTGGTTTTCCGTGTACGGCGCCTGTTTGTTCGGTACTCCCGACCCGTGTAGTGCCCCCGCACGTGCTCCCGCTCGTGTTCCCGTCCGTGCCTGTGAGACGCTCTGGCAGAGTGCCTAGACTACCTGTCCGGTACACCGATGTCCCTGTTCTGAGAGTTGAGGAACCTGTACTGAACGCTCCTCTGGAGGTTCGTACCAGGTCGGGTCGGGTAGTCCGCCGTCCAGACAGGCTGTCCTACTAGATTGGTTAGGTAAGGTCTACCCTTTGTATTGGGCCTGATCTTGTATGAGGCTTGTGTGTGCGATACTCCCTGACTTATGTCGTCCCCCCCACAAACACCGTGAGTGAGATGCTCTGGCAGAGTGTCTATTAAGTTAGGTCAGTGGGGCCATCGCTCAGAGAGGCTGTCTATATAAAGTACTTTCAATAGTACTTGGAGGTTTTATTGTGATATTGTATTAAAATGTTACTAACCAAAAAAAAAATAAAAAATTAACAACAAAAAAAAAAAAACAAAAAAAAAAAACAAAAAAAAAAATATTTAGTTTTATTAGTGTATTATAAGTATGTAATAATGTAGTAGAAGTATTTAGAAGTAGATTGTAGTAAAAGTATTAAGTATAAGTAAGTAGTATGAAGAAGAAGAAGATGAAGAAGAAGAAGAATATAGAAGAAGAAGAAGAATATTGGATGTATATTATATAAGTATGTAGTAGAAGTATTAAGTATTAGCAAGTAGTATGAAGAAGAAGAAGAAGAAGAATATAAAAGAAGAAGAAGAAGGTTATGGGATGTATATTGTATAAGTATGTAGTAGAAGTATTAAGTATTAGTAAGTAGTATGAAGAAGAAGAAGATGAAGAAGAATATAGAAGAAGAAGAAGGTTATTGGATGTATATTAATGAAGAAGATCCCGAAAGATAATATTTAAGATACGATACTACACTTTGCTTATTAAAAAAAGATATATAAAAGATACATAAAAGATGTCATATAAGATATATAAATGATGCATTAAATGGAATTTTGTATATTTTACAAAAAGTGATTTGGTGGTTGTAGTAATATCTGATGATAAAAAACTGGCCTGGAAAACCAGTTATCTCAGAAATGTTTGTTGTGGATGTGGTGGTTGTAGTAATAGCTATGATAAAAAACTGGACTGGCAAAACAGTTATCTCAGAAATGTTTGTGATGGATATGGTGGTTGTAGTAATATCTAATGATAAAAAACTGGCCTGGCAAACCAGTTATCTCAGATGTGTTTGTGGTGGATATGGTGGTTGTAGTAATAGCTATGATAAAAAAATGGACTGGCAAAACAGTTATATCAGAAATGTTTGTGGTGGATATGGTGGTTGTAGTAATAACTGATGATAAAACACTGGACTTGCAAACCAGTTATCTCAGATGTGTTTGTGGTGGATATGGTGGTTCTAGTAATAGCTGATAAAGAACTGGCCTGGAAAACCAGTTATCTCAGAAATGTTTGTGGTGGATATGTTGGTTGTAGTAATAGTAGCTGATGATAAAAAACTGGCCTGACAAACCAGTTATATCAGAAATGTTTGGTGGATATGGTGGTTGTAGTTATAGCTGATGATAAAGAACTGGCCTGACAAACCAGTTACTTCAGAAATGATTGTGGTGGATATGGTGGTTGTAGTTATAGCTGATGATAAAGAACTGGCCTGACAAACCAGTTATCTCAGAAATGATTGTGGTGGATATGGAGGTTGTAGTAATAGCTGATGATAAAAAACTGGCCTGGAAAACCAGTTATCTCAGAAATTATTGTGGTGGATATGGTGGTTGAAGTAATAGCTGATGATTAAAAACTGGCCTGACAAACCAGTTAGCCCAGAAATGATTGTGGTGGATATGGTGGTTCTAGTAATAGCTGATGATAAAAAACTGGCCTGGAAAACCAGTTATCTCAGAAATGTTTGTTGTGGATGTGGTGGTTGTAGAAATATCTGATGATAAAAAACTGGCCTGGTAAACCAGTTATCTCAGAAATGTTTTCATGGATATGGTGGTTGTAGTAATAGCTGACGATAAAGAACTGGCCTGGAAAACCAGTTATCTCAGAAATGTTTGTGATGGATATGGTGGTTGTAGTAATATCTAATGATAAAAAACTGGCCTGGCAAACCAGTTATATCAGAAATGTTTGTGGTGGATGTGGTGGTTGTAGTAATAACTGATGATAAAACACTGGACTGGCAAACCAGTTATCTCAGATGTGTTTGTGGTGGATATGGTGGTTCTAGTAATAGCTGATGATAAAGAACTGGCCTGGAAAACCAGTTATCTCAGAAATGTTTGTGGTGGATATGTTGGTTGTAGTTATAGCTGATGATAAAGAACTGGCCTGACAAACCAGTTATCTCAGAAATGATTGTGGTGGATATGGAGGTTGTAGTAATAGCTGATGATAAAAAACTGGCCTGGAAAACCAGTTATCTCAGAAATGTTTGGTGGATATGGTGGTTGTAGTTATAGCTGATGATAAAGAACTGGCCTGACAAACTAGTTACCTCAGAAATGATTGTGGTGGATATGGTGGTTGTAGTTATAGCTGATGATAAAGAACTGGCCTGACAAACCAGTTATCTCAGAAATGATTGTGGTGGATATGGAGGTTGTAGTAATAGCTGATGATAAAAAACTGGCCTGGAAAACCAGTTATCTCAGAAATGTTTGTTGTGGATGTGGTGGTTGTAGAAATATCTGATGATAAAAAACTGGCCTGGTAAACCAGTTATCTTAGAAATTATTGTGGTGGATATGGTGGTTGAAGTAATAGCTGATGATTAAAAACTGGCCTGACAAACCAGTTATCCCAGAAATGATTGTGGTGGATATGGTGGTTGTAGTTATAGCTGATGATAAAGAACTGGCCTGGAAAACCAGTTATCTCAGAAATGTTTGGTGGATATGGTGGTTGTAGTTATAGCTGATGATAAAGAACTGGCCTGACAAACCAGTTACCTCAGAAATGATTGTGGTGGATATGGTGGTTGTAGTTATATCTGATGATAAAGAACTGGCCTGACAAACCAGTTATCTCAGAAATGATTGTGGTGGATATGGAGGTTGTAGTAATAGCTGATGATAAAAAACTGGCCTGGAAAACCAGTTATCTCAGAAATGTTTGTTTGTGGATGTGGTGGTTGTAGAAATATCTGATGATAAAAACTGGCCTGGTAAACCAGTTATCTCAGAAATTATTGTGGTGGATATGGTGGTTGAAGTAATAGCTGATGATTAAAAACTGGCCTGACAAACCAGTTATCCCAGAAATGATTGTGGCGGATATGGTGGTTGTAGTAATAGCTGATGATAAAGAACTGGCCTGACAAACCAGTTATCTCAGAAATGATTGTGGTGGATATGGTGGTTCTAGTAATAGCTGATGATAAAAAACTGGCCTGGAAAACCAGTTATCTCAGAAATGTTTGTGGTGGATATGTTGGTTGTAGTAATAGTAGCTGATGATAAAAAACTGGCCTGACAAACCAGTTATATCAGAAATGTTTGGTGGATATGGTGGTTGTAGTTATAGCTGATGATAAAGAACTGGCCTGACAAACCAGTTACCTCAGAAATGATTGTGGTGGATATGGTGGTTGTAGTTATAGCTGGTGATAAAAAACTGGCCTGACAAACAAGTTATCTCAGAAATGATTGTGGTGGATATGGAGGTTGTAGTAATAGCTGATGATAAAAAACTGGCCTGGAAAACCAGTTATCTCAGAAATGTTTGTTGTGGATGTGGTGGTTGTAGAAATATCTGATGATAAAAAACTGGCCTGGTAAACCAGTTATCTTAGAAATTATTGTGGTGGTGGTGGATATGGTGGTTGAAGTAATAGCTGATGATTAAAAACTGGCCTGATAAACCAGTTATCTCAGAAATGTTTGTTGTGGATGTGGTGGTTGTAGAAATATCTGATGATAAAAAACTGGCCTGGTAAACCAGTTATCTTAGAAATTATTGTGGTGGTGGTGGATATGGTGGTTGAAGTAATAGCTGATGATTAAAAACTGGCCTGATAAACCAGTTATCCCAGAAATGATTGTGGTGGATATGGTGGTTGTAGTTATAGCTGATGATAAAAAACTGGCCTGGAAAACCAGTTATCTCAGAAATGTTTGTGATGGATATGGTGGTTCTAGTAATAGCTGATGATAAAGAACTGGCCTGACAAACCAGTTATCCCAGAAATGATTGTGGTGGATATGGTGGTTCTAGTAATAGCTGATGATAAAAAACTGGCCTGGAAAACCAGTTATCTCAGAAATGTTTGTGATGGATATGGTGGTTCTAGTAATAGCTGATGATAAAGAACTGGCCTGACAAACCAGTTATCCCAGAAATGATTGTGGTGGATATGGTGGTTCTAGTAATAGCTGATGATAAAAAACTGGCCTGGAAAACCAGTTATCTCAGAAATGTTTGTTGTGGATGTGGTGGTTGTAGAAATATCTGATGATAAAAAACTGGCCTGGTAAACCAGTTATCTCAGAAATGTTTTCATGGATATGGTGGTTGTAGTAATAGCTGACGATAAAGAACTGGCCTGGAAAACCAGTTATCTCAGAAATGTTTGTGGTGGATATGTTTGTTGTAGTAATAACTGATGATAAAACATGGGACTGGCAAACCAGTTATCTCAGAAATGTTTGTGGTTGATATGGTGGTTCTAGTAATAACTGATGATAAAACACTGGTCTGACAAACCAATTATCTCAGAAATGATTGTGGTAGATATGGTGGTTGTAGTAATAGCTGATGATAAAGAACTGGCCTTGCAAACCAATTCCCTCAGAAATATTTGTGGTGGATATGGTGGTTGCAGTTATAGCTGATGATAAAGAACTGGTCTGACAAACCAGTTAACTCAGAAATGATTGTGGTGGATATGGTGGTTGTAGTAATAACTGATAATAAAGAACTGGCCTGACAAACCAGTTATCTCAAATGTGTTTATGGTGGAAATGGTGCTTCTAGTAATAGCTGATGATAAAAAACTGGCCTGACAAACCAATTATCTCAGAAATGTTTGTGGCGGATATGGTGGTTCTAGTAATAGCTGATGATAAAAATCTGGCCTGACAAACCAGTTATCTCAGAAATGTTTCTGGCGGATATGGTGGTTCTAGTAATAGCTGATAATGATAAAGAACTGGCCTTGCAAACCAGTTATCTCAGAAATGTTTGTGATGGATATGGTGGGTTTAGTAATATCTGATGATAAAAAACTGGCATGGCAAACCAGTTATGTCAGAAATGTTTGTGGTGGATGTGGTGGTTGTTGTAATAGCTATGATAAAAAATTGGCCTGGAAAAACAGTTATCTTGTATATGTCTGTCATGGATATGGTGGTTGTAGATACATATAAGATATATAAATGATGCATAAAATGGAATTTTACAGAGAAAGGTTGATGCAAAAATGTTTCCTAAGAAAGGAAATTGCATAAAATGGAGATATATATGTGCTAATTTACAATTTGCTTTTAAAAGTGTGAATTTATACTGGTATGTGTCAATGGTGTATGTATGACTGACAACTGTACAGTCTAGTTTCACTAGCCCAAGTGAACTTTATCTTATAAACTGCGATTAATGACACTGTCTCTGGTAAATGTTAAGAGGCAAATCAAATCACACAAAAGCACATATTTTAAAAAAACTAGTAAGAGAAGAGAGATTTTACAAAGAAAGGTTGATGCATAAATGTTTGCTAAAAAGGAAATTGCATAAAAAAAAGCTGGTAAAAAGCAGATTTTCGAAATTTTTTGGTCACTGTTGTGTATAGCTACATGTCATGTAACTATAGTTTCTTTTTCTTATAACATGACTATCTCTAATGGTCATACAACTATAACATCTTTTCTTATAGCATGACATAAGTGACCCCCCTGCCAAAGTCGGATGTGCTGGACCTCATCGTGGTGCAGGGGTGAACACTACAACAATTTGGGATAAATCTTCATTATTGTAAGAACATGTAGTGGCGAACGGCAGCACAGCGCAAATGAAATAGCAGAAAGATAATATCAAAAAGGAAAATTGAAGCATAAATAGTAAATAAGAAAGCATAAAATGGAGACCTGTATATGTTCTAAGATTCAATTTGCTTTGTGTAAAATCAATAACTGGAATGTGTTGACGGCTGTAGGTCTAACAGAACATTAGTCTAGTTTCACTAGCCCAAGTGAACTTAATCGAAAAAGCTCTGATTGTTGACACTGTCTCTGCAATATGCTGAGAGACAAATAATACAGAGCAAATATTTTGGTACATGTACATGGCCCCTCATACAAACCTGAAAGATGGAATTTTAAAGAAAGATTGATGCATAAAATGGAGACTTGTATATGTTTTAAAATTCAATTTGCTTTGTGTAAAATCAATAGCTGGAATGTGTTGACGGCTATAGGTCCGACAGAACCTTAGTCTAGTTTCACTAGCCCAAGTGAACTTGATCGAAAAAGCTTCGATTGTTGACACGGTCTCTGCAATATGCTGAGAGACAAATAATACAGAGCAGATATTTTGGTACATGTACATGGCCCCTCAAACTAACCCAAAAGACGAAATTTTAAAGCAAGATGGATGCATAAAATGGAGACTTGTATATGTTCTAAGATTCAATTTGCTTTGTGTAAAATCAATAGCTGGAATGTGTTGACGGCTATAGGTCCGACAGAACCTAAGTCTTGTTTCACTAGCCCAAGTGAACTTAATCGAAAAAGCTTCGATTGTTGACACGGTCTCTGCAATATGCTGAGAGACAAATAATACAGAGCAAATATTTTGGTACATGTACATGGCCCCTCATCCAAACCCGAAAGACGAAATTTTAAAGAAAAATTGATGCATAAAATGGAGACTTGTATATGTTCTAAGATTCAATTTGCTTTGTGTAAAATCAATAGCTGGATGTGTTGACGTCTATATGTCCGATGGAACCTTAGTCTAGTTTCACTAGCCCAAGTGAACTTGATCGAAAATGCTTCGATTGTTGACACTGTCTCTGCAATATGCTGAGAGACAAATAATAGAGAGCAAATATTTTGGTACATGTACATGGCCCCTCGTACAAACCCGAAAGATGATATTTTTAAGAAAGGTTGATGCATAAAATGGAGACTTGTATATGGTCTAAGATTCAATATGCTTTGTGTAAAATCAATAGCTGGAATGTGTTAAGGCTGTAGGTCTGACAGAACCTTAGTCTAGTTTCACTAGCCCAAGTGAATTTGATCGTAAAAGCTTCGATTGTTGACACTGTCTCTGCAATATGCTGAGAGACAAATGATACAGAGCAAATATTTTGCTACATGTACATGGCCCCGCATACAAACCCGAAAGATGAAATCTTAAAGAAAGATTGATGGATTAGCTGTATGTCCGACAGAACCTTAGTCTAGTTTCACTAGAAATAGTTCTAGAAATAGCTGATGAGAACAAAACTTGCCTGGCAAACCAGTTATCTCAGAAATATTTGTGGTGGATATGGTGGTTGAAGTAATAACTGATGATAAAATACTGGCAACTAGTTATCTTAGAAATGTTTTTGTTGGGTTTGTTAATTGTAGTAATTGCTGATGATAAAAAACTGGCCTTGCAAACCGGTTATCTCAGAAATGTTTGTGTTTGATATGTAGGTTGTAGTAATAGCTGGTGATAAAAAACTGGCCTTTCAAACCAGTTATCTCAGAAATGTTTGTGTTTGGTATGTAGATTGTAGTAATAGCTGATGATAAAAAAAACTGGCCTGATTAACCAGTTATCTCAGCAATGTTTGTGGTGGATATGTTGGTTATAGTAATAGCTGATGATAACAAACTAGCCTTGCAAGCTATAGTTTTCTCAGAAATGATTGTTTGGTTTGTAGGTTGTAGTAAAAGCTAATGATAAAAACTGGCCTGGCAAACCAGTTAGCTCAGAAATATTTGTGGTGGATATAATGGTTGTAGTTATAGGTGATGATAACAAACTGACCTTGCAAACCAGTTATCTCAAATGTTTGTGGTAGCCACATATATTGGTTGTAGTAATAGCTGATGATAAAAAAACTGGTATGGGAAACCTTTTTTTTTTTTCAGAAATGTTGATGGTGTATATGTTAGTTGTAGTAATAATAAATAGCTGATAATAACAAACTGGCCTAGCAAACCAGTTACCTCAGAAATGTTTGTAGTAGATATGGTGGTTCTAGTAATAGCTGATGATTAAAAACTGGCCTGGCAAACCAGTTACCTCAGAAATGTTTGTGGTGGATATGGTGGTTCTAGTAATAGCTGATGACAAATAAATGGCCTGGCAAACCAGTTATCTCAGAAATGTTTGTAGTAGATATGGTGGTTCTAGTAATAGCTGATGACAAATAAATGGCCTGGCAAACCAGTTATCTCAGAAATGTTTGTAGTAGATATGGTGGTTCTAGTAATAGCTGATGACAAATAAATGGCCTGGCAAACCAGTTATCTCAGAAATGTTTGTAGTAGATATGGTGGTTCTAGTAATAACTGATGATTAAAAACTGGCCTGGCAAACCAGTTATCTCAGAAATGTTTGTGGTGGATATGGTGGTTCTAGTAATAGCTGATGATAAAGAACTGGCCTGGCAAACCAGTTATCTCAGAAATGTTTGTGGTAGATATGGTGGTTCTAGTAATAGCTGATGATAAAGAACTGGCCTGGTTAACCAGTTATCTCAGAAATGTTTGTATTAGATATGGTGGTTCTAGTAATAGCTGATGACAAAAACTGGCCTGGCAAACCAGTTATCTCAGAAATGTTTGTAGTAGATATGGTGGTTCTAGTAATAGCTGATGATAAAGAACTGGCCTGGTTAACCAGTTATCTTAGAAATGTTTGTGGTAGATATGGTGGTTCTAGTAATAGCTGATGATTAAAAACTTGCCTGAAAAACCAGTTATCTCAGAAATGTTTGTGGTGGATTATGGTGGTTCTAGTAATAGCTGATGACAAATAAATGGCCTGGCAAACCAGTTATCTCAGAAATGTTTGTAGTAGATATGGTGTTTTTGTAGTAATAACTGATGATTAAAAACTGGCCTGGCAAACCAGTTATCTCAGAAATGTTTGTGGTGGATATGGTGGTTCTAGTAATAGCTGATGATAAAGAACTGGCCTGAAAAACCAGTTGTCTCAGAAATGTTTGTGGTAGATATGGTGGTTCTAGTAATAGCTGATGATTAAAAACTGGCCTGGCAAACTAGTTACCTCAGAAATGTTTGTAGTAGATATGGTGGTTCTAGTAATAGCTGATGATAAAAAACTGGCCTGGCAAACCAGTTATTTCAGAAATGCTTGTAGTAGATAATTATGTTGGTTGTAGTTATATCAGATGAGAAAAAACTGGCATGGTTAACCAGTTGTCTTAATGTTTATGTCGGTTGTAGTAATAGCTAATGGTAATAAACTGGCCTTGAAAACCAGTTATCTCAGAAATGTGTGTAGTAGATATGGTGGTTGTAGTAATATCTGATGAGAAAAAAACGTTATGGGCAACCAGTTATCTAAATAATGTTTGTGTTTGTTGTAGTTATAGCAGATTATAAAAAGCTGGCATGGGCAACCAGTTATCTCAGAAATGTTTTATGTGGCTGTGAAAGGTTTAGTAGTAACTAGTTATGTTAAAAGTAATGATGGTCGTAAAACGGTGTAAATATTTAAAAAGTCCATTTTCTTCATTCAAATTTTAGACTTTTGTGGTGTAACTGGCAAACACATCTAATCTTTTGTTAGAAGACTCGGGTTCAAATCCTGACAAGAGTAAAATTTGAATAAGAAATGGATGCATTCATAACAGCTGATACCTCTCTTAAACGAATTGATCATGTTTTAAATCTAAACTGACCATGATCAGTTATTCTAATATGCAAATTAGCTGCTTAGCTGATGGAGATTATTGTAAAATTTCTGAGTCATTCATATATATAATATTTGACAAATTCTGTCATACTTCAGTATAAGACAGCCACTATAGATATGTGCAAAGATATAAATATATGCATAATTATGGACAATTTATGTTTCATTTTGTTTTTGGGGTGGCATATAGTAATTGCAGTGTCTGTCCGTCCTTCCGTCCGGTATTTCGTGTCCCACCTGTAATGGATTTTGATAATACTTGCTACAAATGATCAACATAAAATGACGACATGTCTCGAGTAAGACCCACTCCTGTAACTCAAAGGTCAAGGTCACACTGAGTTTGTTTGAAAACTCTTTTGAGTCTGTTTGAGATTTTGTGTGACATTTCTTGTGTTATGTTGGAACATCTGTAAGTAGTGTTACTATTGAAATGAACAAATAAAAATATCATACTTGTTATGGGATTCGAACTAGGATCGACAAATAAAACCACCATACTATGTAGGTTATATCATGACTGGCAGTATAAATCTAAGTTGAAACTGAAATGTTTTCCCGGATTTATTCAACAATGCCCAGAAATTTCAGGATGTTTACAGATATAACTACTAAAATCTGTGTGTATGCAGAGGTCTGGTCTAGTTCAAATATTGGCATTAATAGCGAGTTAATTTTTAAAGAATATTAAAGATATTTTGCACCCGACATGATCCAAATAGTCGGAATTTATACTTAATTTTACAATTTTACCAGTTCTTTTATTGATTGGAGAAGGCAAATAATGGTTATGCCATTTTGGCATATTATAAAGGGACACAAAGCAATGCTGGAAATTTAATTTATATGCAATTTGTAACTATCATAAATAAAATATTATTATCTTTTCAAATTTGTATCTGCCAGGTCTGGCCATCTCAGTTGGTATCGCATCTGGCTGTCAATTCAGGGGTTGTGAGTTTTAATCCTGCTACAGTCACTGATGACTGACCATGAACTTTGTCCTTTGGTCCTAAATCTCCAACCTGAATATGTGGGGAAGTAGTGACTTACTAAGAGAAGGTATATTTAGTATTCATAGTTGATAACTTCTGCTGACCCGCTGTTAATTAAATTACAAAAATACTGCAAAAGGTTCAAAACCAGATACAATAAACACAAAACGCATACATGTATCTATACACAATTGGCACATGGGAATAGATATTTAACTGACTTTGTTTCTAAGACATTTGTAAACACATGATTCAAAATACTTCATGAAAAATGGGAACTTATTCTTGTAAAATTTCAGGCTTATTATATGATCATTTATTCATTTAAGTGTTAAAATCGATATTGAGCTCAGACTTTAATATTCCTAATTTTATAATTGAGTCCTCCCAGTTTCATCTATTTATTTCTGACTTTGGTTTAACTCCATTTCTGGCACATTACATATTGAATATGGCATATCCAGTTTTTATTGGTGGAGCCTGAAGACCTTAGAATAAATCTAACTAGAACCATCATCATTCTGTAAGTCGCTGACAAACTGTTTTTGAACCGAACTGGGTTCATACCCATGACCTCAGTGGTGGGATGTATGTAATTCTGAGATGGCACTTTCAACAATTATAAACACAATTTAAGAATGAAAGTCTAAAATAACTAAGTAACTAACTTTAAAAAAGAGGGAATCTGAAACAAACATTTTGTAGAACTTTGAAGTAATTGACCCCGACAAAACAATATCTAAGTAACCACTATATTGTATTTGCCTGGACAAACAATACCATTAATTAAATATTGTTGTCTTAATAATGTTCATGTTGGTTGTAGTAATAGCTGATGATAATAAACTGTCCTTGAAAACCAGTTATCTCAGAAATGTGTGTAGTAGATATGATGGTTGTAGTTATATCTGATAAGAAAAAACCGGTATGGGCAACCAGTTATCTAAATAATGTTTGTGTTTGTTGTAGTTATAGCAGATTATAAAAAGCTGGCATGGGCAACCAGTTATCTCAGAAATGTTTTATGTGGCTGTGAAAGAATTAGTAGTAACTAGTTATGTTAAAACTGTAATGATGGTCGTTTTAGTTTGGTTGAAGCTGAACTGGCTTGGTAAAATGGTGTAAATATTGAAAAAGTCCATTTTCTTCATTCAAATTTTAGACTTTTGTGGTGTAACTGGCAAACACATCTAATCTTTTGTTAGAAGACTCGGGTTCAAATCCTGACAAGAGTAAAATTTGAATTAGAAATGGATGCATTCATAAGAGAAGGTATATTTAGTATTAGTTGATAACGTGTGCTGACCCGCTGTTAATTAAATTACAAAAATACTGCAAAAGGTTCAAAACCAGACACATTAAACACAAAATGTATATCTATACACAATTGGCACATGGGAATAGATATTTAACTGACTTTGTTTCTAAGACATTTGTAAACACCTGATTCAAAATACTTCATGAAAAATGGGAACTTATTCTTGTAAAATTTCAGGCTTATTATATGATCATTTTTTCATTTAAGTGTTAAAATCGATATTGAGCTCAGACTTTAATATTCCTAATTTTATAATTGAGTCCTCCCAGTTTCATCTATTTATTTCTGACTTGGGTTTAACTCCATTTCTGGCACATTACATGTTGAATATGGCATAACCAGTTTTTATTGGTGGAGCCTGAAGACCTTAGAATAAATCTAACTAGAACCATCGTCATTCTGTAAGTAGCTGACAAACTATTTTTAAACAAAACTGTAATGCAAGTCTAAAATAACTAAGTAACTAACTTTAAAAAAGATATTATCTTTGGATCAGTAAAACATGACAATATTTTAAATAAATTAATTTTTCGTGCAAAATACTTAATTTATAAGTGCAAGTTAGATGATATGTTACCATTCTTCATCAATTTTAAGCAACAAATAAAGTATGTCTGCCAAACTGAAAAAATAAATGCAATTAAAAATTGTACAATTGAAAAGTTTGAAACATCATGGTTGGTGTATAAATCACTACTTTGAATATTACTTGTTTTGTATATATTTTTTTCTCATATAAAGTGTTAAATTACAACACGTCTAGATAAAATACAATGCATACTTTAAAACTATAAAAAGTAGCTGTCACACTTTGTTTGTTCCCTGCTGTTCCTACTTGGAAATGAAAACCACATCTCCAAGGAAATACCCTGTCTTTTTTGTATTGAACTTTTTCTTTTATTATGCTGTTCAATTTATAACTTTCATTATAATTAAGGTTTGATATTTGAGGAAAAAAAATCCAATGGATTGAAAGAAAGAAGTTTCATACAGGTTTTGCAGTTAAACTATTCTAAATATTTATCCAATCTCATACAGTAGACTTTACTCTGTCTTTTTGGTATTGAACTTTTTCTTTTATAAAGATGTTCAATTGATAATTTTCATTATAATTATAGTTTGACATTTGAAAAAAAAATCCAGTGGAATAGAAAAAGAAGTTTTATACTGGTTTTGTAGTTAAACTGTCCTAAATATTTATACAATCACATACAGTAGACTTTATTCTTTCAATCTATTTTTTTCATATAATTATTATTATTATTATGAAAAATGCAAATTTTTAGTATTTAGTCAACCAATTTTCAACCTGATCTTAAAAATCCCATATAATTTGTTTTTAGATTATAAAAATGATTATATTAATCTGAAATAAAAACCAGTAAACCCAATACATGAACTATGTATAGCGTATTTGTAAATAAATTTGTTGTTATTATTAAATGTTTCTTTACAGTCTTAGCTAATAATGAATATAATGCCTTTTTATGAATGGCAAATGGTAACTGTAAAAAGATATATGTGTATGTATGTGTAAATACTGATATGGTGTGTGTGTGTTGCTATTGCTTTGCTGTTTTATGTGAAAAAACTTGGTACACAATTGATTATGAAACTCTTTGTTAAAAATGTATTTTTTTTTTTTTTGTCTTAAAAAGAAACAAAACAAACCCAATACGGTGTTTGTTACCAAGTTCAAATACTATTGTTTATATGAGACATTAAATTTGAACATAGAATATCAACTAAAAATGATAAACTTATGATTATAATCGTAACACAAAACACCATAGCTATGTGATGAATGGATTAAACTTTCTAAATGATATATATTTAAAACATACCATGGGTAGTTTTTGTTTGTTACAGTTATTTCTCTATAAGGGATGGCATCTCTTATGGGAAGATGTCTGTTACAAAACAACTACTTATTTACAATTGTCATTAAAAGAATAACACTTGTGTAAATGCTGTATGTTCTGTAAATTGAAATTGTAATATTGTAATATATTGTAATGTATTGTAATGTATTGGAATACAAAATAAAAAAAAATTATAAAAAAAAACTTTAAAAAAGAGGGAATCTGAATCAGGATACAAACATCTTGTAGAACTTTGAAGTAATTGACCCCGACAAAACAATATCTAAGTAAGCACTATATTGTATTTGCCTGGACAAACAATACCATGTGGCCAGTGGGACTATAATTAAATATTGTTTGTTTGTCCTTTATCTTCCCATCATTTTCATCTTGGGTAGGTGGGAAGGTAAATTATTATATTTTACATTTTGTATGTTTTGTTAACCTAACCACTGTTTCCTGGAATTAACCCGTACTCGAGCACACCCCATCTCTGCAAGTAACTGATAACTTTCCCACTTGAATCAGTGGTGAGAGACGAATGATAATGAGACACAATGTCGTATATCAATCATCACAGAGACTGTTGGCGGGCAGGGGATTCAAACTCAAGACCCCTGAATTGATAGTCAGACACGTAACCGACTGAGCTAATTGGGCCTGGCGAAACTTATACAAATCATGCTTGAAGTCTTCCTGGGTAGAACCAGTACTAAGCATATACCATAAAAGCATCTTGTTCAAGGACACCACAAATATAGCTATGGGGGAGGATTGAGCCCATGACCCTTCCATCCTGGATTCAGTGCTCTACCACTTGACCACAAGCTCAACAAAAAAATGTACATTTGAAAGTCCAAGAAAGCTGAAGAAGAGTACAGTATAATTAATTGAGATTAGATTGAAATATACAGAATGACAGTATTGATTCATTACCAACTTATATTGCATGCAGTTTGTTGTAGGAGAAAGATACCAGGAAGATTAATTGCATATATGTATGTAAATATGGGTAAAGATGCAAGTTTTCTTGTATATAGTTTGTCCATTTGAATGTTAAGTGTCATTTTGGTTTTTTATACTAGTTTATTTTACCTTGCTTGAGAAACAAGGTATTTAAACTTAGTCAAATCACATTTGAGATGTTAGAATTAGTATTTTAAGTTTGTGCAGATAATGTGTCTTGCTCAGGAAAATCACACATAGCCGTGGAGGAGGATCAAACCCAGAACCCTCTGATCCTGGGTCCGATACTCTACCACTGGACCATACACTCCACATTTTTTCATTGTTATGTCGAGGATACAAAAATGCGACTAGTCACTTGAGAGCCAGATCATTTTGGCTCATTAATGAGCAAGAAGTGACATCAATAAAGGCTTCTTACCCAACAGGGAAAGCTGCAACCAAATATGATTATGATTATTGAGTGAAAATGACAGCATGGAAACTTGATATCGTGATGGTAGTCACAATAATTTTCCAAAGATCAATTTTGAAATATTTTATATACCAATTATATTGCAAAAATATCTGCAATACCTAAATTCTTGTTTATACATCTTCCATGGCACTTAATTGGAAGAATACAACATGATGACTGCTGGTTTGCAGCCTTTATTGACTGCTGAAGTTCATTTTATATCTGTTTAAAACATACGACTGTAAATTATAGACACAAAAATATTTTTCACATGAAAACAGGCAACAGTATCAGTGTTTGACTAACACATTTGATATCAATTATAAACAAATTTAACCAAAAAAGTTGTTAAGAAAAATGTTTTAGAGAAAGCCCTATTAATTCTTTTGAGACCTTTCGTGGTCTTTATGGAAATTCCTTCCTCTTTATTGAAATATATGTAATTTGCTTTTACTAAACAATGCTTTCACATCTCAAATTGAACATAATTTTCTAAACACCAATGATATTCCCTTTCCCCCAAATGTCCCCTTACAAGGTTCCTATAAAATGACCCCCTTGAAATGTACAAAGTTTAAACTCCTTCTCATAGGATTAACTATATCATAATTATATGAAAAAGAGCCATGATCTCCAACCCCAAAGCAAATTCTTGTACTGTCCACTTCCTGTCAATGCTCTCTATCATTATATGCAGTTTCAAAGCATTCAATTCAAAACTTTTCAAGGTATGCTCCTAACAAGGGAAAATAACAAAGGGGAATAATTCTGCGAAGACAGAAGAAAGAGCTATGTTTCCTGCACACTGCACTTCCTCTCATTGTCATCTGTAATTGTGTGAGATATCAACTAAATCTCTTGAACAATTGTCTAGTTATGTTCCGGGTTAGCATAAACAACTATAATAAAGGAAGATTATTCAAAAATTGGCAAGGTAGAGCTATAATTCTTGGACAATGCACTTCCTCTCAATGTCCTCTAGATCATTTTGTGAAATATGTACCAAAGGATTTTTTAAATAGTTCTTGAGTAATCTTAATGACAAGTATACTTAAAGTGATAAAGGGGGGGGGGGGGGGGGGGGGGGAGTAATTGAATAATGAGGAAAGGTAGTAGATTTGTGGTTCTTAAACACTGCACTTCCTCTCAATGTCCTGTCATTTTGTGAAGATCCAAAAAAGTACTTTGAATAGTTTTGTAGTTATGCTCTGTACAAAAGTGTATATTAAAAAACAGAGGTAATTAAAAAGTAAGCAAGGTAAAGTTATTATTCTTAGACACTGCACTTCCTCTCAGTGTCCTCTGTCAATGTGTGAAGATTCAACAAAAATGCCATCAATAGTTTTGGAGTTATGCTCCTGACAAATAAATTTAATAAAAGGAGATAATTAAACAAGAGGCCAAAGAGAGCCTGAGGACGCTCTACTGACTCACAGTGGCCATAGCACTTTTTGAAATTCTCCTATGCAATAGAAACATCGGGTCGGGGTCATTTTAAATCCTAGGGACACCATTTGAACAAATCTAACAAAACTGTATTTGGTCATCACAAGCGTTCCCTAAGGGTTCGCATTCACCATTTCTACAAATATAGCTCAGCAATTTCATGCTCAGCTTAAATTCATGCTCAAGCATTAATTTCCTGAATTTAGACCTACATTACATGAACATAAATTAAAGCCCAATTGCTTGGCCCACATTCTAATTGGAAAGTACTTATTCTGATTTTATGTAGATTTAGAACGGTGTTTATATTTAGATCTATTTTGTTATAAAAGAGTCCATTCATCTTTTGAATTTAGCATGAAATTTTGAGTTGAGCATTGAATAATAGTTTAGGCATAGTACCACCATAACCTAATTAAATAAGGCGTGAAGGGACAGATTTTTTATTATTTGGATATCCGGTCTGTTGTCCATAACGCCGGCTCGGGAGACGCAAAATACAAATCTTCAAAATGCTCCATAGAGACGTGCAATATGTCGCAATCAGTACCACCACTGAAAGAAGTATAATGGCGGTTATAAATGATCCTTGTTTCCTTTTTTCTTTATGCATTTTCCTTATCTTAACGCTCATTTTTTTTTTTAATTGAATGACATTATTGATGTATTTTGAACATTTTGACAGCATTGTCATGTTTGAATTATGAGTTTAGAAGAAAAAAATCGGCCATCTTGAATTTTATACAGAATAAACGTGTATTTTAATCGCAAATACGTGTGTAAAGTTTCTTACTATGTTCAGCAGGCCACAACTCGGGACAAAGCATAGGCGTGCGGACACGTTTTGTTGATGAAGGAAAACCTCAAAATGAATCTGAGTAGAACCACCGTCCTTTCACAAGTAACTGGCAAACTTCCTCACATAAAGTATTTAGACCGAGCGGGACTCGAGCCTAAAACTTTAGCGGCGAGAGGTAAGTTATTTTGAAACGGTGCCTTAGACCATTCGGACACATACTAACAAATTACTATTTGATATACGATTATTTCATAGCTGTTTCGAGATCTGTGCATGTTAATGTACATGTACTACATATCGCTATTATTGTCATGCTTATGCTTTTCTATCAACCCAAGTATAAATCAATAATTTGATTATATTAAACAATCAAATCATTAATGAACTTAGATCCTGTCGTGCAAAGTTTAGCTGGTCCTCGACGTTTAAAGGTTTGTTCACGGATTAACTATTTATAGAAGAAGAAGAAGAATGATATTTTATTGATTTAAACTATACATAGTTTCTCATCAAATTACAATGTTGTAATAATATGCAAATAATTAACCCTTTACTTCATATAGACGCCTTTGGACATCTCTAATATAGACGCCTTTGGACATCTTTAATATAGAAGGCTTTTGAATTATTGGGTGGATTATGTTTATATTAACTGACAGAGTGGAAAACAGTGCAGGAAGTGTTCAGATTGCTCGTTACGAGCAATCTGAACTCTTCCTGCACTGTTTTCAAAGGCCTTCTGTGATAGGTGTGGGAAAACGCCTATCTATGGAGTAAAGGGTTAGACACATAAACACTTATAGCGATGAACGAAAGGTCCGTACGGACTTAAGAAGTAATGACCTATACACATATATTTCCGTTTGATTTTACCAAACAATAAGTGCACATAAGTGATCTTAATAAGTAATGAATACTTTTCTCATTATAGTGACGTATTGGTAAACCAATTAAAACAATGTATATCAAATAAACCGAACTTTAAAGTAAAACATGAGTTACTGCATGTAATTTATATATGGAAATCCAAAATCGGCAGGACGAAGTTCCGCTCTGAAATTAATTAAACATTAAAATGTTCTTTCTACGTACAAAAAACCTACCTATTTAAAACATATCAAAAATTAAGAAATATAATGTTCTTTCCATGCCCCATTTAAAAACACAACAAGTAATAAGAAATTAACATATACTGAACAGCTAATCCGCCCCTTTTGTATTTCCAATATCTTCGTCAAAATATAGCATAGCTGTATCAAAAGTTGTATATGCCATTAACATAAATACTTTTACATAATCTAAATGTTCTTTTATTCAAATTCAAATTTCAAGGAAATTGCTTTGATACTTTGTGAGGTTGCTGGTTAGCAGATTCGTTCAGTATATGTCGGGCTGTGGCACGATTTTTGCTCCCGAGAAGTTAAAATTGCGTAAATTGGGTGGACATTTTCTTTATTGAAAATGCTTAAAATGATCGTGCTTCTTTGCACTTTGAATGTACGTGGCAGCACACCACGACACACGGACGGAAATACCAGAAATAAGGAGTGTCATAAACTATTGGAAATATTATCAAAATGCAATTTGATCAATCACATGATTTTCCCCTGCATTTTTGGACCAAAGGATTTATATCTATGAAACCAAGACATTCAGTATAGGATCACTGACCATTAACAATGTGTTCCATTTTCCAGATGGGCATTTCGCTATATGCAGAAAAAGTGCAAAATTAATTGGTGTGTGAGGCAAGCTGATTAAGATATATAGCAGATATACCAGGTGTTTGGCAGTTTTACGGTCTACCGAAATATTTGAGATGTTAATAAGGATTGTAAAAAAATAGCTCGACAGATTAGAAATACACGTAAATCAATAGCTTGATAAAATAAAGTTATTGATCAAATAATATAATTAAAATCATTTATACTTTCAGGAAAATTAAATGATATCAAATATCATGCTTTGAATAATGTTTAGAAAATTGTATTTCGGATGTACACTGTTTAAACCAATTTTAAATAAATTATGTAACGTCAATATTTTGGAAGAAAACTAGAGCACAATTGGCACTATATACTCGTTTATATTGGTAAGAAGGTCTTCCGCGAGTGGATGATCTAAGATGCCATCTCAAAATCACTTACCACTCAACACGGAGGTCGTAGGTTTGAGTCCTGCTCAGACAAAAACTTTACATGAGAAAATTTGCCATTTACTTGCGGAAGTCGATGGTTCTACTCTGATTTACAATGAGTTCTTCCGACACCAATACAACTGTATAAGTCACATATAATTAATCTGTTATGTGTTGAACATGACAACGCACCTCATTAATAATGCATTGGCAAGCCGTTAAACCCGACATAATCTAATCGATGCATCCGGTATCACAAGCACCCCGATATCGCGTTTTCACAACGCGAATAAAGACTTTATGAAGAAGGGCGGGTCGGCTTAACCACTAGCAATATAGTATTACACAATTAAAACAATTATTTATCCAATCTTCCTTATCGCCTTCTCAGTAAACTAGAGATCTGTTGTTTTTTTCAAGCACTTCTTTGATGCATTAAACATAAGGATAAAATAGATACAGACGTATATGGACAACACAATAGTTTGTTATATTATTTGTGTGATTGTACAGTTGCCAGATCTTTGAAAATGGTTCAGTTTTCCAGTACATAGCAACCCAATTTGTTATACGGAAGAGTTCAAACGCCTTTAAATTTGCAACATCAAACTCACTGCGGTCCGCATTGAGGAAAGGGGGTAAAGCGATTTCAGTCAGAGAGTAGGGCGGTGTCAAAAGCAGATTCAGGGGGTGGGACTGACTAAATTTATTCGGGGTCACTCTAAGGACATGTTTATTACCATTCAAAATGGATATCTCTGGGAAGGGGATGGTCCTGGTTTTGTAACACTATCGCTAAAATATGTACCTCTTTTTTTTAAAATAGATCTTAGTTTATAGTATCAGAGCACCAGACATTTGTATATCTGGTCGGAAACGGCAACAGTGTGAAACCACACGTAATTAAATACAACAAAGACGTATAGAAACTAAGTGCAGAATGCATATGTAACATCGATTGATGTAACCTA